>BTPG01000002.1:86962301-87066916 GCA_036245525.1 Semisulcospira habei
GCGGCACTGGCACCGACAGCGACAACATAGCTAGTGCTGCCCTTACGTCTGAGGTCGGCGGCACTGGCACTTTCACCATCACCGACAGCGACAACAGAGCTAGTGCTGCCCTTACGTCTGACGTCGGCGGCACTGGCACCATCACCGACAGCGACAACAGAGCTAGTGCTGCCCCTACGTCAGACGTCGGCGGCACTGGCACCAACAGCGACAGCGACAACAGAGCTAGTGCTGCCCCTACGTCTGACGTCGGCGGCACTGGCACCGTCCGCAACAACAGAGCTAGTGCTGCCCCTACCTCAGAAGTCGGCGGCACTGGCACTTTCACCACCAACGACAGCGACAACAAAGCTAGTGCTGCCCCTACGTCTGACATCGGCGGCACTGGCACCATCCACACCAGCGACAGCGACAACAGAGCTAGTGCTGCCCCTACGTCAGACGTCGGCGGCACTGGCACCACCAACACCAGCGACAGCGACAACAGAGCTAGTGCTGCCCCTACGTCAGACGTCAGCGGCACTGGCACCATCAACACCAGCGACAGCGACAACAGAGCTAGTGCTGCCCATACGTCAGACGTCGGCGGCACTGGCACCATCAACGACAGCGACAACAGAGCTTGTGCTGCCCCTATCTCAGTCGTCGGCGGCACTGGCACTGGCACCACCAACGACAGCGACAACAGAGCTAGTGCTGCCCTTACGTCTGACGTCGGCGGCACTGGCACTGGCACTTTCACCACCAACGACAGCGACAACAGAGCTAGTGCTGCCCCTACGTCTGACGTCGGCGGCACTGTCACTACCATCACAACCACCTACAACAACTGCAACAACAGTGCCTTCACCTCCGACAACGGCGGCACTGGAGCTACCACTATCTCCCCCATCGACCTCAAAGCTAGTGCTGCCCCTACCTCCGACGTCGGCGGCGCTGGCACCATCACCAACGACAGCATCGACAGCGATTGTGCTGCCATCACATCTGACGTCGGCGGCATTGGCACTCAGCCTCCTGCCCCTGCTGATGTCATGGTTATCGAGTCTGCGTGCCAGACGGTCTGCCCTGTTGTCCTCAACCCAGACCCCCTGGCCATGGAGCGCGTAATGGCAGAGATAGCTGCTCTCCGGTCAGCAGTTGGAGAGATCCGCCACGCCTACAATATTGAGGTGGATGCGCTGCAAACTGAAATTAGACACCTCCGACAACGAATCACCCAGCTGGAGGGGGAGAAGGAGGGATCGAGGACCGGCAAGAAAGGCAGCAAGAAAGGCATTTCTCCTCCCTCCAACACCGAGGCAAAGCAAGCCCCGGAAAAATCGCCTGCCACCTCCAAATCCCCTGCCACCACGACCACATCTGAACCCCCGCGTCCAGCTCACGACAACACTGCTATCCGGCAAACGCCCGAGCACAAGGAGCCGGTACCAGCACCCCGACCCTCTCCAGGCTCTGACAAACCCACCGACCGTACTGGGATTCCAGAGCTAAAGCCTGTCACCCAGACGCTGCTTTTAGGTGACTCTGTCCTACGCGGTCTGCACGGAAAGCTGATGTCCGTCACTGGCACGGACAAGGCACAGGTCGTGTCAGTGTCGGGCCTCGACAGAGCCGGCATTCTACAGCGCCTTCATGATGCCGAACCCACGAATACAGTCAGCACAATCGTCATACACGTTGGCATCAACGACTGTAAGCGTGGGTTCGTCATCGGCAAGAAGGGCTGGAAGGATGTGATTTCTGCTGCCAGACGAGTCTTCCCCAAGGCAGAAATCTCCATGTCTTCCATCCTGCCCACGAACAACCAGCGTCAGCAGCCAGACCCATGTATCACTGACACCAACCTCTGCCTGAGGGAAATGTGCGCATCCCTCAAGGTCAAGTTTGTTGACAATGACTACGCCTTCTCTACAAGAACCGGCGAGGTAAAGAGCGGCTGGTTCAGAGACGCCATCCATCCCAACAAGCGGGGCACCAGTGCTCTCGCTGTCAACATCAAGCGTTCGTACTCTGGCCGCACCTCCAACAACGCAGGCCGGCCAGAACCAAATCACGAAAAGTCTCGCCACCATGAACAGCTACCTGGGCACGGTGACACACACGGCAAGTCTGGTGCCAAAGACAAAGAGCCTCAAAGAGACCGACGCTCTCAGCGCCCAGTCAGTTCCAGCCTTGCACCCCGATTCCGACAGGAGCATACTGTGGAAAAAGACTGCAGTCAAGCCGACTGCACGCCGCTAGTCACCCAACATAGCGGTGGATCAAAGGCCGGAACTGCTCCGGAATAGAAGTCACAGCGGCCACCCTACGGTTACTCCACACCAACCATGGGCCCCCCCATCTTCGTAGCAGACGGCCGACCGGTGTACCCGTACTCTAATCCCTCCGTATTTCCATATCCCCCACTACCCCCGCCCCCAGGAGTGCCCCAGCTTAGTGAAAGTGACTGCGCGGCCTTGTTTTCTCTGCTGCAGAAATTTAGACCACGCGCCGGACATTAGGACACGAGTCTCTAGATTGACAGCTTGTGTTAGACAGTCATAGGACACACCCTTCTTATTTGACAGCGTGTATTTCAGACAGTTTTTGTTGTTTTTTAGTAGTTTTCTCGCAGCCTTGCCAAAGTTCTATTGTGCGTGTTTCGTGGATCTCTTTGTGACATTAATCATCGAGTCGAGTTGAATTGAGCTTTTTTTTTTTTTTTTATCTAGAATTACATTTTCGACTTTAATGACTGCGGTTTTGTTCTGTCCGTAGTTAGCTGTGCTTGATTTTAAAGTCGCAGTGACTTTTTCTTTTTTTTTTTTTTTTTGTTGTTGTTTTGCTTTAAATTATAGAAGTCCATTTTATTTTGATGTGCGATTATTACTATAATAGAAGTTAGGAACTGCAGCATCGGGCGAACGTGCCTAGGTGCGCTTGGAAGTGTTTTTGTTTATTTTCTGATTCTTTATACATAGCTGTCGAGCCTTTTATTTTGTATTTGACATTACCAAGCAATTCGAACTCGCAGCGGACTCTGACCACGAGAGTCAAAAACATTTTAATTTTGCTTTATTGTTGTTGCTGTTGTTTTTCTTACGTTTTCTTGTCGCTTTCTTATTCATTATACATTGACATTATTTTTTATTATTTTTTGGAATATTATTGCTACGTTTGTTCTGTTACCAACATGCCAAAATATAATGTAAAAACTGCCCCACAACGACCTGATGAGTTGAGAATTGGTCACCTCAACATTTACCATTTAGTTAATAAGGTGCCAGATTTGTCTGTGTTCTTAAACACGCCAACACATTTTCATGTTTTTGGTGTATCCGAGTCGAGGCTCAAAAGCACTGTCAGGGATAACTCCATCTCAGTTCCAAACTTCTCAGTACTCCGCAGAGATGCCTCAAGTCCCCAGCACACTGGACTAGCAGTATATATACATGATTCGATAATTAGTAACGTTAAACGACGACAGGACTTAGAGTCAGCCGAAGTTGAAAGTTTATGGGTCGAGGTGAAAACATCTAAATCCCCCACAGTCCTGGTTGGCTTTATCTATAGAAATCCAGCAGCCAACTGGGACTGGTATGATGACTTCGTAGAAATGATGGATAAAGTTAATCAAAGTAAAGATAACATTGTTCTTCTGGGCGACTTTAACATTGACCTACTTAAGCCCAAAGGGTACCATGCTGCATGGGCATCAACAACAGCCGTATTCGGTTTAAAACAATTAGTTAAAAACCCCACTAGAACCACATCTACATCCTCAACCTTAATTGATCACATTTACGTGACAAATGACGATACAATATCAAATGTGCAGGTTCCCTCCTTAGCTGTTAGCGATCATAACCCAGTATGTTGTAACGTCTCCATGAAACTAGACAAGCAAAAAACTAAAAGACATAAAACTATAAAATATCGCTCCTTTAAACACTTTAATAAAGACGAATTTCTGTGGGACCTGCACAATGCTTCGTTTACTGAGGTTTATGATCACCAATCTCCTGACAGTGCCTTGTCGTGCTGGATGGATCTGTTTCTCAGTGTACTCAATAAACATGCGCCAATACGTGAAAAACGAGTTAAATATTCCACCATACCACCGTGGTTAACAGCGGATATCAAGCAGGCCATGTCATTTAGAGACAAACTGAAAAAAGAGCAAAAGTACGAAGAATACAAAACACAACGCAATCGTGTCAAATATTTAGTTAGAGCGTCTAAGAAGTCTTTTTTCCAACAAATGATTCGAGACAAAAAGGACACGGCATCTGTTTGGAAAGCTCTGAACGTCATAACAAAGGGTAAATCAGCACCCGAAATCCCATCTCATATGTCAGCTGATATATTAAATAACCATTTCTTAACGACAGCCGAAATATTGGCATTGTCAGCTGCAAATAACAGTAAACCGTATGAAGTGCCGAGTTCTCTCAGAGAACACTTTAAAAAAACAACTATATCAAATACTTTCACCATCCCTGATATTACAGTTGCGGAAGTCGGCAGATATATTTCTAGCATGCCCAACAAAAAGTCTGCTGGCATTGATGGTATTGATAATGAAACCCTAAAAATCTCATTACCGTATACAGTAGAATCACTAACATATATTTTCAACCTCTGCATAAAGCAAAGTACATTTCCAACCATTCTTAAAGAAGCAAAGGTAATCCCAATCCCTAAATCAAAAGATCTTGAAGATATTAATAACTATCGTCCAATCTCCCTTCTGTCAGCTTTGTCAAAACCCCTTGAAAAGCACATTCAAAAACATCTCCTTGATTTTCTGGAAAAAGGTAAATTACTTAATATTCACCAGTCTGGTTTTAGACCGAAACATTCTTGTCAGTCAGCACTGACACATATTGTAGACAGCTGGCTGGAATCAATCAATAAAAGCCTGATGTCAGGAGCAGTTTTCTTAGACCTTAAAAAGGCGTTTGACCTTGTGGACCATGACATTCTCCTAAATAAGCTAACAGTTTATCACTTGGACGCAACCGCTATAGAATTCTTCCGATCATATCTCGAAGACAGAAAACAAATGGTGTACGCCCATGGAAGATACTCTAAGCAAGGAAATGTAAAATACGGCGTCCCCCAGGGATCTATTTTGGGCCCTCTTCTATTCATACTATTTATTAATGATCTACCGTTGCATATCACTAATTCTGACGTTAATTGTAATCTATTTGCTGACGATACGAGTCTTCATGTTTCTGGCAAAAAAACGACGGACATTAGCCATAGTTTACAATGCAGTCTCAATGAGGTATCTGACTGGTGTAGACAGAACCATATGGTTCTTCACCCAGCAAAAACAAAGAGTATCTTAATCGCCACGCGGCAAAAACATCAACGCCGACTACAGCCATTACAATTACAATTAAACGCTGAACCTGTTGAACAAGTCACTGAGCGTAAATTCTTAGGAATACATGTTGATGATCAACTGTGCTGGGAGACCCATATAAATGCTGTTTGTAAAGACCATTGCTAAAAACACTTTCTTATTGTCCCAGCTTAGACATGTAACGGATACAAATACCCGTAAATTGTTTTTTCATGCTCATATAAAGTCCCATGTTGATTATGTCTCCACAGTGTGGGACGGCTGCAGTGATGTCCACATGAAGAGATTAAACTCCATATACAAAAGAGCTGTAAAAATGATAGATAGACGCCCCATCCCTACCACAGACAAATTTAGATATTTAAACATTCTCAGTCTACGTCAGCAACTTACATTAAACAAATGCGTCTATATGCATAAGATACTGAATAATATGACACCCCAGTATCTAACCACTAAATTTATATCTCACCAAGAACGTGAACGGACCTCAAGAAACAATACCTTACCCCTACCACTGCCAAGAATTGACCTTTATAAAACTAGTATGTCATTCTCTGGTCCGTTTGCTTGGAATTCCATCCCTGCACATTTGAAAACTATTACCTCAACAGGAAGTTTTAAAACAAAACTTTTTGATTACCTGATGAGTCAGACTTAGTACGTTTCTCAGGTACTGTAATATTTCCTGTACCTCACGTATTTCATACAGATGGTTTTTATATGTGTGTGCGCGTGTGTGTGTGTGCTCGTGTTTGTTTGTGCGTGTGGATGTATGTGTGAGCGGCGCGCGTGCGTGCGTCTGTGCATGTGTGTGTGATGAGTATTATTATTTTTTCTGTATAAAATGATGCTATTGGGTTTTGTATGTACATATATATTTTATAGTTTCCCTTCTTTTTTATCCTGTAGATGTTAGCAACGGCAAGTTTGTAAAATGACGATTTGTTTTCTGTCAAAACTTTTTACCGTTGAAAAATAAAGTTTCATCATCATCATCATCATCTCTCTCTCTCTCTCTCTCTCTCTCTCTCTCTCTCTCTCTCTCTCTCTCTCTCTCTCTCTCTCTCTCTCTCTCTCTCTCTCTCTCTCTCTCACACACACACACACACACACACACACACACACACACACACACACAAACACACGCACATTGACTGACACACACAAAATGAAATCCAGACCAAAAAGGTGACTGCCAAGCGTGTAAAATGCAGAGAAGAACCCAAAGGAGAAAGAAATGCGTTAAGAAATGAGAGTTACAACACAATGTATTAATATTTCGGGTAAAAACTCTTTTTTCAAAACAGACAAACAAACAAGTCTCATACAAATCACTCGCTACTTATCTTGTTAGTGAGAAGAAGGAAGGCAGCAAATTTGTCTATTTTGAAAATTAATAAATTGTGTTGTAATTGTCATTTCTAAGCGGGTTTTTTCGCGCACACACACACACACACATACACACACACACACACACACACACACACACACACACACACACTGCACACACACACACACACACACACACGCACGTACGCACGCACACACGCACACACACCATACACACACACACACACACACACACACACACACACACACACACACACACACACCGTCATAATGTATCACATTCACGCATCGACGCTTGACATACAAACCTGTACATACAAACTACTCGTACAAATGCACAGCTGCCCGTGTGACTTATCTCGGTTAATCCATTCTCCTATCGATAATTCCTGTCGTCCCTGAACGAGGGCGCATTATAACGGGACTTGCTGGTCATTGCACTTAAGAGAGCACGAGTGCATACACCGATGCATACTACGCCTCAACAAATAAAACGCATGGTGCGCCTAGTACGCAGAAGACCCACGGACCGACGTCAGCCGTCGTTCGGGCCCCACTGACGCGCAAGCGTCATTGGCACTCCAGAAATGATGAGTGAGTGCATTGCTTCAAAACATGAGTGAGTGCATTGCTTCAAAACATGAGTGAGTGCATTGCTTTAATTACTGACCTCACTAAAAAAAAAAAATATATATATATATATATATGTAAAAAAAAAAAAGGGCCTGCGTCGGCCGTCGTTGGCCCGCGCACAACCGTGCGCGGCCCAACGACGGCCGACGCCGGCCCGAGGACCTTTTGCATACTGGGCGTTTGTTTGCGTTATCGTCAGTACAAAAAGTTCGTTCGACAGTAATAGTAAATCATCTGCGCTTATAGTTGTGATGAATGTGTGCTGTTTGTGCTGGATTTCCCGATGTCGCGTTGCATTGCTGTTTAGACCAGCTGGTGATATGCATTTTATGTCAATGTTGATGGGTTGGGTTTTTGTTGTTGTTGTTGTTGCTGTTGTTGTTTTTTTTTTTATACATGCAGCAGCGCATATACGTCTTGAGTAGGATTTTGCTGTTATCGGACACGAGTAGGATTTTGCTGTTATCGGACACGAGTAGGATTTTGCTGTTATCGGACACGAGTAGGATTTTGCTGTTATCGGACACGAGTAGGATTTTGCTGTTATCGGACACGAGTAGGATTTTGCTGTTATCGGACACGAGTAGGATTTTGCTGTTATCAGACACGAGTAGGATTTTGCTGTTATCGGACACGAGTAGGATTTTGCTGTTATCGGACACGAGTAGGATTTTGCTGTTATCGGACACGAGTAGGATTTTGCTGTTATCGGACACGAGTAGGATTTTGCTGTTATCGGACACGAGTAGGATTTTGCTGTTATCGGACACGAGTAGGATTTTGCTGTTATCGGACACGAGTAGGATTTTGCTGTTATCGGACACGAGTAGGATTTTGCTGTTATCGGACACGAGTAGGATTTTGCTGTTATCGGACACGAGTAGGATTTTGCTGTTATCGGACACGAGTAGGATTTTGCTGTTATCGGACACGAGTAGGATTTTGCTGTTATCGGACACGAGTAGGATTTTGATGTTATCGGACACGAGTAGGATTTTGATGTTATCGGACACGAGTAGGATTTTGCTGTTATCGGACACGAGTAGGATTTTGCTGTTATCGGACACGAGTAGGATTTTGCTGTTATCGGACACGAGTAGGATTTTGCTGTTATCGGACACGAGTAGGATTTTGCTGTTATCGGACACGAGTAGGATTTTGCTGTTATCGGACACGAGTAGGATTTTGCTGTTATCGGACACGAGTAGGATTTTGCTGTTATCGGACACGAGTAGGATTTTGCTGTTATCGGACACGAGTAGGATTTTGCTGTTATCGGACACGAGTAGGATTTTGCTGTTATCGGACACGAGTAGGATTTTGCTGTTATCGGACACGAGTAGGATTTTGCTGTTATCGGACACGAGTAGGATTTTGCTGTTATCGGACACGAGTAGGATTTTGCTGTTATCGGACACGAGTAGGATTTTGCTGTTATCGGACACGAGTAGGATTTTGCTGTTATCGGACACGAGTAGGATTTTGCTGTTATCGGACACGAGTAGGATTTTGCTGTTGTCGGACACGAGTAGGATTTTGCTGTTATCGGACACGAGTAGGATTTTGCTGTTATCGGACACGAGTAGGATTTTGCTGTTATCGGACACGAGTAGGATTTTGCTGTTATCGGACACGAGGTCCGATAACTGCAAAATCCTACGCTAGACGTAAATACGAAAGCAAAGATCAATCAATCAATCAATCAATCAATCAATCAATCAATCATTCAATCAATCAATCAATCGTTCTGGAAGAAACCGGAAATAACGTGTTTCTAGGATTCAAATGCAGACACAATAGCGTATACCAGTGTTAACTCAATCAAGACCCCCCGCATTAATAGCCTTATTTCTCCTCGATGGACCGAAAGAGAATGCATGTACGCGAGCCGGCAACACACAACAACAACAACAACAACAACAACAACAAAAACACAAGAACAGCGGTTGCACTTGCTGACCGCACAGGTGTGACCGACCTAGTGGGCTTATTGTAAATGATCCAGACCAAAAAGGTGACTGCCAAGCGTGTAATATGCAAAGAAGTACCCAACGGAGAAAGAAACACGCTTAGAAAAAACGGGTACAACACAATTTATTAATATTTCGGGTAAATACCCTTTGTCAAAATAGACAAACAAACAAACAGAGAGATTAGCCGCTACTTATCTTCATTGGCAGAAGGAATGTGGCAAATGGCAACAAGGAGTTGCCACATTCCTTCTGCCAATGAAGATAAGTAGCAGCTAATCTCTCTGTTTGTTTGTCTATTTTGACAAAGGGTATTTACCCGAAATATTAATAAATTGTGTTGTACCCGTCTTTTCTAAGCGTGTTTCTTTCTCCGTTGGGTACTTCTTTACTTTATTGTAAATGGCCGTGTCACGGTGGCGCGCTGGCAAGTCCTTACTGGACAACATCTCAAGGCTCAATACAGCACAGTGCCGATACAGCACAAATCCACTGTAGCCGCCGTCTTGCCTCGAGTGGCTTGTCCGCACTTTTGTTGATCTCTGTTTGTGTAGCAAGTTATAACATTGACGTCTACTAGTGAATCAAGGGAGAGGAAATGTTGGCCCTGCACCATCTCCTAGTGGTCGGCCGCTCCGGCAAAATCCGTCAACTGTGCTAGTAAAGTGACGTCTATATTTGTTATTTACCAGGTAGTGTTGCGCCATCAAGTTTTGAGGGAACACTCGGAACAGTGATGTACTTTTTCGACAACTTTATTTGATAGTTGTGGTGTATCGACTAGAACATCGTCTTCTTCTTGTAACAGTCGGAATTTGGACTTATTTTCGTGCCAGCCTATGTATTCAAAGAAGAGCGTGCAGATGAACTGTGGAACTACTAAACATGTGCTATTCCGGGCTCCATCTTACATAATTCACGACTAACGCACTGCCAGATTTTCTTAACTTGATTCTGACTGACTCCACAGAAAAGCGGGAAGCATACAGAGCGTGGAAGCATACATGGGGTGTAGGGGGCTCTGGATAGAGGTAGTACCGTTGCTGTTCGGCAGCTGCGTCCTACATAGGACGGACGGGCATCACTGGTCCTCATCCATCTCTCACGTGCTGGCTCCAAGCGCCACACCCTGGCAAACCATCTCAGCTGGTGGGCTAAACCACTTGAGGGGGTGGTGTTCACATTGCACCACTAGGCGGATGAGCTGTTTCTGACGGCAGCCAACGGCTAGAGGACGGAGGAGATCAGGTTGGATCCAACGGCCAAATGTGGGGGAGTAAACCCTTCAAATCAGGAGTGGAGCCCCGAAGGCAGACAGCTGCCTGTATTCACGCACTGTTCTGGCAGCTCCTGCAGCCAAACTGGTGCCAAACGTACTGCTTTGCATTCCTTTGGATACATCAGCGAGGCCGAGAGGGGGATCTTGACGACTGGGCATCCCAGGATCTCCATACACTTCGCCCAGGCTTGCGCCCTGGAGAGGTCACTCCAGTGACTGACCCAGCAAGCGCATATACTCCATTGTCTTCCGAGACAGGATGCCAAACATACAGAGAAGCATTTACTAGCGAGCTTGACTACTTTCTTGCTGCGTTTCACCGCGGCGGCCGTGTTTATGTAGCACGTACTGCCTGGCCCGCCGACCTTAGCTGTTGACAGATATTTCCCAACAAGCGGTGGGAAAGTGAACACGACTCTGTGTGTGTGTGGGGGGGGGGGAGGGTGGGGGAGGGGGGAGGTGCTGGCTTTATTTCATCACAATGATTCATAGCTGTTACCATAATGACATTATGTTATAAATAGTGTTGATGGACTTTGTCGGAGCGGTGCCGTCTGAACACCGGCGCTGTACAGGCTATGTCGACGGGCAGTTTTGACCGTTGTTTTACGTTGCCTAGATCGAGATCATTCCCCTATCGACGGTATTTTGTTTCTGTTGTTAACTTGTATTTTCATGTTCTGGATTTAGTCATGTAGGAACTTAACAAAAGAACATATAACAGTGTGTTCAGTAGGGCCTACTCCATAAGCCAGTCCTGGTTAACGTGCACCCCCCCCCCCAACCCCCACCACCCCACCCCCCTCCCCGTACTCAATAAGATGGGTTTCAAAGTGTACCTTAGTATGTCCTGAGATGTTTAAGCTATATTCCCCTAAAATCCTTAGGAACACACCAGAGATATAGCCGATGGCGCAAGGGTACCCCCATTCACGCTTTTCGCGGATGCTAAAATGAGGTTGAGAAACATTTTCCTTTGAATAAATCAGAATTCATTCCAGAAGCCCAAATCAGGCATATTATGTTAAGGCACACCTTCTGCGTCCTCTGCAAAAAAAAAAAAAAAAAAACAGAATGAAAAAATATTGAATCTCTGGCTCACAGTAATGAGGTATTTGTGCACCCAGTAAACGGACATTTCCGCGAAATCGCAATAAAAGACAAACATAATGTGTCAGATGCCTTCAGACATTTTCTATAGCACTGGCAGTCCATTTTCAGGCTTACGTCATTAAAACAGGATGCCACAATTATTATAAACTTGACAAGGTGACGCTGTGATCACTGTGAGTGCCACAGTGGTTGATTTTGTATCCCTACCCCCAAGTTGAAAAAATACACAAAATTAATTAGAAACAAATTACTAAGGTTATTCCATTTCATTTTGACCTCTCTTTACCTCATTATTAAGTTTCAATAATGTGAGCATAAAGTGCAAGAAAATAAGGAAAGTCGGCATCCTTTACGGTACGTTCGTGTTGAATGATAGCTTTTTCCCATTTAAAATTGCCGAATTCGGAACGTACGTTGTTTCCGATGCCCTCAGAAACTGAATATACAACTGATAAGGTCTTTTTAAAAATTTGATTGGTTATGATAGAGTACCACAGTTACTCCCAACCTGATTTTATGATGCTGTGATGCATTTAGGGGCCACAGTGGCTGAATCTGCTGCCCTACCCCCATTTTACCTGTACTGAAAGGAACGCAAAAATGATCATAAAAATTGCTTACGTCATACTCCTCTGTTTAAATATTTTTGTTGCCAGTTTTCTTAACAAAGTATGCATATTGAGCATAAAAATGTGTATCATTTCATTAATTTCAATGTGACCCATCAATTTATTTGTAACTATTTTTAACTGGCTGGTCTTTTAGATGATATTTTACCTAGCGTAAGGCGGGTCTAGTAAGGTATCCCCTTTTCTTTTCATTTATTTTCGTCTAGAAAGGTGTAAATATGAATATGCGTAATAAGGTTTCATGGTTCCTAACAGCCAAAACAATGTTATCAAAATACGTAGTTTCCACATGTCCACCACGAGATCACCACTTCCACCCCCATGTTCTGCCTTCATCTTCTGCAACGTTTAATTCCTTGATGGCCGTTTTTAAATCTTATATTTTTCTGGCTACCAATAAGTGAGCTGTCAAGAGCTCGGCAGCAGGTTTTCAGAGTTTGGTGTACACGGGCTTGTCTTCTGGTCAGAACTTCTCTGTATGGACAGGTCTGGAGAATGTGCTAAGGAGACTGATTTTCTACGCCATATTCGCATAGGGCTGTTTCCGCATGACCCAGTCTCATGAGGTGAATCCAGCGTGATCAGTGCGTAGATGGAAGATGGTGGCCTGGCTCTCCCTGTTCAGCTTGTTGATGTCGTCTGCCCACGGGCTGCAGCCGCCATTCTGCTGTTGCCAATCACTTTGTTGCTGTAGTGTCTTGGTTTACAGGAGGTTGTGATCTTGAGGTAGTCTGGCGCCTGCTTTGGCCAGGCTGTCAGCCTCTCCATTTCCAGCTACTCCAAAATGCACTGGAATCCACTGCAGACTATTTTATGGACAGGGCATCCAGTCCATCTTGAAGCGTCGTGGTGAGGAGATCAGTGAATCAAGCTGCTGCCTTTCTCTAGCTAGTGCTCTGCTGCTGTGTTGAGCACCTGCAGATCTGTGCAATAGTTGGAGCTGCTGCCGCCAGCTGGTAAGGAGAGGGAGGTAGTATTGCGGTCTGCACAACAGATGTACACGCCACTTCCTTCGTTCCGCACGGCGTCTTGTGCAGACCCGCCTGTGTAGATGTGAGCACAGCTGCTGTGAGGGTAGCGCTTGTGCATAATTTCCAGCGATGTGGCTTTGTGCAGCGCCGCGACCTTTGGCAAAGAGTCCTGGAACATCGTTTATGTTATCTAGAAGGCTCTTTCGAGATGTCCAGGAGACATAAAGCTGTCTTAGCATTCTGTTTTTGTCAGGGACTTCGAGTCGGGATGAGGCCACTGGCGCCGGCTATTAGATGCCTTGACGACGGGCTTCACCCATCCCGAGTCATTGTCCATGTTGTAGCTCTGTTATCGTAATTTGTGGAATGAGCGAGTGAGTGAATGTGCGCAGCACCTGAGGTGGCAAGACAAATTTTGCTATATATAGCAACAATAAAGTAATCTTGAATCTTGAATCTTAATCGCTTTACGGTCTGGGAAGCAAAAACCGATGTAAATGAATCCGATGAATACTGGCGCGAGGCAGAAAATTCCATAAGGCCCTGTGATTGCAGAGCCGCATGAAAATCAGTGCCTTTTGTAGATCTATGAAAGATTAATCCTTTCAGCCCCAAGGTCCCATTTCTCACATTTTGGAGGTGTCGCCTAAAGACAATGTACCAGTTGTAGGAGATGGCCTGATCATGATAATTCAAGGGTAGTGCCAGATGAACTTGGCGCCTACAGCTCTCGCGAATGCAAGGACTCATTGCAATTTCATGATAATTCAAGGGTAGTGCCAGATAAACTTGGCGCCTACAGGCGCCAAGCTCATCTGGCACTACCCTTGAATTATCATGATCAATCCATCTCCGGCTGCAGGGTCCCGGGGCTTAACGGTGGTGAAATAACGTAGCGTGTGTTTGCATAGCTAGTTACGGCCAGTTTCGATTTCAAAACACAAGCAGTTCTGAGACGTGCAACGGGAATAGATATGCAGGAAGAATAAAATTCCAGTGAGTCCTTGCATTCGCGAGAGCTCACGAGAATCTATGCTACGTTTAGATACGTTGTGCATTCACATACAAGTGAGGTTCCGTTTGTAACGAACGACTGCCGACAACGAACATGAGCGAAATCGCCGTTGATTGCCAGCTTACAATGTAAGCATACACAACACTCCAAATATCTCCAAGAGGCATAGATCCTCATGAGCCCTCCGGGCTCATGAGGATCTATGCCTCTTAAAGATATTTGGAGTGTTGTCTATGCGCATGGTAGGTGTTCGCTCTCGTTCGTTGTTGGGGGTCGTTTGTTTCTAACGAAACCCGTTCACTAATAAGTTAATAATAATAAGATAATACGTGGATGGTTATGGTTTCAAATCCATTCACTTCGTCTGCATGAGAAGTACAGACGTACAATTCACGAACACACAAAAAGTAAGTCAATGATCCACTGCCCAACAAATTGCATAGATTCTCCTGAGCCCATGCGACTGCAGGGGACGCATGAGAATCTATGCCTTTTGCAGCAGACGTCAGATCAACGCACCAATGCTTGCCAACTGAGCGTCCGATATTTGCCTGCAAGCACGCACTAAGCTCAGCCGTGAGAGGAATCGACGCGGATCAGCTGAGCTATCGCTGACTGCGATCAATGCCCCGCGCAGCTGTATGTACACACAATCTGCTGGCGTCATAATGGGTAACATGTCACCACTACCCGCAAGGGCCGACTGAGCGTGCAGGTGAACTGACGAACTTGATCCAGCAGTCACGGCGTCGCCCTAACGTCACCCGTGATAGTCACATGCACAAATAAGCCGGCCATCTGACACCAAGGGATTATTTGTCCTGGTGTTCAGGACGTGTATCAAACAATAACTACCGCTCGGTCAAAGGCCCTGCCCCGAGCGAATCCGCATAAATCTGTGACCTTCTCTCCGGCTTGCCGGTCGCTAAGCCGTTTGGCTGTCGACAGCGCCGCTTTTAGTCGAGGTGATTCCTGTAGGCATCACGTCGACTAAAAACGCTACCGAAAGCCGAAGGGTTAAGATAACTTTAACCCATTCAGCCCTGACGCCCTACAGCAGGAGATGGGTCGACCATGATAACTCAAGGATAGTGCCTGTCGGCGCCAAGCTAATCTGGCACTACCCTTGAATTATCATGGTCGATCCATCTCCTGCAACAGGTGCATAGTCGTTAGATGACGCCTCCAAAATTTGGGAAATACGTGCGTCGGGCTGAATGAGTTAGACTGTTTAAATGCTGTGGGTCTCGGTATTGTACTTTATCAATAGATAATTAAACAGAGAAAGAATCGCACGCTTATCTCTTTGTTACGATTGTGGGTGTGTTGTTCTGTGAGAGCATGCATGTGTTAATCGTAGGAAACGATCCGATTTTTATTTGAGCTATCATGGTTGCGAATCACGTACCTTTTCAGTAAGATTCTTTATTGTTCGCGCAGATAGCAGAATTGGTTTTGTTATGATACGCTAAGTTTAGTCCGGAAGCTTCTAGGAAAGTCGCACGGAGAATAGCGGTAGTAAAGCTGATCTATTTTTAGTCATAGATGTTTTCTGTGAGCGTGAAATTAGCGGCCGTTCTTTGCGTGTTATGAAAGGTCGTGAACGTTCTTCCATACTGTTGTGTGACGTAAATACACACTATGATTTGGGGCTAAAACGAGCAGTCAAATTTTTGTAGACTATTGTAGTTATCCTAGAAAGTTCTTTTTTATTAATATTTATGAGTTTCATTTACGTGTTCCGTTCTGATTGCGGGGTGTGTTGTGTAAATTCATTGGATTTTTCTGGAAAGTCGTTTTACTATAAAAGTTGGTGCTAGGAAGCACGTGTGTACATTGTCATGCATTGTCAGTTGTAGGGACACACAGTTTATCGTAGGTACGTGGCCCGTACAGGTGTACATTGTGAGAGACGCAGCGTAACGGTGGTGTACGTTGAGAAACTTTGTGTCGCCAGTGTTGACATTTTCAGAGGAGACATTGTATCAGTGTTGGTGCATTTGGGAATGCATTGTGTGGAGATCGCATCGCTGAATTAAAATATTGTTGGAACTGTTACTCCAGTGTAGCCTACATCCTTAAGCCACGTGTGACGGGTTGCAGCTGAATGAAGTTTATTTAAAAGATTACGTGCGTGCGTCTGGTGTGTTTATCATACTACGACTACGACTCCACCACGTAACACTCTTTGTTTTCCCGTTCACCCTATGCGTGTCGGTAGCGGGTTTAGTCGCAATGATTCCTACAGGATGTTGTTATTCCTACAGGAATCATCGCGACTAAAACCGCTACCGACACGCATATGGTCAATAATTGTTCATGTTTTTTGGCGACATCCGTGCATCTATTATAAGAAGAAAAAAAAAAACATGACGGGATGAACCATAACCCACAAAGTCCCTTCTATATGAGAGCTGTCCTCGCTGTCAATGGTCTCTACCTTTTGTCTTTCACCTGATTCTGATGTTGAAATATCTCCTATTGAAAACGTCTCGCAGATCTGCCAATGCGTCAGTGAGTTCTATATGGAGCGCTGGACATACGCGTCATTGATTTGTCTAACGTCATTTGTCATGACATAAATTTTAGTTTTGGGGTAATTTTATATTTTACGTGATATGAGTTTCACTTTCGCTTCATACGCTTGAGAAAATGGTCACAAAACTAGAACTTCACGGTACAATTTCAATCTTGCAATAATTTGTTTGAAAGCAGGTTGACTTTACCTAGCTACATGATATACTAAGTACACGGGTCACCTGCATGATCTGCTCAAAGCTCGTCGATGTGTGTGTGCGTGTTAGTGCGTGCGTGCGCGCGCGCTCCAAACATCTCCAAGAGGCATAGATCCTCATGCGCCTGGAGGGTGCATGAGTATCTATTCCTCATGGAGATGCGAGCATGTTTGTGTGTGTGTGTGTGTGTGAGAGAGAGAGAGAGAGAGAGAGAGAGAGAGAGAGAGAGAGAGAGAGAGAGAGAGAGAGAGAGAGAGAGAGAGAGAGAGAGAATGACGTCATATTTAGAGTATTATGTCGGTGTCTGCGTGGTGACGGAGTTGCCTCTTTTACGTCACCGCCACTATCTGACTTTCTCTAGAAGTAAAGGTTTTATAGTGTTTCAATTCTTTTCTAAAAAGAAATAATTTTTACTAAAGAAGTTGAAAGGATACAAAGCTGGATAACGAACTTATCCAATGTCTTTCTCCAAACTAGCTATATGCAAAAAGTTCCAGTAAATTAAAAAAATTACGGACTCTAATCTGGGCCAACCGACTTCCTATATACGGTTGTTTATGTGTTAAATGAGACATTCATTTTATGCTAGGAGGCTCTCTCAGCCACCCACTTAAGAAAGCATTTCGCCAAGTTTCAAGCTTGTGTGTACAGAAATATAGGGGATTCGCTTGTTTACATACATATGCACACACATACATACGCGCCAAATGTACGTTCAGCAGCGAGGTTAGCGTAACTAGACATGACGTAATTTTTATCTTCAATTGTTAGAGGTTTAGCCTGCGCCCCCCTTTGACATCATGTACATGCTATCAAATTCGCCCTACCGTGACCCGTCCTTAAAAAAAAAAACAACTTCGTTTTCTTGGTGGGTATATAGAGTGTTACAGAAATAAGCTTTTAAAAAAAAAAAAAAAAAAAAAAAAAAAAATTTGTGCCGTGCCCAATATTCTAGAAGTTCACTTCATGTCTGCGGAAGGTGTTCAAGCCGCACGCCTTTAACGGCTGATGTAAAAGGTTTTAACCCTTTGGGTGTCGGTAGCGGTTTTAGTCTATGAACCCTTTATTGCTCGAAGTAGGTCGCTTTAAAACCTTGCTTCTCATAAAGGTGAGTTACGCCAGTGCCCGATGTTCTAAAACTTCATTTCTTTTGCGCGTGTCAGCGTAAGACGGTCCGAAAACTGTGTTTCTCAGTTTGAGTCACGCTGTCGACGTTTGTTTTTAACCCAGTCACTGCCGAGAAAAAGTGAACACGGCCCAGCTGCAAGAGGCATAGATCCTCATGAGCCCCCGCGACTGCGGGGGCTCATGAGGATCTATGCCTCTTGCCGAGACCAATTTGTATTCATGGTTTCATGGGCGGTTTTGGCTTGTGGTCGTTGGATGAACCAAGATTTCAGATGAGATTTCAAATTGTACATACAGTGGCACACAAGAGGTTTATGCATTTAATACGTCCCAAAACTCCTCTTCCGTTTTACGTGTACGCGAAACTTTCTCTAATTTTGCGCCTTCGTGTCCGTCATATTTTTTAAAATCTTCTAATTGTTCACGGTTATCTAAGTGTTTCCGATGATTCCCAAAACGTCTCGCATTTCTTTTGCTCGTTCAGTAGTATAACTTGTTCTGGAACGTTGCTTTTTCAAGCGTGTGTATACATAGGTACTAGCAATATGATTTAGAACATCACTTTTTACGCCGAGTAGTAAAATAATGCCGGTGGAACTTTTCTTTTTCGTGGTGAGTGTAGAATGAGATGTTCTAGAACTTAGTTCCTTTTACATGTATACTGACGAACAAAAGAAATGCGACACTGATTTTGGGAATCATCGGAAACACTATAAAGTGTTTCTGATGATTCCAAAGATGTCGCATTTCTATTGCTCGTCAGTAGATGAAAAAAAGTTTCATAAATTTACATATTTTATGCTTACCTCAAACGTTCTAGAACTTGGCATTTTTACGTGTTAGTAAAACTTTCTAGATTTTTTTGTTTCTCAATTCTTCACATGTTTTAACTGAAAAAAAAAAATGTTCTTGAAGTTCGCTTCTTCTGCGTGTGTGACAACTCCACGCCACTGTGGAGACAGGGGGGCGGGGCTATGGTTAGTGAGTGAAAGGATGTAACAGTGCAGGCGGGCGGAGACTAGCTGTGACACCACCCCCCACCGTACTGCCCACCTTTCCGCCCAGGTACACGCGCACTCACCTGACCCTACATCCGTCCTTCCTAGTGCGCGCGTCTTTAGAACTCAAACACAAAGTTAGTCTCTCATCCAACGCCTTCCATCTGCAAGAGGCATAGCCGGATTCTCATGATCCCCTGCGGATGCAGGGGATCATGCGAATTTATGCCTCTTGATGCGAAACTCAGGGCTGGTTTACATCCTCACTGACACTACTGACCGCGGAGAAATCTTTTGGGGGTTCAGTCAGTCGTAACACGAATGAATGTGCCGCGGCGGGCCCCGGCGGAACTCGTGAGCAATGTGTGCTGCAGTGATCTGTCATTTTTCACTCACGCCTCTGGACGCTGTAAGGTACAAAATCACAAACCAACACGCAAGTGGCGAGTTTCCTGGAAGCTATTTTACGTCAAAAGAGAAAGAAAAAATCACCCAGTTCAAATCAAAGACTGACTGAGCCGGGAGCGTGCAAAACTGACCTGGATTGCCAAAGACAATGAAACGCAGAAGAAAAAGATGACTACCGGCCAAGCGTGCTCGCAAAATCATCAGAGAAAAAAATCCACAACGAAGCAGGAAAGAAACACGTTGAGCAAAGACAATTTTTTACAACAAAATTTATTTAAAATAAATTGTGCTGTAATTGTATTTTCTAAGCGTATTTCTTTCTTTGTTGAGAATTATTTTCTTTGCCGTAAGACAGTGGGCATTTTGGAGAGTCCGAAATAGCTCAGGCGGTTAAGCGTCGGAGCAAGAGAGCGAAGGGAATCGCCGGGTCGTGGGTTCGAATCCCCGTCCCGGCCCCGGTAGCTGGACTCACAATCCAGGGAAAAAAGACGGGCGTGTTCAATAGCATGTCCGTTGAAAGGTCCTGGTAAATCAAAGTGGTACAGTTGCAGTGCGCCTGAATTGATCAGTGTTCAGGTCGTACTCCATAAGCAATAAATTTCCCTGTCCCCCATAACCCGCCCGTCAGGGCCATTGCATTATCACTTCGGTGCCGTGGACGTTAAACCCCGAACTGACCAACCAATGGGCATTTTGTTTCTCAGTTTTAGTTGTGGTCGGTTAACCCATTCGGGTTGTCGGCAGCCGGTTTTTTGTCGCGATGATTCCTCAGCAGAAATCATCGCGACATTGAAACCCAGCTACGGCGCCAGCCCGGCAAAGTGTTAAAATCATTACACCAGGGGCGACTTCAGTCAGGTCGGACAGCAAAGTGTTAAAATCATTACACCAGGGGCGACTTCAGTCAGGTCGGACAGCATTTGGACCGAGGGATGTAACTGAAGTCAATGGAACAAAAAGGGCGTGGTAATTGTGGTATGTTAGTGGTATTTCCACACACGACTGCATGCAAAACTGATGAACCGCTCGTATAACGTTTTTAACGCCTTGACTGCCGAGAAAAAAAATTAACGCGATCGGCTAACTGCAACAAGAGGCATAGATCCTCATGAGCCCCCGCGACTGCGGGGGCTCATGAGGATCTATGCCTCTTGCTGAGACCACTTTGAGTCCGTGTGCTTTTGGTCGTTCGGTGACTGAGCACAGGTTTAGGAGAGGAAATTACGCCCGTTGGGAAGGAAGGGGTTACACTAGCAAACGTGTTGTTGACCATGTTCTGAAGATCGGTGTAGTTGTGACGGCTTGGAGCGCCGACCAGGCCGACTGACTCACAGAAATGACATTGTTTGACTCATGTAACACGGCTGTGGCATGTAGAGTTCGGTCAGTTTCAAAAAATGTTTATTTCGCTGCAGTTTCACGACAAACACAGGCTCAGACGTAGAAAAAGTCCAGTTAACCCCTTCACTGCCAGTGATCACGAATTGCGCGTCTCAGGGACCGCGACGCCACTCAGTGCACACTGACCGACATTTAACTTACGCGAGGAACACAGACGTAAATGTGACGGGGAATAAGCATAAAGAACGTATAGGACCAACAAGAGAGTGAAGAGACATACATTTTTATATTTCTTATGGTGTATTGTCTCTTGCAGCTGGGTCAGTTAGCGCCGTTCCCTTTTCCCCCCGGCATTTAAGGGGTCAAGTTCAATGCTGGCGACGCTAGCGAAATATCTGATGAAACAAAAACCGGTAGTAGACTGACGTCATGAACGCAGATGGCGTCACAACTGAATGAAATGCGGCGTGTGATTGAGGAGCAGTTCCTGCCGGCATGACTGACGATGTGCGTGTCAGTGCCGGGCGGCCACAGCGGAACACCGTCACACTGGCTTGCCCAGCTATAGTCATGACTAAGTACGGTCGTACGATTTTCCGGGCCGGCCTCTCAAGGTGACTGAAATGTCTGACATTTCAGTCACATTGACGTGAATTAACAATGATTTAAAAAACACAATCGGCCACGTCCCGGCGCTGGCGGCGCCAGCGCCGAGACGTGGCCCGCCGATTGTGTTTTTGAAATCATTGTTACTCGTTAGTTCAACGTCAAAGCGGCCCGTCCATTGAATGAACTCAGTCCAGCCGAATAATGAGCAGAAGTGTCAGCAAGAAGCCGGTATAGATCCTCATAAGCCCCCGCGGGGTGGGGTTCAGTTTGTCTCGACAATCAAGGCTTTTTAATGACGCAAGCGTTGACTGACTTTACTGTCAGTAATTGATGTAGGGCCTATTGAAACTGACAGACACGACTTGACCGAAAACCAGCGCCGGGCCGGGACACTAACATGCATGAACTCCCACATTACTAGCTTTTTTTTTCTTTTTCTTTTTTTTTTTTTTTTTTTTTGGGGGGGGGGGGGGATTGTTCATTTGTTTCTTCTGTCAGTGTGTGTGTGTGTGTGTGTGTGTGTGTGTGTGTGTGTTGTAACATGCCTTTTTTCCGGTCATATGTCGTGACGTTTACAAGAATGTCAGCCGCGTTGTAATGTACCAGACAACCCAGCCAAGAGGTTGTTTTCTGTCGGACTCAACGGAGAGGCGGAGTCAACAAGGCTTCCACCACATGACGTCAGCATTTTCGCTAGCCTGCTTGAAGTGGAGTAATTTGTCGCGTGCACTCGTGATGGCCCCTGCGATTGGCTGGGGCGAGGGGCGGGGGCCGAGCTATGCGCTTGGCCGGGACGACGGGCGGTATCTGCCATTCACAAGTCCCAAACACCCTTCATTCATGCCCTAAACTAAAAAAGGCATAGAAGGTATATCGCCCAGGACCTTTTGCAAAATGCATAGATCCTCATGAGCCGCAGCGGCTCATGAGAATCTATGTCTTTTGCTGACGAAGTTTGGGTTTGTTTTCCTACGAGTTTTGTAGTGCGGGTCGGGCCATGCAGACTTGTACAGCGCGCGGTCTGCGTGAGTGACTGGCGCGCACAGCTGGCCGATACGGACTGCCGGGGGGACGGGAAAGGGTCAGGCTTGGCTTTAGTGCGGGGTGCTGCTCGTCCCCAGTCAGTAGGAGAGAGGGAGAGTGAGAGAGGCAGAGGATGCAGGGTAGAGATACCGCACACATCCCGAGAGGAGGGCGCCAGCTGGGTACATAGATGCGCGGGAACTTTAGTCGGCAAACCGGCACGCAGACGCCGTGAGGACTGAACACTGACCCGACAGAGGAAGGTGCAGTTTGACTCAAGTGAAGAGGTGAGCGACTGTCCACCCAACGACGGCGTGAGAGCAGTCGGTAGCCCGTGACTTAGTGAGGCCGGACACGCCATACGAAGTTCATCCCGCGTAGACTCACTGGCCGCCTCACTCACCGCTACTGGCATTTCACCAGCATCTTCCTGACAGCGCTGCCGACCTTCTTGACGTGCCGCGGTACCCGGCCGGGGATGGTCAAAGAGCCACCGCTTTTGTGGCAGGAGAAAAAGGCCTTAGAAAGAGGGGAGCCGATTTCGAGGTGTACTTTCCTACAAGGTACAGGTCCGTCATTGAGAGGGCCACAAAAGCGAGCGCCGTACTGAGGTATTTAGTGTAGGGAAATTGCTTCCTTCAGGACAGAGACTTTGTTAGGCGGCCACACCTGTAGCGGCCAGTAGGTAAAGGGACTGGCGCCACTCGGCCTGACAGAGGGCACGACGACACACCGTCACCTGGTCACACAGTGAAGGCCGGCCACAAAGCGCGCTGACCCTCCGCAGGAAGACACGTTTGTGGGCAGAGATTTTCCCCCGCCGACGCCGCACCGTCAGTAGCGCTTTGTCCGTCAGTGTGGGATCGCTGACCACTGGCCTGCAAGTTAGACAGGACAATAGATGATCAAGCGGACGCAGGTCGGGGGGACAAGCACAGGTCAGTGGAGAGTGCAGCGCTGGATCGCCGCCATTCATCGGTCAGCAGACGTTTTGTCGTGTGTAGAGGCCCTCGTCTCCCTCCCCCCC
Source organism: Semisulcospira habei (assembly GCA_036245525.1). NCBI lineage: Eukaryota > Metazoa > Mollusca > Gastropoda > Semisulcospiridae > Semisulcospira > Semisulcospira habei. The sequence continues at coordinate 86,985,890 of BTPG01000002.1, forward strand.
TCCAGTCAGCACTGAGATCGGAGCGGCAGTTCCCAGAGCCAATCACGCCCCCTTTTGATGCTGACGGCGCCGGCTTCTCGTTACGCTCGGCGCTTTATCTAGGCTGCGCTCGGCACGTCGCTCGATATATACCTACCCCCAACACGCAGCTCGCCAGACAAAACCAGCCTACCCCCAACGCAGCTCTACCCGAGCTGACTACGCTAACTGTACTGTAGGCTGCACACCTGTGGTGGCGAGTGAAGCTAGAATGGCAACATGCACGGCCAGGGGCTGACTGGAATTGCCAGAGTGCGTCTTCACCTGACAACAGACCACAGATCGCCTTCACGTTGCCCTGGTGCCGGTGAGGTTTGTACCTGGACAGACCGAGCGTGAGAAGTCACTGCTGACCCTCGCCACCCCATACCTTGTCTTCACGCACCTGTGTGTTTGGGATACCCTCCGTGATCGTTATCTTCGTCCGTCCGTTACCCGTGATCATCATGACGCAGCCCGCAGTGAGGGGTGCCGTGGACACGGGGCTCAGGCTGGCCGCCAGGACTCGAACCCGCAGACCCGTGGTCCATTCGGGTGCCACCGCCCAGCCCGTGCCCACCTGCCCCGTGCACGGGTCCTGCCCCGTCGGTGTCCAGCGCTACATGTTCACCCAGACTGATGGGGAGGGGCTAGCCACACCCATGGCCCCCCTCCCCGTGGCCAGTGAGGACAAGAGCACTATCCGTGTGCGTGACTTTGACGAACTACCGGGGCCCAAAGGCTACCCCGTCGTGGGCACCCTGCTGGAGTACTTTCGTAAAGACAACCGGGGAAAGATGCATGAGATACAGGTACGTGGCCTCGCTTGACTGACTCAGGGGCCAACTGGCCCCTGCACAGTGCGGTGAGATCGATGTAATGTGCTTTCTGTACCCTATTATCACCCACCTCACTTTATTTTGCGAATGAGCAATAGATATTTTGAATTGTGCTCTCTCTCTCTCTCTCTCTCTCTCTCTCTCTCTCTCTCTCTCTCTCTCTCTCTCTGCTAGAAAAATTACGCACCTTTCTTAACTCATTCTACCCCAACACCGAAATCTTTAAATTTTGCCCTTGTCCTCTGAAGACTGCATTGCAGTGCAGGACACAGATCGACCATAATAGTTCAAGGGTGATGCCAGAATAGCTTGGCGCCCATAGGCGCCAAGCTATTCTGGCATCACCCTTGAACTATCATGGTCGATCCTTATCTTCCTGTGGTGTGTCTGGGGTAGAATGAGTTAAAATATTGTAATACTGTGCGAGTAATCCGTTTCTTGCTGTGAACTTTGACCTTGTGGTAGAGTGCAGCGCATTTTAACCCTTTGGCTGTCGGTGTTCGTCACGACTAAAACCGCTACCGACACCCAAAGGGTTAAGCGTTGTTCTTGTCACTGGACACAGGTGTGTTAACTCTACAGCTGTTGCACTCGCCTTTGCGACGCCATTTACCGACTGTACTAAATGCCGTATTCATGTTACAGTCTGCTTTTGTCCGAACTAAGAGTCGTAGATTCGCACGATTTGCACGAACTCTCTCCATCTGCATGAGGCATAGATTCTCATGAGCCCCTGCATCCACAGGGGCTCATGAGAATCTGTGCCTCTTGCTAAATTCACTTCAGGTTTGCTGATGGGGTGGAAGGGGGGGGGGGGGGATCGAACAACTGAGACGCATGGAATCTCCCGAACTCTGTGTCACACTCTGCCCGTGATCGCCTCAACTTTTTGCTGACGATATTTTTTCAGTGGGTACCACTGGCAGTTAGACCCATTCTGTTTATGAGGGGTCTACTCTTCTCTCTCTCTCTCTCTCTCTCTCTCTCTCTCTCTCTCTCTCTCTCTCTCTCTCTCTCTCTCTCTCTCTCTCTCTCTCTCTCTCTCTCTGCCCGTCCCCATCTGTCGGCCGCTGTAGAGAATGCGTATTGTTTACTTTTCACTCGCTGCCATGTGGTAGTCCTGTTTGTACTGGCGCGGGGGGAATGCCAGTTTTTTCGCGTGACTGTCTTCACTGGCTGTCATCCCGGCTTTTTACTGCCTGCTGTTGTCTGTGTCCGGACTGCTGTCTTTGCTGCTCAGGACTGCTTCTGTCACATCGCTCCTGGCTCAGTTGCACGAGTGAGCCTAGCGGAGCACCTTGCCGCTCCTTGCCTAGCGGAGCACCTTGCCTAGCGGCATACTGACGATGTCGTTCGAAGAAAAAGACGTAATTACGCATCTACGGTCAGTAGCAGCCAATGGATGAGTCCTGCGCACCTTGCTTAGTGGATCATTGGCGCAGGACTAAGCTCACTCATGCAAGCGTCTGAGAGGCCAGGAACGCAGCACCAGTTAGTCTCCAAACTCGAGTTTGCACTGCCGTGAACCTAAAGGGAGCATGAGCATCGCGCTATTCTACGGTTATTCTACGCCGCAGTGCCGGGACCGTCGTCGAATCACACGTGTGTTTTGTTTTGGGCTCGGTGGTCGCGATTTTATCCCGGCTGCGTAAACATAGCAGCATAGAGGCAACACTAGCCACCAAGATACATACCGTACATTTAGCTTCTCACAAGCCCCCGCACTCTGCGCGGAACTCATGAAGATCTATGCCTCTTGGGGAGTTTTGTCTTTGGTTATGGGCGAACATTGCTAGGCAGTGAATGCCATCCGTCTGATGTAAAAACAAGAATATATTATCCTCGTGAAAGTATGCGGTAACGGTGGAATGAATGTTTCTTGATAGGTTCATTTGTCTCTGTGCACATCAGATGGAACAGATAACCTTCTGCCATACCATCTGACGGCAGTTCCGATGAAAGCGGCCTTCAAGGCAGGCTAAAGCCTTGTACTGTCTCCAGCCTTCAACCAAATAATAGCCCTATCCAAGACCATTTTAGTATATATTTAATTTTTTATTTGTAACCTGGCTTTTAAATTTCTGCCCGTATATGTGCCTCAGCAGATACAAGTATATTCCGTAGTGAACCCGACTCTCTCTGTACCAGAACAAAAGAGGGGGGAAAAGTGTGTTCATTTATAATATGGCCATTGATGTACTGTTACTAAAAAACAAAAGAAACGGCTGAAACTCACTGCAAAACACAATAGCCCATCTCGCTCCCTTTCCCCCACTCAGCCTGGAAATTAAAATTGTGTGAACTGAAAAAGCAAAACTTAGGCACAGATTCTCATGGGTCACGGTCCTGTAACTTGCGTGGCGGACATTTGAGGATCTATGCCTTTTCTCATCTGTAGAAAGGACCACTATCACACTGAATTAGATACACTCAATGATAAACACCTCCTGACTGGAATAAACATAGATCCTCATGACGCCCGCAGATACGAAAGCTAATGAGAATCCTGACTCTTGCCTGCCTCTATCATTATGCTGGTCCTTACATACAAGAAGCTGCGCGAGGTGATTCAGTGACTGCCTTCCGCCATTGTATTAGACGCGATGACAGCAATTATAAACAAACCGTTCTGCTGGAAAAACTGGACAGAAACCGAGAAGAGCGCGAGCTCACATTCCATCGAATCAAAATGATTAGGTTTTTCTGAGTCTGAGTTAGAACTGGCACCGCAAAGCCAAGGCGGTGATTGAAATGCGCCGAGGAAGACTCGTAGAGTTCAGGTGTACCGAAATTCACCTTACCCTCCGTGACCCCAGCCTCACAGGCTGTCGGCATTACGTTTGCTGTGGAAAGGTTATCTGGTGTTGCCGCACTGCACTGCTACTCGCTCGCCTTCTATCGCTTACTGGATGCCGGCCCGGCCCTTTTACTGCGTTAGGCAAGCTCTTACTGCAACTCACCTCTCTCTCTCTCTCTCTCTCTCTCTCTCTCTCTCTCTCTCTCTCTCTCTCTCTCTCTCTCTCTTTCTATTCGCTGGTTCTGTACGAACTGCTGAGTCCTGCGCTCTGTTAATTCTCTCTACCTGCCGGTTTTGTAGGTCTCGCTTGGCTCTTTTCTAACTGTATACTTCAGCTGGTGATTCCGGCCGGCAAGCCGTAGCTCAGATCAGTTCTCTCTCAGCTCCAACTTGGTACTCTTTCTGACGACGATGTGCATTAATGTCACAGCTGTACAAATTTATCTCGCCTTCCGTTTGTTTATTGTCACTTGAAGGGAGACAGTGCGCGGACGGGAGAAAATTAATGCCCCACATAGTTACATGCCGCGAAAAAGTCACAGCCTCACCCTATCTCTATCCTCCTCTGTCAGTGGTTCTGTATGGATTTCTCAGGGGCCAGTCGCCTGAGTGAGCTTTGTCCTGCGCCGGCCACTAAGCAAGGTGCTCCGCGAGTCCTCGCGGAGCACCTTGCTTAGTGTCCGGCGCAGGACTACGCTCAGTCAGGCGACTGGCCCCAGTTCTTTGCTGTGCTTCAGCTCTGGCGGTGCTGACAATCGCGTCCGAATCATGCTTGGCTCAAAACCAGTGTCGCCGTCTGATAGCGATTATGGCCAGCGTGAATGGGTATCCATTACTTTCCCCAGCCACTACAACATCGTGGGACTGATCTGTGTCACGCGTGCTGCGGCCCCCACAGCGACCGACGTCGGCCTCACGGTCTGTTGCTTGCTAGGCTGACACGGGGACTATCATTCATCTTGGGCGCTAGCGACATTCTTTGCGGCTGCGACTGACTTGACCCCTTGGCATTCAGGGCCGCTGAGCTATCGCAGTCTCAGGTTTTTTCTTCTTCTGTTTAACCAGCCTTGCCCTTTTCTGCAAGTGGCCTGACTCTTGCGACTGCAGGAGCTCATGAGAGCCCAGGCCTTTTGCTCTAGTGTCCCGTGCCTATTTGCATCCTCGAACAGTGAAATCGTGGTCTACGATCAGCGACGCCAGTTCTGCGGCTTTTTGCACCAGCGCCGAATTACTACAACTACAACTGAGCAGCAGGCACGTCAGTCGATCAGTCCCCGCCACCACCACCAACAAGACCACCACACAAAATCGATTGAAATTAGAACCATTCACTGCAGACCCCCGCTACTCGCTGACTCCCCTGTATCGATCACGCCCGGCCACCTGTGGCTGCGTGTCCTATTATGTTTCCAGCCCTGACATTTTTTTCTCTCTACTTTCTGGCCCCCCACACTGTGAGGCCAGAGGCCTGGCACTAGCTTTTACTTTACAGTGGCCGGGATCTGGCATGCACTTAGTATTAGCTGAATGCCGGCGCCTACACGAAAATTCGACCGCCGATCGTAAAGTCAGGATCTGTAACCTAACCCGTTAAAGTGCCTAGAAAATGTGAAGACCACCCAACTCGGCAAGAGGTATAGATCCTCATGAGCCCCCGCAACTGCGGGGGCTCATGAGGATCTACGCCTCTTGCTGACACCACTTGAATCCATGTTCATGGGACGTCCAGAGGTTTGTGTTGGTTGTGTGTGTGTGTGTGTGTGTGTGTGTGTGTGTGTGTGTGTGTGTGTGTGTGTGTGTGTGTGTGTGTGTGTGTGTGTGTGTTATTAACGAAGATTAAGAAACAGTCTGCGTACGGATTAATCCTTTGGCTGTCCCAAGCTGCTTTTTTCGACATGATTCCTGCAGGAGTTAGTCCTGCAGGAATCGCCTCAACCCCCCTCCCCCCCAAAAAAAAAAAAAAAAAATAAATAAATAAATAAATAAATAAAATAAAATAAAATAAATAATAAATAAATAAATAAAAATTAAAAAATAAAATACAAATAAAAAATAATAAATAAAATAAAGCGCTACCGACAGCCAAAGAGTCCGAGCTGTACGCGTAAAATAAAATAAAAATATAAAAAAAACGGGACCTAGCACAAAAGTCATCTGCGTCACACCGGTCCTCGGCCTTAGTTCCGCTCTACCGATAGCGAATCAAGAAAAAGAGAGAGAGAGAGAGACAACCAGTGTCAGTGCATCCATGCTTGACAGATTTAGAATGAGTGAAGCCGGCACGACAGTTATGTGGTGCACCTATCAGTTCCAGCGTCTCTCGGCATCTCTGACATGACGTACGTGCGGAAATGTCTTTTGTCCTTGAGGCAGAGGTGTTGTCCATGAGAAGTGGTTTTGCATATTCCTCTGACACGAGTGACAGCAAACTTCGCATTCTCTTCTATTTTTGTTTGAGCAGTCGTGATTTTGTTTCTTGTTTTTCACCCCTTTTCGTGAGACAGAGTCATGGTTTCGTCCTGACTACTATTTATGTGTTGTTTTGTATGCTCATAGTGTGACGAGCAAAAGAAATGCGATATTTTTGAAATCCGCCTCGGAAACACTAAACCGGTCTCCGAGTGATTCCAAAAATCATAAAGTGTCGAATTTCTTTTGCTCGTCAGTAATAGTAAGCTAATTATAGGGCGCTTAGATATTTAGTATACATATACGCGCCTTGAAATTATTATTATTATCATTACTATTATTATTATTAGTTTTGCTATGCCACATGCCCGAACAACATAAAAATTATAATGACGTAATTTTAACGTTGGGATCAGTCGGAAGCACTTTTGTCAAGATGATTCTTGCAGGAGTCACCTCGACAAAAAGCACTACCAACAGCTTATGAATGTGTGTGTATGTGTGTGTGTGTGTGTGTGTGTGAGAGAGAGAGAGAGAGAGAGAGAGAGAGAGAGAGAGAGAGAGAGAGAGAGAGCTTAAACGGGGCTGGCTTCCTCTTTAGAATATCCTGTTTGACTGTGTTACAAATGATGCAGGAAATTGTTTCAGAATTTTAAGCCTCACGCTTTAACCCCCTTTCTGCCAAGCGACCCAGATTATTTTTGTGAGATCTGTCAAAGAGCCCCAGGCGCCCAGGAAATACGGATACAACGTTGTGCCTATCAAGAGGCACATACCTGTTTCTCTTGTAGCTGGGTTGTGCGCTCTCTTTCAGTCTCAACAGCGATGGGGTTAAGCCAGTGTTAATCTTCCCCACAACCCGCATTGCACTGTTTCAGCAGCTATTATATAATGTAATCTCCGGCGGATCTGCGTATGCGCAGCCATGGTGGAATAACTTGAATTATTCTCTGCACAGTAAATTTAATGACGAAGAGCGAAAGAAAGAATGGAAAAGAAAGATAAGATGTTTCCTCGTTATTTCACGTTTTATCGGGTTATTACGCGTAACAGACTATGCTGGCAACATTTGTAAACTGCGCTCGGATCCCCCCCCCCCCCCCCCCCAACTAGATGTGTTAGGGGCCAACCTCATTTATGAGCCCGGTTTTGATGCGGAAACTTTTTTTTTAAACTTTGTTTAAAAGCTGATGTTATATTGGTTGGAGAAGTTATGACGTAGTACGCAGTCGGACCGACGGTTCTAACTATGAAAAAAAATGAATGTGTACTTTGTGTGAGATTCTGGATTCGGTTGCATGGGCGAGCTTAGTCCTGCGCCAGCCTCTAAGCAAGGTGCTCCCCTACAGCGGAGCACCTTGCTACTGACTGGCGCAAGACTAAGCTACTTCATGCAACTGGTCAACGGCCATAATGTCCAGAAACTCAGCCAAGCTCACATCAGTAGTGTTTGTTTGGTGAGTAGAATGCCGGAGAGAGAGAGAGAGAGAGAGAGAGAGAGAGAGAGAGAGAGAGAGAGAAAGAGAGAGAGAGAGAGAGAGAGAGAGAGAGAGAGAGAGAGAGAGAGAGAGTACAGCAAAGGAGGGGGGTCGAAAGGTCATGTGTATTGACCCAAGACACCTGCTCCTCGTCTTTTCGGATGGGGTGGAGGCAGAAGATTCGACCGGGAAGGCGAGTGGGGGGTCGGTAGGGATCAAGATGGGGTGGAGGCAGAAGATTCGACCGGGAAGGCGAGTGGGGGGTCGGTAGGGATCAAGATGAGGTGGGGCTTGCGTTCTCATCTTCCTGTTGTTTTTTGTTTTTTGTTTTTGTTTTTGTTTTTTTGTTGTTGTTTTTTTTTTTGGGGGGGATTCTCTGCCATGCCTGGTCTTCAGCCGGTATAGCTCACTCAGGACTTGAAATATGTTTTTGTCAGTGCCTTCATGGATCTAGGGCAGTGGCTTACAACTCTGCGTTGTCCAAGTCCAGATCAATGTACCAGCGTTCGCTTGGTTCTCGGCATTGCTAACAACTTCGAACTTTTAACTCGATCATTTTAGACTGATGTGGCGCATCCCGATACGCGGCAAAAAAGCTGTGTATTCAGCATCACTTCTCCAGTCTGTTCACCTAGTACATCCCGAGGCTGATTTTTCTTTTTAAACCATTCAGCCCTGACGCACTACAGCAGGAGATGGATCGACCATGATAATTCAAGGGTGGTGCCAGATTGAGATTGGCGCCTATCGGCGCCAATCTAATCTGGCACTACCCTTGAATTATCATGGTCGATCCATCTCCTGCAACAGGTGCATACTCGTTAGATGACGCCTCCAAAATTTGGGAAATACGTGCGCCGGGCTGAATGAGTTAAATTTGCTAATCGTCCTATGCGAGCTACATTACAGATTATGAGATAGATCAACCATTTCAGTTCAAGGGTGGTGCCAGAATAGCGTGGCGCCATGAGAGCTCCATTATAGATTAGGAAACAGATCAGCCATATTAATTCAAGGGTGGTGCCAGAATAGCTTGGCGCCTCAGGCGCCAAGCTATTCTGGCACCACCTTTGAAAAATCAGAGTCAAGTTTATTTCAAGCACTAGTGTATCAGGATGAACAGTTCTAAAGGTCAGGTACATTGTTTTCGAATGCTATAATAACCTAAAACTTGGGAGTTGGTAGTTATTAGTCTTAAGAATCATATCAAAGTAAGAGATCCATGGTTCACAACTAACTTCGTCGGAACGTCAAAGTCCAGGTACGCTAACTACTTTAGTTCTTGTTTCTCGTAGCTTATTTACTACGCACAACAAAGTCTACAGTCTTTCCTCGAAATTCCGCCGAGACAAACTTTGACCGAGTCGCGTTTATTTGAAACCATGACCATTTATTAGTACCAGATAGTCTTCCTTTGAACCTTTGGCATTTCTCAGTCATTCACAGTCGTGGGACGCAAGAAAACATGGGTACAATATCATACCCATACACTGGCAGCTTTTTTCCCGGGTAGTTAGTCAGTTTTGCTTAAAAACATCCAACCCTGCACAAGTGCAAGGAACTATACTGACGAACAAAAGAAATGCGACAATTCTGGAATCAACGGAAACACTTTTGTGTTTCCGATGATTCCAGAATTCTCGCCGGCATTTCTTTTGCCCGTTACTATATTTACTGACTCCCAAACCAGATTAGTGTTATGCGGAGGCTTTGCGCATGTGCACTTGGCAGTTATTGTTATTAACCTTTACAGCCTGAGGCTGATCTTCTTTAAATTGCTTATTGAACTATGAAGTCTTCATTACAGATTAGGAGATAGATCAACCGTTTTAGTTCAAGGGTGGTGCAGAATAGCTTGGCGCCTGAGGCGCCAAGCTGTTCTGGCATCACCCTTGAACTGTCATAGTCAAATTTATTTCAAGCAATGGGTGTATCGGGATGAAAAGGGTTAATCGTTCCAAACTCGGTGAACCAGGCGCAACAGCTGACATTGATGCTTACAAAAAAAAAAAACTGGTTCACGCATCAGTGGTTTGTTGTGAAAATACGATACGGAGATAGTTTTGGTGGCCCTGGTTGGCAGGCTAAAATCGATGCGAATGCACGTACTGACTGACTCATTCGAGGAAATCTGCGTCCGGGCTGCTTACTGCCGCGGCATGAGTTCTGCACTTCAGTCTTGAATGAGTTAACGAACGGATCACTATCAATGTAACCCTTTGGCTGTCGGTAGCTTTTTTTTGGTCCAGAGGATTCCAGCATGAGTCACCTGCACCAAAGTCGCTACCGACACCAAAAGGGTTAACATTTGAAGCCCTATTTCGGAAATTCTTAGTTGTCCGCTAACTCACAGTCTAGGAGGCGGACCTCAGTGAACATGATAGTTCAAGGTCGCCGGAACAACATGGTGTCTTTGGGCGCCATGTTGTTCCGGCAACCTTGAACTTTCTATGACGGCAACACCTTTGAACAGTCACGATTAATCTATACCTCCTTGCCAAACTTTCCTTTTTTTCTTCTTAACCCTTTACATCCTGAGGGTGATCTTTTTCAGATTTGTGTATTGTGCTGTGAGGACTACAGTACAGATTAGAAGATAGATCAACCATTTTAGTTCAAGGGTGGTGCCAGGATAGCTTGGCGCCAAGCTGTTCTGGCACCACCCATGAACCATCATGATGATATGCTTTTCATGCAAAGTGTACCGGGATAGAAAGGGTTAAGAAACAGTCTAAAGGTTTCTTGAGAAGTAGTCTTTAGGACTATGTAGGAATAGATCTGGCAGGGTACGGTGATTGAGATGACCACAGAATTCAAACAAGTAAACAGTCAGCCAGAAGATATCAAGTTCTCGCCTAAAGCACACTCATCCCTGTCAAGTCAGTACTGGCGTGGCTGCCTGCGCTACACTAAGGCCTTTGCTCCAAAGGCGCGTGTAGCAAACAAACAAACAAACAAAAAAAAAAACCAAAAAAACTCACAGTATTGCTTTTCTTCTGTCTTGTGCCGGAACCCCTTTGAGTTGCGGTACGGGCGCGCGGCGAGGGCTCATTCAAAGAAACGATTTAGGTTACGGGCGCATTCTTACAGTCGGTGGTATCAGGCGCATCAGGAAAAACGGCAGCAGACCTATATGCATTACGGAGAGTCTCTGTTCTGCACGACTGGCATCCAAGAAAGCTTTTGTGGCAATAGATCTGGCAGGCCCTATAGTGATGATCCGATCATGACTGAAAATAGACCCAAAGTCAACGGGCCGATTGCGGCCAATGTCGGCCGGAAGCCGTGATGGTCTTGTGGGTACTTCGGGCGGAAAGATTGATGTGGACCTGATTGACAGTCCCAGATATTGGACGTGTGCTTTAGATCCGAGGCTCAGTAAGCAAAAGGTCCTCGGGGCGACGTTGGCCGCAATGGGCCGTGCGCGGGCCCACTATAGCGACGTGGGACCGAGGACTGCTTACTGACTGGAGCGTGTGTACGTGACGTGCACTTGTGTGTGTGTTTGTGCCAGTGTGACTTCTGCGTGTGTGTGTGTGTGTGCGTGCGTCGCACGCACGCACACACACGCACACGCACAGTGGTAGCGTGTGCGTGCCGCGTCCTCCCTTAATGTTTACCCTCCCCATCAGGTCGCCTTTTCTGCTCCCCTGCCTCCCGCTAAAATAGATCCCTGTGCTTATTTTTCTTGGCGTTTTCGCTGCCCGTGTAAACTAGGGGATTGTGCCAGTCGTGCTCTTTACACCGTGGGCACGCGGGGTGCAATCTTGAAACACTCGCCCCATTTTTCTTCAAGGGAAAGCCGGGTCGCAAGGAGAGACTGTGAGAGAAAGGGGGGGGGGGGGGGGGGTAGATGGGGTAGAGAGAGAGAGAGAGAGAGAGAGAGAGAGAGAGAGAGGCGGAATCTTGCTGAAGAACGTGGGCAAACATTGAACGAGCCCTGACGAGGACAGAGAGGCATCAGCCTCGGGTGGATGTGTCTGTACCACCCCCAGGTGGAACACATACCCGCTGTGAATGCAGAGCAGCGTACGCTTTACCCACACTGGTTTCCCCCACTCCGATTCACTATCGCGGTAGCGGGACAACCAGTGTGCGCTTTGGCGTCTCCTGTCATCCGTCCCCTACAGTGAAGAGGCCCTCGCATCACCCACCGCCATTCAGATCTTTCGGGTTGACGTTGTTATTTCGCATCGTCGTTCGACTGACCAGCTCTTCGGCACTTTCCGCGTACGGATACGCGGCGAACAGCCGGCTGCGTCACATTTCGCGTAAAGGATTTCAGTATATCGTTCGGTTAACTCTCATTCAGCCCCGACACTTCACAACAAGACACGAATCGAGCATGATAGTTCAAGGGTGATGCCAGAATAGCTTGGCGCCCATAGGCGCCAAGCTATTCTGGCACCACCCTTGAAATATCATGCTCGATCTGTCGTCAGAAGTGTTTAAAAAAAAAAAAACAGTCTTCAGCGAGCAACTTCAAAATTTGGAAATTTCGACCCTGGGACAGAATGTGCTAGTCTTCTAACCCCTTCCCTGCCACTGTACGAACAGCTTCTAACCCCTTCCCTGCCACTGTATGAACAGCTTCTAACCCCTTCCCTGCCACTGTACGAACAGCTTCTAACCCCTTCCCTGCCACTGTACGAACAGCTTCTAACCCCTTCCCTGCCACTGTACGAACAGCTTCTAACCCCTTCCCTGCCACTGTACGAACAGCTTCTAACCCCTTCCCTGCCACTGTACGAACATTTTTGCGTATCACAAATCTGGGTTTATTCAACGACCAAACGCCAAAACCGGCGTCCAAGAAAGATGCATACAAACTGATCTCAGCAAGAGGCACATATCTTTAATCATCAAGTGCGCACGTCGAAAATCCAGCCTCCACGGCTCTTTTTTAAAGAGAAGGCCCATTAGGGCCGGTGGGCTGGAAAACTGACAACATATTGTATCCTGACAAAAGTCTTCAGAATGTTGACGTTCGTCGGCAGACACTACACGGAAGGAGAAGAAAAACCACTGCCAGACGAACTAGACACTGTAAGGAGTGTTGTCAGAGCGCTCCCCTCCCCCCCCCCCCCCCCCGAGGGGGGGGGGGGGGAAGGGGGGGCGCTCTGACAACACCCCCCACCCAACCCTAATCTTGTGTTCTGACCCTTCAGGGGCCGTGATTTGTGGAGATGAAAGTCAGAACAGTCGCGCCTGACGCGGCGGATTGTGGCGCTCAGCGCAGTAAGCAAAAGGTCCTTGGGCCGATGTCAGCCTTAGCGGGCCAGCCATGGCTGACCGTCGGCCCGAGGTCCTTTCGCTTTCTGAGTTATTTTTTTTATTATTATGGTCTGCCTGTCCTGTCGGATCGCGCAGACACTTGGCCCCAGACCGTGGCATCCTCTTATTGGAACTCAAGCTTGGAGTGAGTCCATCACTGACAGACCCTGGTACTGCGCGAGGCGCAGAGTCAACAGCGCCTGCAGACTGATAACGCGGAGACTGGCATCCCTAGAGAAAAAGAGTCCACTACAGAATCTACTGCCGCTTTTGGAGGCGGCAAAAATCCTTAGGAATAGGAGAGTCCATCTCTTACTGTGAGAACTGAGGTCATTGGGCTGAGAATCCAAGGAGCGTTGTATAGAGCATAAAGCAAAGATCATCGGCAGCCCGCGATCAGACAGCATCCGTCATCAGAAGGGAGGAGATAATTTATGTGGTCAGCGGCATGACAGCCTGTCATACCGGCAGGCATAGCAGAAGGCCCGGTAGAAATCCCAGCTGCGCACGCGCTGTCAAATGTCTCCCAGTCCAAGCCCAGTACTGGAAGTCAGTGTAGATCGGACATGGGTTGTTTGTCCGGCCACAGAAGTGTATGGAGTCACCTTCACGAGTTTTCACGGAAGACAGAGCAGTGTCCAGAACGAGACGGTTGATCCCCAGTCTGGATACAGAGTGAACAGAGAGTGCCTGCCCAGCGCGTGAAATGCAATAACATGTTTATCTTTGGAAAAGAAAGACTCGCTCGCTGAAAGGAAATATTAAAGCGGCAGGCGTGTGCTGGTCTGTGATTTTGGACTTTATGGCCAAGGCCAAGGCCGTAAGGTCCTAAATCACAGACCAGCACACTTCTACACGAACGCCTTGCTGAAGCTCTCGGAAAATCTGCCCCTCCTCAGTGCAGATTAAGTAAGATGGAAGAGTTTGACTGCAGGGGCTTGAGAGAGACCAAACAATCAAAATGCAGGCGTTATCTTCTCCAGCTCCCTGTTGGTCAACTTGGGGAGCAAGGTCACTGCGGGTCGCAGCCAGTTACGTCACCCAGACGGATGGCGTCACGCAGACAGTTATGTCACCCAGACGGATGGCGTCACGCAGACAGACGGATGGCGTCACGCAGACAGTTACGTCACCCAGACGGATGGCGTCATGCAGACAGTTACGTCACCCAGACGAATGACGTCACGTCGACGGTGCCGGACGACGTCTGGCAGCTGCTAATGACCCTCAACACAGCATGGCGGAGGTCTGTTCAGTGGCTAGACAAGGAATCTTGATGGCCGGCGGGTGAAGACAAGGTTGGAATCTGACCTTCATCTATCTTCTTTCGTGTGCGAGAGGCATAGAGTTGCATATAGCAGTGTTGCAGGGGCTGATGAGAATCTATACCTCTTGCTGGTGTCGGCCCATTGACTTAATTACTTCTCTGCTTCACTAATTAGAAACAGTCGCGACTGGTCTGCTGGTCGTGGCTGGACTGCTAGGCAAGAAACCGGACTGTTTTGACGAAGGACGGCCGGCGGTAAACAGAATTTGTAATTAAAGGCTTTTATAATTAAGCGCTTGGTGGTCTAGACTTGGAGACGTAAGGCCCAGAATCACAGAGTAGGGGTGGGTTGCGTGAGCGAGCTTAGTCCTGCGCCAGCCACTAAGCAAGGTGCTCCGCTGTAGCGGAGCACCTTGCTTAGTGGCTAGCGCAGGACTAAGGTCGCTCATGCAACTGGATCCAACACGCAGTTATAATCACAGGAATGACCAGTGCCAGACAGCCTGCAGGCATGGTATCCTAGCCGTCTGCCCGCTTGCAGCCCCGCTGGAAATTAAGGTTACTTCGAACTCCTAACACCTTAACCATCTGAGTACATACAACACACGTCTAGACGAGTTCAATCTCTGCCTTCCAATAAGAGGCATATTTATTTGGCTTTCTCCGTGCTGGGTCCTCGCGGCTGCGAGGGCATTAATTTTGAGAGTCTGTGCTTCGTGCAGACTACGAGGTGCGGCGGTCGCCAATCTGACCGCGGCTATACTGAGCTACTGTGCCGTCGCCGAGGGACAGCGCTAATGACCAGCGCGGTCTGTCCGCGGCGACCACTAATGAGTCTGGAAGAACCACACACTCCTTCGCCCACTTCGACCAATGTTGACAGAGATGGACGCTAGTCGTTTAATTAAGCTGGTCAGCTTAACCTCTTGACTGGCGAGAAACGGGTGAGTTGAATACGATCCAACTGCAAGAGGCGTAGATCCTCATGAGCCCCCGCTGAAGCGGGGGCTCATGAGGATCTACTTCTCTTGCTGAAACCACTTTGTATCCATGATCTTTAGACCCCTTTGGCCCTTGGTCGTTGCAGAAATGTAGTTTGCTACCACGGGCAGTGAAATGTTAAACTAGTCAGCGTAAATGACTCACGTCCATCTCTGCAAAACTGATTGATATATGACGACAGTTGAGCTAGTTAACTGCATGCTGGTCTTAAACTCGCAGCGAACCTGTCGGCTAAAAATCACACACAAATGTGACCCTCTCTCACAAAATCAGTCTTAACTCGCATTTTGGATGTTTTGACATATACACATTTATGAAAACTACAATGTTTGCTGATTACTGTGATATATGACTGTATGCTGTAGTGCAAAAATTGTAGAAGTTGTTAGTGTTTAAAGTTGTTAAAGCCTCCTGTGGCCATTTTGAGAAAACAGCCTGGGAAGTTTCTGTGTGCAGCATAATTGGGGCCAAGGGCAGACTTTTAAAATCATTTTAAACCTATTTAATGGCATTTTTCATGATAAAGATTTTAACCATACGATACTTTGGTGTATGTAGAATACGACATTTTTGCAAAAAAGCGAAAATGACCCATATTGACCCCCACCACATTATTATTGCATGTAGTGCTGATCGGTTTCCTGCGAGTTAAGACTGGTTTCGTGAGAGAGGGTCACAAATGATCTAGGGTAATTTCACATACCCGAAGAACGCACCGCTCCGTTCTACCGTGACTGGCCAGTATTAGAAATAACAAGGATCGTCCATTTAGCTGCATTGCCTCCGATACCGAGACTGTCTGGCGTTTGGTCTGATATGAATACTTCACCTTGAATGATTGAGCGGTTGTTTGTGTTCATCCTTGTATAAATCATACTTTCGGCTCATAGTGAAACTCGTGCCATTAGTAGTAAATGTACTTTCTTTTCTTTTTTCTGTCTGTTGGCATAGTTTTGTCGTTACAAGAACCATCACTTCTCCAGCTAAAATTCCTACATTAGTGGGCGGTGGGGGGTTTTGCGGGTACTACTGTTCATGCCTAAATGGCAAGCTAATAAAGAAAATGACGATGAGGAAGTCTCTGAAGTCTTTCCCGCTATCGCCTGGTAAGGCTCAGTATCGCTGATAGAGAAGCGGGGCGGTAACCCTTTGCGGGAATCGTCGCGATAAAAGTGCTGCCGACAGCCAAACCCGGCAACTTATGAGGTCAAGGCTCTTGAATTATTCCTGCAAGATCCTCCTTTCCACCACCACCTGCTCTACTCCCCCCCCCTCCCCCACCCTCCTCCCTTTTGTGATACATCAAGCGTATCTGACGTATGGCGATCAATGGCCGTGATTTAGCGACTAGGCGATCGATCCGCGACACTGGCTAATGCACACCGCTTGAGCGGCAGCCGGCTGACGGCTGATGATGACCGTGTGTGTTCGTGTGTGTGCAGCGGTGTGTGTGCGCGCGATAGTGCGTGTGTGTGTGTGTGTGCGTACGTGTGTGTGTGTGCGGCATCCAGCTGACAGCTGATCAGATGATTATGTGTGTGTGTGTGCGCGCGCGCGGGCGGGCGCGCGCGGCAGTCGGCTGACAGATGATGACAGCGTATTTGTGTGTGTGCGCACACATGCACTTATATTACAGATCTGCATGTAGGGTTAACTCATTCAACTCCCACACGCCACGGCAAGACATGGATCGAGCGTGATAGTATAGGCGCCAAGCTATTCTGGCACAACCCTTGAACTATCACGCTCGATCTGTCTCCAGAAGTGTAATACAGTCCTTCAGAGGGCAACTTCAAAATTTGCGGATTTCGGTCCTGGAGCAGAATGTGTTCATAATTTAAATCAAGAGATAATGTAGTCTGCAGGCTGCTTGTCTAACAAAATAAAGCCAGAGGGACGATGGTTGAAGAAAGCATACAACTCTAGACTCCCTGGATTTTCTTCTTCTTTTTTTTTTTTTTAATTTTATTTTAATAAATCCTCTGCACCTCTGTTCCCCATGTTGCATGTAGGTGTGCACTTGCTCTCACAGCCCAGACCTTCACATCTTCCAGGGACAGCCGCAGGATGTAATTAACTCCGTTACTGCCGAGAAATATTGAGCACCACCTAACTGAAAGAGGTATAGATCCTCATGAGCCCCCGCATTCGCGGGGGCTCATGAGGATCTATACCTCTTTCAGTTGAGATTTCATGTAGATTTATTTCTTGCTGAAACTGGCCACTCTATATTCATGCTCCTTGCCCGGACTTTTGACCGAAGTCTTCGGCGTTGACTTGGCCGATTTACAGTGAGTTCAAAAAACACTCTGCGCCTAATGACAGCCGCAGGGGTTAATTAATGATATAATCTTACCCATGTTGATCAAGACCGGCTCCAGAAGTTCTTTCAAAGCAAGACTGTTGAGCACACACGTAAACAGATCGTAGACTGAAAAACAAACTGCAATTTCTTGTACTGTGCTGACAACTGACCCAGCGGCGGGACTGACCCCTGTGACCCGTGACCACGACCCCTGGAGAGGGCGCGATGACGTCACGAGGCGCTTTTGGCCTCACCAGGCCGCAGAACTTTGTGACACTAAAGTGGGACGTTGAAACTCGGTTTATTGGTCACCTCTCTCTCTCTCTCTCTCTCTCTCTCTCTCTCTCTCTCTCTCTCTCTCTCTCTCTCTCTCTCTCTCTCTCTCTCTCTCTCTCTGTGACGTAGATGTCGCCTGTCTGTCACTCTCTTTAACGCAGTGGTCGCCAATCGTGTTCATTCCATTTGTTTAAAGTACCATTAAGCGTAAATCCATTTGTGTTTATTTGTTAAAGCTGCCGGCGAAATACATTAACGTACGATTACGCATAAATCTGAAGACACATTTCAGCACCATTTCAGTAGTATGCCTTGTCCACACACCTCATGAACTTTAACAGCAGTGTGGACACGCAGCAAAAGCACACGCGTACTCGCACTTATTTATTTTGCGCAGCCGTTAGTGGGTGAATCTACTTTTAGCTGTTTCTCGCACTAATAGCGTTGTATTTCTAGAACGGAGTGGAGTCATTGCCAGTTTACTTGATATAAAGACGACGTGTGCTGAACTGGATTGGCCTGTGTCTAAATGAACCACAACTAGACCTGTGTATAGCGTTTCGTAACCATCTGTTACAGAAGTGTAACATTTGAACAGTTAAGGCGGTATGGACCACCAAAATCCGTGAATACGAATGCAGTCATTGGCAGTGGCGTGTGCTAGCTTTGTCTAGTTACAATATGCATTATTAGTGCTGACTACCAAGACTTTATGTTAGCGTCATTGGGCAATGAAGATTGCATCGCACCACAGGCAATAGATGATCACTGCTGCGAAATCGACCACACCGGCCTCAGTAACAGGGGTAGTAGGAAATAGTGCAACGCGATACCCCTGTTACTAAGGTAGTTCGTTTTGCAACGCGCTATTTCCTACTACCCCTGTTACTGAGGTAGTTAGTTTCGCAACGATTATCCTGTGTCTCCACATATTGCTCGTTACCGTAGATACTGACCACAGTCCCCGGTGACTACGTACAATTTTCATTCTCCTCTGCGTAATGCCAATAGTGCTTAGGCGTTCACATGAAGCGCATCAAATCAATTACATTGCGTCAGAGATATAACCTACGTCATGTCGTGGAGGCCTCTTAGCTTATTAACTCTTTGGTTGTCGGCAGCATTTTTTGTCGACTGAGGTGATAAAGGGCTTTGCGATTGGCTTTCCTCTCCTGTGTTCACCGCCATGGTAGGAACAGAGAGAAGAAATACCGTGCTTTGATAAACATCGCCCCCCCCCCTACCCCCCTCCCCCCCCCCCCACCACCAAAAAAAAAAAAAAAGAAGCTTTGTCTCGACCTACGCCTCTGGGAATGAACGCACTGAGGTCGGGTCAACAGCATAGGCACAATCAGCAGCAACCTGTGGCCGCCATTGTGGCCATAAAAAAAAACACAGGCTGAGCTCGGAATGTGCCTGTCATGCCGCGGTGACCAGCCGAGCGTGACGGGACAGTGTACAGGGCATCAGGTGTAGGGGTCGCAGGTACACTTTTTTCCGCCACACCTGGTGAGCGCGAAGCACCAGTGAATAAATTAAACTTTGTTGTGATTCAAAGTCCTTTGCCACCGCAAATGTGACGGCAATGATAAAGCACCGACCGAGTAATGGTCCGTACAAAAGTTTTACCACACCGGGGTTTGAACCCATGACCTTTCGATCGAGAGGGTCCGAGCCGCTACAAAATGCCATCCCGGTCTCCACAGACGTGCTCCTTCTGCAAGACAAAAGATTCTCATGAGCCTCCTCGGTTGATGAGCTCAAATGAATCTGTGCCTCCTCAGTGCTGTTAAAATTCTGTCACATTTACATTCGGATTGTGGGCACACAAAAAAACACAAAACCGCCCGTTTTCAAATACAGAACATTTTCAGCTGTAATAAAATGAAAATGAATTGCGTCTGCATTGCTAGGCGTCTACAAGAACGATGACTTGTCCCAGGTGTGGGTGATGGGTCAACATGACAGTTCAAGGGTGGTGCCAGATTAGCTTGGCGCATGTCAAGGCGCCAAGCTAATCTGGCACCACCCTTGAACTATCATGATCTTTGTGGTTTGTAAAGAGGTGGATGTAGTTTACTGAAGAAAAAAAAAACGGTCAGCGAGCACGGCAGCGAATCAACCTGGCAGGCATGCCAATCCCCACCCCCTTCCGCCACCAGCCCTCAGGCTCATAGCATACTCCCACCCCTTTCTTTCCGTCCTCACCGCAAGGGCTGGTCGGGTTACATTCTTACCTGCCCCTATCTGAATCATCTCGCATTCACGTCCGTTCGAAGCGGGTCAGGGGCGGGGAGTTTTTGTCCTGTAAAAAGTACGGGCTCTACGTCGGTTCAGCCTACGCCTCGCTGCTGGAAGAACTCGGTCAGGCCGACTGAAGGATACATCCTTGTTCATATTGTCCGGCTTTAGGTACGCACGACATACGATGCATTATCGACGCCTGACATGATCTGGCGGTTTGTAATAGTGTACATTGTGTCACGAGACACAAGATCCGGAAATCACGTGTTTCGGCAACAGTGGAGTAAAAGCCCGGACTGACAAACATGCCATATGGCATGTTCGTCCGGGCTTTTAATCCACCGTTTTCGTGAAACCTCGTGCAATTTTGACCAAAGTTTCAAACGTCTATTGTAACTTGGTGACATGGTGAGGATGAGAGAAAAGGACAGTGTGTCTTAACCCTTTGGCTGTCGCTAGCGCTGTTTGTCCAGGTGACTCCTGCAGGAATCATCTCGACAAACAGCGCTCCCGACAGCCAAAGGGTTCACGCATTAAAGCACAAGGCCAAAATCCGGAAATCTGGGCGTCGTCAGTCTACAGTTCAGAAAACAGATGGACGATAGAAATGCAAGTGTTAATGCTGGGAAGGAGTTCAGGGGCCGGCAGAAAACAGGCACGGAGTTTTGTGGGTATAATTCAAGTTGTTTTTGTTTGTTTTTTGTTGTTGTTGGTTTTTTTTTTTTTTTTTTTTTTTTTGGGGGGGGGTTGTGTGTGTGTGTGTGTGTGTGTGTGTGTGTGTGTGTGTGTGTGTGTGTGTGTGTGTGTGTGTGTGTGTGTGTGTGTGTGTGTGTGTGTGTGCGGCGAAAGGAAAGCGAAACTTTGGGTGTTTTTCTGTCCCATGGTGTCCGCTGACCCAGCGCCTTCACCTGGCAGACGAAAACAGGCACAAGTCGCGTGCTGCACTGCTATCAAGCAAAGTCAAGGCAAAATCCCTACGCTTTCGACCAATTAATGCAGGTGCTCAGCCGGCGGCCTCTAGGATCCAATGTCAGCCGGGAAGTCGAAACTCTAGTCCAACATTCAGATCGACCATGATACTTCAAGGGTGGCGCCAGAATAGCTTGGCGCCTACAGGCGCCAAGCTATTCTGGAGCCGCCCTTGAACTGTCACGGTCTGTTCACAGACGGTTCAGTGCATGTGGTTCATCACAGCCTGTGGGATCGAATGTCGCTGACACTGTGTGGCAATGTCGCCGAATTCAGCTGAAAGCCCAACCACACGGTAGTCAGGTGTCATCACACAAGTCGTGAATTTCAATCCGCCGGCTGCGTAGTGAAAAATAAAAACACGGTCAGAAATTGGTACTGGGTTATAAATAGAGTTTTAATGAGGCCGTTACCAACTTCTCACCCGAAATTCTTTTTTTTTTTTTTTTTTTTTTTTTTTTTTTTTTTTTAATTATTATTAAATTTCTTCGAAGTTGGCGTGACAACAACCATCAATTCTGCTCGCTATAGCTGGCGTTTTCATGACTATACACTACACCCGTGTTACGAAACCCGTCCTCAGCTGTACCGGCCCGGCTTTCGCGTGTTTGTCCTAATTTAACCCTGTCCATCTGATGGCCATGAAGCTCCAGCAGGCTACAATGGGCTCCGCAGTGAGAGAACTTATGTGGCTTGCCAGCCGGTCCTATGATCAGCGTTTGCTATTTCCCAGCACTGGGGAAATTCATGTTGGTATGAAGCCTCCCGACTGTTTACACGGCCAACCCCACTAGCAGAACGTCTTCGGGCCCACGGCGGCCACAGTGGGCCCGCGCACGGCCGTGCGCGGACCCACTGCGGCCGTCGTAGGCTCGAGGACCTTTCGCCGACTGGGAAGTACTTTGGCAGCCCCGGGCCATCTTTTACAGCCACGCGAAACGTCTTCAGCCGCGGTTGGCCCTTGCGCGCGCCAAACCGCGGCTGGACGTCGGCCCTAGGACCCTTTGCCAACTGGCCCGGTTACTTACCGTATGCAACCTGATCCAGGGCAAGCATGCATGCATTGTCAACCCGCTACTAGCTCCATTCATTCCTCTGTCCTCGCCCGTCCGCTTGTGTGTCAGGCGATTGTGTGGGGTTCTATCGGGCGCTCCAAGATAAACTGTGAGCCCTCCTTGAAGCTTCGAATCGGCCGCAGGCCTCGGTGGCATGACCGAGAGAGCTTGTAAATGCTGCGCCAGCCACTAAGCTACAGCGGAGCACCTTGCTTAGAGGCTGTCGCAGGTATAATGATGGTAATAATGCACAGTGTTTTTATAATCATCATCATATCATCATCATAGTGCACAGTTTTTATACAGCGCCGTTCTCCGGAATTCTCCGGATCACTGTGCACACACACACACGCACAGACACACACACACACACACGCACAGACACACACACACACACACACACACACACACACACACACACACACACACACACAACGTTTTCTCATGCAACCAATCCAGACCAACAAGGTGACTGCCAAGCCGCGTGTAAAATGCAGAGAAGAACCCAACGGAGAAAGAAACACGCTTAGAAAAGACAGTTACAACACAATTTTTTTTAAATAGACAAACAAACAGATATAGAGACAAGTCGCTACTTATCTTCATTATCGCAGAAGGAATGTGGCAACTAAAGGAATGTGTTGTAACTGTCTTTCCTAGGCTTGTTTCTTTTTCCTTTGGGTTCTTCTCATGCAACTGGTCCCGGGTATACTGTTCGTGTGTGTGTGTGTGTGTGTGTGTGTGTGTGTGTGTGTGTGTGTGTGTGTGTGTGTGTGTGTGTGTGTGTGTGTGTGTGTGTGTGTGTGTGTGTGTGTAGTCTAACGCCATCACGTCCTTCGTTTGACGTGCATGGATGTCAGTAAATAGGACACACTGCGACTGCATGGGCTGTACACGAGCTCAGTTTCTGGCAGCTGGAGGGTCAGTGCTGAACACAAGTTTGGAATGGAGGACGAGTCAGTTGCATGAGCGAGCTTAGTCCTTAGTTGCATGAGCGATCTTAGCGATAGCGGAGCGCCTTGCTTTGTGTCTGGCGCAGGACTATGCTTTGCAAGTGACCCCAAGGGCGGGGAACTCGATGTGGGAGGGGTGGGGGTGAAGGGACGAAGTATAACGATGCATGCCGTCGCATTACCACTGACAATCGATACCCTCACTACTCGTACGGACTTGGTTCATTGCTTACCTGGCTGATCTCGTGACGCTAAGCTTTGATGAATATGTACCGTTCATGTAGCATAATTGTGTTAATCGAGTCCATCATTTGGCAAAGATGTCGCTAGTAACAGCCTGTGCAGTCCTGGTACAATTCACAGCAGGAGGAAGATCGACCAAAATCGATGGAGTATAACCAAGGTGGCCAAGCCGTCTAATCTGGCACGACCCTAGAACCGTCATCCGTCAGTGTCATAACTTATAAACACGTAGAAACACGAAAATCCTAAAGTTGTAAAGTTTGACCTTAGGAGATCTTAGGGCCCAAACAAGTTGCTTGAGTGAGCTGAGTCCTGCGCCAGCTACTAAGCAAGGTGGTCCGCTACAGCGAAGCACCTTGCTTAGTTGGCTTGCGCAGGACTAAGCTCAGTCATGCAACTGGTCGCAGTAGATCAATCTTGACTGCTACTGATGATATCGTTCGGCGTTGTGTTGGGTTTTCTTCTGCTGAGCGGTATTTGTCAGCAGGAGTGACGGGGTTGAAGACGAGGGAGCCACACTCAGCCCTATGTGACCGTCCCAGATTACCTCTCACCAATAAACCGACAGCTGTCTCATTAAGGAGTAATCTCCCCGCTGGTGTTTCTGACGGGATTGGCGACCCCTGGGGTGACCGACCCGGTGGTCTCTGTTTGTGCCGTCAGACACTTCTGATGCTGGGTTTAGTCAGTTATCTTGCCTATGTCGATATTAACGGGGCGATCCGTGGCGCAGTGGTTAAGGCGCCTGCCACCAATGCCAAAGGTGCGAGGTTCGAAAACGGGTTCCGGCGTCGGACTTTTCTCCTCTGGTAAGTGTCACCGTTAATTCGGGCGGACCGTCGGGGGTTCTTTCTCCGGGTACTCCGGTTCTTCCACCCCCCACCCCCCACACTTTGGTACCGGTTTCAGGCCACTTTACAAATTTCAAATACAAGCGATCAAAAATCTCTGTAACTTCAGTAGCTGAACTGGCCCTTCGTCTGTCTTGTACTGTGTTTGTCTTAAATGGCGTAAATCCGTGTCTACGTGAGTGTGCGTGTTGGGTTTCAGTTCGCGGCGCTTTGAGTCGATTCGCTCAAAAATTGAGAAAAAGAGCCTATATAATAACAGTATTATTATTATTATTATCATTATTATTATAATAACTCCATCACTGCCAAGGGACGTAATTACGTTTGTGAAATCTGCGTTCACTGAACAACCCAAAGCAGCAACTGTCCACAGAACAATGGACACAAAGTGGTCTCAGCAAGAGGCATAGATCCTCATGAGCCCCCGCGACAGTGGGGGCTCGTGAGGATCTATGCCTCTTGCAGTTGAATCGAGTTCACTTTTTCTCGGCAGGGAAGGGAAGGGGTTAATGCAACAACTGTTGTGAAACACTCTCTCTCCCTCTCTCTCTCTCTCTCTCTCTCTCTCTCTCTCTCTCTCTCTCTCTCTCCCCCCCTCTCTCTCTCTCTCCCTCCCTCTCTCTCTCTCTCTCTCTCTCTCTCTCTCTTTGAAAAATGGCATTACCTCTGGCATTGTTCTCTCTCTCTCTCTCTCTCTTTGAAAAATGGCATTACCTCTGGCATTGTTAATATCTTTACCGTTGTAAAATAAAGATTCATTGATTCATTCATTGATTCTCTCTCTCTCTCTCTCTCTCTCTCTCTCTCTCTCTCTCTCTCTCTCTCTCTCTCTCTCTCTCTCTCTCTCTCTCTCTCTTTGAAAAATGGCATTGCCTCTGGCATTGCTAATATCTTTACCGTTGTAAAATAAAGATTCATTGATTCATTCATTGATTCTCTCTCTCTCTCTCTCTCTCTCTCTCTCTCTCTCTCTCTCTCTCTCTCTCTCTCTCTCTCTCTCTCTCTCTCTCTCTCTCTCTCTCCCAACGTCGTCTGCTGTAGGTCTGTCCGTACCAAAGTCTACGCCGTCATTTTGCGGCGCGTGCGGAAACTGGAAATTCCTGACGTCCGTTTTTGTTGCTTTGCGGAAATAGGCAATTTTCACCTCCCTTGCAATAGCGGAAACCGTTGAAGGCCATGACAGGTTCGTTATCTTTATCTGACTGTCTGTTTCTCGCAAATCTTTGATCCACAAGAGGCATAGATGTTTATGAGCCCCCTGCAGTCACAGGTATTGCATTAGCCCCAGGGGCTCTTGAGAGTCTATGCCTCTCGCTGGAAAGTATCTGTGATAATCACTGCGGAATCATCGCGACTAAAACCGCTACCGACATGCAAAGGGTTGACTCCGACCCCAAAACCCTTGGTCTGCAACTTTGGAGGCATAGATTATCATGGTTGAAGAGGCTTATGAAAATGTATACCTATTGCTGGGAGTTTCCGGTCAGCTTTAACCCGTTCACTGCCGAGAAAAAGTGAACACGATCCAACTGCAAGAGACATAGATCCTCATGAGCCCCCGCAACTGCGGGGGCTCATGAGGATCTATGCCTCTTGCTAAAACCACTCAATATTCCTGCTATTTGGACGGTTAGAGTCTTTGGCTGTCAACAAAGATTTCGACTTCGTCCGCTTGCAGTTGAAGGGTTAAATTGACTCCATGGTATAGGTGCATATCCGTCACATGAGCTTCATCGACTGTCAAGAATTATTATTGTTAAGAACTGTTATTAAATATTCAGTCAGATTGACATTGAACTACGGCCTTAAAAACCGAGAAAGTAGTCGGGAGTGGAGTGTGGTACAATGTACTATTGCTCAGTGACTGTGTCTCCTTTTCGACTCCGGCCTCAGACTGAGAAAGCCGTCCTGGAGTAAGAGTACACATGCACTCTCTCTCTCTCTCTCTCTCTCTCTCTCTCTCTCTCTCTCTCTCTCTCTCTCTCTCTCTCTCTCTCTCTCTCTCTCTCTCTCTCTCTCTCTCTCTCTCTGTGCATTATATGTAAATTAGAATAGCAAAGGTGATTTGGAAAAATGGTTTTCCCAACCAAAACAGTACTTTCACCGTTGTAAAATGAAGAATCACTGTCATTCTCTCTCTCTCTCTCTCTCTCTCTCTCTCTCTCTCTCTCTCTCTCTCTCTCTCTCTCTCTCTCTCTCTCTCTCTCTCTCTCTCTCATGGTATTTTTACACCCTGTGTATTATATGTAAATTAGATTAGCAACGGCAATTTGGAAAAATGGTTTTCCAAAACAGTACTTTCGCCGTTGTAAAATAAAGACTGAATCTCTCTCTCTCTCTCTCTCTCTCTCTCTCTCTCTCTCTCTCTCTCTCTCTCTCTCTCTCTCTCTCTCTCTCTCTCTCTCTCTCTGGCCTCCTATTCCCAAGGCCGCGTCCCTCGGTCACTTATCATCACACACAGGAAAGCTCACACACACACCCGGACAGGGCTGGGATAGTGCAAATACGCTCTGTAGTAGAAAACACACATAGGCTGCAAGGTAGTACAAATACCGGCTGAGATGGGATCGGACCGTGATAAAGTGGACAGGCGCGGGAGATGGATCATACTCGTCCATCTGCAAGAGGCATAGACTCTCATGAGCCCCTGCGACAGCAGGCGCTCATGAGAATCTATGCCTCTTGTGTAAGAATGAGCCTTCATAACCTCATCTCGACTCACTAACGTCGGAGTGTCTTGACGGACTGAGTGTGTCACTGTTAGCGTTATGAATGAGTCTTCTGCGCCCCCTGACGCAGAAGGCGAGCAAGTCATGGTCCTTCAGCCAGCCCTGTTATCTGCAAGAGATGTAGATCCTCAGGAGCCCCTGCAGGTTCCAATCCAACCCTGCAGTAATGCGCGCATAGTTAGTTATTAGTTTTAACGCCGAGCGCGCATGACTGGTACGCGTACATCAAGCAATACAACAGTACAAGAAAGGCCGAAAAAAAGAAGAAAGAGAGAAAGAGAGAGAGAGAGAGAGAGAGAGAGATAGATGTCTATCCGGAATAATACCCCTAACCCTGTTCATCATGGTTCTGATGCACTACTGCTTGAAATTAATTTGACTATTGAATTGAATTGAATTGAAACTTTATTTTCTAAGGATGAAGACAGTAGGCACGCAGGCCTTTTTACACGTCTGTCCTTAATAACATGATATGATATGACTGACATATGACTGACATATGACATGACTATGATAGTTCAAGGGTGGTGCCAGAATAGCTTGGCGCCTGAGACGCCAAGCTATTCTGGCACCACCCTTGAACTAAAATGTTGATCTATCTCCTAATCTGTAAATGTAGCAGTTTCACAGTGCGAGAAGCATTTTTTTTCTTAAAATTATCTTCAAGATGTATTGTACTGAGTTCATTAACTTTTTCTAATCATCTTCAGGATGTATTGTACTGAGTTCATTAAGTTTTTCTAATCATCTTCAGGGTGTATTGTACTGAGTTCATTAACTTTTTCTAATTGATCTTCAGGATGTATTGTACTGAGTTCATTAACTTTTTCTAATTGATCTTCAGGATGTATTGTACTGAGTTCATTAACTTTTTCTAATTGATATTCAGGATGTATTGTACTGAGTTCATTAACTTTTTCGAGACGTGCGGCTTACGGATACGCGAACGATCACCGCCGATCACGACCCGAAAGAGGTCTTCCTGTCCGTTTTGCTTTCGCTACATATCGCCAGAGCAGTTCCAATTAATCAGTCTTTAAATTGAGGATACTTTCGGGGTTGGTCATACGACTGGGTACATAAAATCGGACATGGGTTCTTGTTAATCTCCTATGTATGGGCACATACGGGAGCATGGGTACCAGGTTAGGGTGCTTGTGCACCTAACGCGGCTGGAATGAAGGGAATGGGATCTATTTGGCGGGGGAGACATTGCTAACCAGATTGTACGACATGGTTTGGCGCAGGAGTTATGTCCTGCTGTCTCGCGCTGCCATAGGGTGCCGCGGCCACGCGGCGGGGGTGGGGGGGGAGGGGGGGGGGGATGGGGGGGGGGATGCTCGGAACAGATGCACGAGCTTTGTGACTGTACATCTCGTTAGTCGTCTGCTTCCTACAAACCACAGGCGTCGGTCGAAAAACGTACTTTGACGATATTTATCATAGTATCATCGACCTATTTTCAGTATTTTGTGGGTGTACATTATGCTTCTTACAAACCACAGGCGCCGGTCGAAAAACGTACTTTAACGATGTATATCAATATAGTATCATCGATCTATTTTGTGCACGTGATTAGGCGGTTCGTGAACTGTCAGAACCCTTGGCTGTCGGAAGGAATCACCTCGACAAAAAGCGCTACCGGCTGCCAAACATTTTAGACGCATGATCATTTTCCTGTAACTCTCTGGCAGTTCACAGAAATATATAGCTATATCATCCGATCGGGGAAAACAAAATCTCAACGCAGGCCTGTGCAATGTTAGGGCATGGATGTCACATCCAGATGTACAGCTTCGTGCTCGCTGAATAAATGCTAATAACCGTTTTTGTTTGTTTGGTTATGGTTGCTTGGTTGGTTGGTTGGTTAGATGGTTAGATGTTTGGTTGGTTTGTTTGTTTCTTAGTTTGTTTGTGTGTGTGTGTGTGTGTGTGGGGGGGGGGGGGTTGCATATACTCTGCCGGCGTACTAAACAAAAAATGTTACACATCGATACATCGTGCGCGGTTCATTCTAGACTTCAGTGTCCAAGGGAACTTGATTTTGGGCTGCCTTCCTTGGGGTAGGCGTGTCAGTACACAGAAGCTCCTCCCGACCGACCTGCCTTCTTTATATATTTTAACCCTTTGCGTGTCGGTAGCGGTTTTTGTCGCGACGATTCCAACAGGAATCATCGCGACAAAACCCGCTACCGACACGCCAAGGGTTAACTTTTTCGAGACGTGCCGCAACCGGATTCGCGGCATAAAGCCGACATAAAACCGCGAATCCGGATGCAGGACGTCTTGAATGTGTTAACCATTAATTTGACTGTCAGTAGCGGTTTTAGTCGCGATGATTCCTTTGTAGGAATCATCGCGACTAAAACCGCTACCGACAGCCAGAGGGTTAACACATTGTGTTTGTTGTCTGCTTGATGCTAACTGATGTTCCTTACTTTTGCTTGTTGACAGAGGCGGAACCACAGAATGTACGGAAGCATATTCCGGGAACCGTTCGGGCCGGCCAAGAACGTGTGTGTAGCCGACCCCGCCAT
This sequence comes from Semisulcospira habei, assembly GCA_036245525.1. Lineage (NCBI taxonomy): Eukaryota > Metazoa > Mollusca > Gastropoda > Semisulcospiridae > Semisulcospira > Semisulcospira habei. The sequence continues at coordinate 87,015,136 of BTPG01000002.1, forward strand.
TGTGGAGGAGATCCTGCGTTCAGAGGGACAGTTCCCCAACCGCCCGCCGTACGAGTCATGGGTCCTCTACAACGAGCTTCGCAATAGAAGGGGCGGAGTCATGACCTCGTGAGTACACGTGCACCTTTCTTTCAGTGCAGAGCCTCTTACACCTAGTTCGTGTGAAAGAGGCATAGATCCTCATGAGCCCCCCACAAGACAAGATCGTCTTCTGGTGGTCTTCGGTCCCTTGAAGGCAGAGACAGAAAGTCTGTTTTTAATGAAAAGCAAGTTTTTCATTGTATTACAATGAAAATCCTGCTTTTCACACACACAAACACGACTTTGGTATCAGTTTCAGCCCACTTAATCAAATTTCAAATACAAACGATTTTGAATTTCCAAAAACTACAGTAGCTCGCTTGAGCTTGCCCTTAGCAACACGTGAATGTTCTGTCAGTGTTTATGTACTGTGTGTGAGTGAATGCGCGTGATTCACGTGAGCGTGCTTGTTGGGTTCAGTTCGCGGCGGCGCTTTGAGCCGATTTTCAATTGGGATAAAGCGCCTATTTAATGCGCTTATTATTATTATTATTACAAACACACAAACAAACAAAAATGGAATTGCACCTTTGAGTCCATTTTGTGAAAAGCACGATTTTCATAGTATTACAATGTATATCTAGCTTTTCACAAAAAAATGGAACTGCACCTGTGAACAGTAAGTACAATTTAGTGAAAAGCAAGAATATGCTACACGACCGATTTTGTGGATATGATAGTATACTGACCCTGACCGCGTCAGTATAGTTACGGTGGAGAATAATCATAAATACAGTACTCAGGACAATGTTTGTGTTGTTGATTTTGTGTTACGATCGGGTTTTCTGGGGACGACGCTTAATTAAACCCTTTGGCTGGCGGTAGCTGGTTATTGTCGCGATGATTCCTGCAGGATGTCAGGGTGTTGTTATTCCTGCAGGACGTCAGGGTGTTGTTATTCCTGCAGGATGTCAGGGTGTTGTTATTCCTGCAGGATGTCAGGGTGTTGTTATTCCTGCAGGACGTCAGGGTGTTGTTATTCCTGTAGGATGTCAGGGTGTTGTTATTCCTGCAGGATGTTGTTATTCCTGCAAGATGTCAGGTTGTTGTTATTCCTGCAGGATGTTGTTATTCCTGCAGGATGTCAGGGTGTTGTTATTCCTGCAGGGTGTTGTTATTCCTGCAAGATGTCAGGATGTTGTTATTCATGCAGGATGTCAGGGTGTTGTTATTCCTGCAGGATGTCAGGATGTTGTTATTCCTGCAGGATGTCAGGGTGTTGTTATTCCTGCAGGATGTTGTTATTCCTGCAAGATGTCAGGGTGTTGTTATTCCTACAGGATGTCAGGGTGTTGTTATTCCTGCAGGATGTTGTTATTCCTGCAAGATGTCAGGGTGTTGTTATTCCTGCAGGATGTTGTTATTCATGCAAGATGTCAGGATGTTGTTATTCCTGCAGGATGTCAGGGTGTTGTTATTCCTGCAGGATGTCAGGATGTTGTTATTCCTGCAGGATGTCAGGATGTTGTTATTCCTGCAAGATGTCAGGATGTTGTTATTCCTGCAGGATGTCAGGGTGTTGTTATTCCTACAGGATGTCAGGATGTTGTTATTCCTGCAGGATGTCAGGATGTTGTTATTCCTGCAGGATGTCAGGATGTTGTTATTCCTGCAGGATGTCAGGATGTTGTTATTCCTACAGGAATCATCGCTAAAACCGCTACCAACACCCAAAGGTTACAAGCAGTTGCACGTGTCCTCTCAGAGTTCTGGTCTGTGATTTTGGACCATTACAACATATTGAAAGCATGTCTTGACACAGCACACAGTACACAAAATACATTTTAAATGACAATATAATATAATGTGATGTGATGTAATAATTTTTAAAAAATAAAAAAGAATAAATATGATTTTTGTAACGGCTAACATCACGTAAAATAGCCAATGTAAACAAGCTGTTGTCTGTTCAAAAGTACAATATTCTCCATACCTATGATATAACTAATATCTTCTGTCAATAGACCAACGCGCTTTGCTGTTTGCTGTTTGCTTACGGGCCCTGATGCCATACGGCAAACAATACAACCAGATGTTGCCTTGTTTCGGTCGAGTTCTCGGCCAATAACGGAGTGCGTGCATCTGTTCGAGACCTGCGCATAATTCAGTAGTACAGTGCAGCTTTTAAACCTGATGTGGCTGTCAGGTAGCGTTTTTTTGGTCGCGATGATTCCCTCAGGAATCATCGCGACACAAAGCGCTACAGACAGCCAACGGGTTTAACTCATTCAGCCCGACGCACGTATTTCCCAAATTTTGGAGGCGTCGACTAACGACTATGCACCTGTTGCAGGAGATGGATCAACCATGATAATTCAAGGGTAGTGCCAGATTAGCTTGGCGCCGACAGGCGCCAAGCTAATCTGGCACTACCCTTAAATTATCATGGTCGACCCAGCTCCTGCTGTAGTGCATCAGGGCTGAAAGGGTTAAGCGTTGTCTTCAGCAAACAGGGTTAATTTTGTTTGGGGTCGTTGCCCGCGTATGTTGTGAACTGTTAACACTGTTGTTCACAACATACGCGGGCAACGACCCCAAAACCTATGTTTACACTGCAAGCATTTCGGTAAATCGATCCCGTGAAACAGTTTCACATTCAAGCCCTTCTGTCAGCATGAGACGTGACTCACTGGAGCCAAGGGATACGTTAGATTCACGTGAACCTCTGCAGTTGCATGGGCTTATGTGAACCCATGCCTCTTGCAGATGGAAGTTTTTGGATAAGGAAAAGAGGGAAGGGGGGGGGGGAGGGGGGCGGGGGGCGGATTTGGATAAGTCGTGTGGCGCTGCTCTTGTGGTAACGAGCCATCCCCTGGGAAGGCAGCCGTACTTTTTCTTCAACTGAAAATAAAGTCATGTTTGCCTCATGTTTAACCCTTTTCATCCTGATACACCCATTGCTTCCAATAAATTTGACTGATAGTTCAAGGGTGGTGCCAGAATAGCTTGGCGCCTGGCACCACCCTTTGAACTAAAACAGTTGATCTGTCTCCTTATCGATAATGTAGCCCTCATAGGACACTAAGCAAATTTTACAAAATCAGCCTCAGGTTGTAATGTGGTAATTCGATCGGCCCCACCTCACCTGTCCCTCAAATTGAGGATGATATTTAGTTATTTATGAGAGCGCGACTGGAAACCCGATTCCTTGGTTACACACTGTGATGTCTCTTTTGTGTGTGAGACATGAATGAATGCTACTCTATTTCTCAAGGATGGAAACAATAGGCGCACAGGCCTCTTTTCGTGTTTGTCCTTAGGGACACGAGTTCTAAAACTAAGTCCCAGGAATGGAGATCTATGTTCTGAGATGTCTTCAACGCATTCCGTCCGTCACACCCGATACAGTAGAGGCAACCCAGAAAGGCTTTACACGTTTAGAAAGGACAAGCGTGGCAGTGTATTTGCAATAAATTGTGTTGTACTTGCCCTTTTCTAAACGTGTTTCTGTCTAATCCCGCCGTGAGATGGCCTTAGCTGCCTGCTCGGCGTTAAACCCAAATAACTAACTAACTAACTTTGTTGGGAAAAGAAGTTCTCTGCATTTTTTTTTTTTTTTTTTTTTTTTTTTTTTTTTTTTGTTACGCTGGTAGCGGTGACCTTTTTGGTCAGGAACCTAATATTTAACACATTCTGCCCCAGGGCCGAAATCGCCAAATGTTGAAGTTGCCGTCTGAACGACTGTACTACAATTCTAGAGACAGATCAAACATAATAGTTCAAGGGTGAACTATTGAACTATCATGCTCGATCGATGCCCGGCTGCAGTGCGTCGAGACTGAACGATGGAAAGTTTCTCCTGATCAGTGCTGGTAGTGCTGTAATGTCATCTTTTTTCGGCATCAAACCACTTTAAATTTTGCAACACCGCAGATCCTCTTGTGCCAGGCATCTTTGAGACCTAGGGCCTGTTATTTGAGTGAGCTTAGTTCTGCGCCAGCCACTAAGCAAGGTGCTCCGCTATCGCGGAGTGAGTGTTGTGGCGCTATCGCGGAGCACCACAGGACTAAGCCCACTCGTGCGACTGTGATGCCTTGCGCAGGTGTGCATAGGTCCACTTTCAATCTGGGTACATTTTCAAGCGGCGGAGTCGGGTTACGTTTAGGAGCACTTCAGCGATGCAGGTGACTGACTCGCCATTGCCGCACGCCTGATAGGTATCGCGTCTCTGGGTGTCGCTTCGCTGCCCGGGTCTGTAGGCCCGGTGAAGCAGTCCTTTTCAGTCCATCAAAGGCCCCGGTGAAGCAGTCCATTTCCATCAAAATCAGGCCCCACACTTGAAGTGGAGAGAAAAAAAATAGTGCAACTCTTGACTCCCCGACGTGCTCGACAGTTTAACCTTTTGGCTGTCGGTAGGGCATTAGTTTGGTCGAGATTATTCCTGCAGGAATCACTGACCTCCATTTAAAAAAAAAAAAAAAAAAAAAAAAAAGCGCAACAGTCAGCCGTAGGTTAAAAATGTAGATGATGATTTTTTTTTTTTTTTTTTTTTTTTCAGTCCAGTCGTGTGCGCTGCCTGGCCGTAATATCACCAGAGGCGGATCTGGAGGAAACAATTTCCGTAGGTTTAGAATCCCCCATCCCCCACCCCGTCCAGTGCGGGGGTCCACTGCGGCCGACGTCAGCCCAATGGTGTCTTTTGCTTACTGGACGTCAAGCCCCCCCCCCCCTCCCCCAGTCCCCTCTACCCCCACCCCCACCTTCACTGTGACAAAAAGAACAAGATGGAATGAACCATAACTCAAAACGTCCCTTCTATATGAGAGCTGTCCTCGCTGTCACGGGTCTCTACCTTTTGTCTTTGACTTGATTCTGGTGTTGAAATATCTCCTTTTGAAAAAGCCTTCCAGATGTGCCAATGCGTCATAGTGAACTCTATAATGGGGGCGCGCGCAGTGCATACGCGTCATTGGTTTGTCAAAAGTCATTTGTCATGACGTTTTTTTTTGTTTTTGTTTTTACGTAATTTTATATTTAACGTGATATGAGTTTCGCTTTCGCTTCAAGACTTAGGAAAATGGTGACAAAACTAGAATTTCACGGTACAGTTTCTGTCTTGCTATAATTTGTGTGAAATCAGGTTTACTTTACCTAGCTACATGCTATACTAAGTACACCTGCATGCTCTTCTGAATGCACGTCGATGTGTGTGTATACGTGTGCGTGTGCGTGCGCGCGCTCCAAACATCCTCAGTGGCATAGATGTTCATGCACCCTCCGGGCACATGAGAATCTATGCCTCTTGGAGATGCACGCATATGTGAGAGAGAGAGCGAGCGAGAGACAGAATTACGTCATATTTAGAGTTTGTCTGCGTGGTGACCGAGTTGCTTCTTTTACGTCACCGCCACTGTCTGATTTCCTCCAGATGTCAAGTTTTGTTTTTTTTTACTGTTTTTTTTTTCTTCTGAAAATAATTAATTTTTACTGAAGAAGTTGAAAGAGTACAAAGTTGGCTAACGAACTCATCCAATGTCTTTCTGCAAACTAGCTATATGCAAAATTTCAAGTAAATATAACAAAAATTACGGACTCTAATGTGGGTCAACCGATTTCCTATAAACGGTTGTTTATATGTTAAATGAGACATTCAATTACAATATGCTCGGAGGCTCTCTTAGCCACCTCTTTAAGGAAATATTTCGCCAAGTTTCAAGCATGTGTGTACAGAAATATCGGAGATTCTCTTGTTTACATACATACATACATACATACATACATACATACATACATACATACATACATACATACATACGCACATATGGCGCTTCGCGCCAAATGTACGTTTAGCAGCGAGGATACCGTAACTAGACATGGCGTAATTTTTATCTTTGTGAGAGGTTTAGCCTGTGCGCCTTTGACATCATGGACATGCTATTAAATTCGCCCCACCGCGACCCGTCCTAATAGAAGGGACTTGAGAGAAAAAAAAAAAAAAATGACACAACCCATGGCCAGTAAGCAACGGTCCTCGGGCCCACAACGGCCGCAGTGGACCCGCGCACGGTGTGCGCGGGTCCACTGCGGCCGTCGTGGGCCCGTAGACGTTTTGCTATTGCGGTAAAGAGTTGCGACAGACGTGCGATGCAAAAAAAACATAAAATAAACAGCCGTCCAAAAAAAAAAAAAAAAAAAAAAAATGCTTACAGAGTTGGGTCTTTAACTTAGGACGACACCCAGATATTTGGAATGTCGACCTTGGCGGTGTGGTGTATATTTTGAGGTGGACCGGCTTGTAGAGAGCGCGGAGTGAAGTGTCAATAGATTTACGGGGTTAGACTGATTGTGGTGTACGCTTGCACTCCAAGTGGCGGCGGCCGGTGACAAATGACAGGTAGAAGGGGGGAAGGTGACAGGCAGGTATGTGGTGACAAGGTCAGCGATGAGCCTCAGGTCTAGTTGCACGTAATTTTCAATAGCCAGCACTTTGCCTGTCACAGTTTCAGCGGCGTTGGCTGTTTTTAGCCACGCGCAAAAACATTTAAAAATCTCGCTGCATTGCAGAGGGAGAGTTGGTTGGCAGTTGTTACTGCCCTGGAAAAGTTACCTGCAACTGCCCCCCCCCCCTCCCCCCACCCCGACCACTCTCTCGACCGTCACCTCCCATCTACTTGGGACACAGAGTCGCATGAGTACCCTCCAGTGAGAGGAATCCTTAGCAGAACACAGAGCTAAATTACGAACGAAAGGATTCTACCGATGAAAATCTTGCTGGACCGACTCTCCGGACCGTCCGGCCGATGTCGGCCCGATGGTGTCTTTTGCTTACTGGGCGTCCTGCCCTTCTCACCCATCTCCCTCCGTCCGCGAAAGACGCAGATCCTCATGAGCGGCTGCAAGGTGCAGGGCCTTTCAGTAAAAGAACAAGAAACAACGGCATAGGGATTCATGAAAATCTGTGACAGTGTGACGAAAGACGTCTGCCCTCATGACCTCTCCATAGTTACAGTTTCGGATTAACCCTGTAGGTACGCTTCTTTTGCGCCGAGCGGTAGATCGTCAAGTAGCAGTCAAGAGTGTTAACATGTAAACAGTTGTAGGGACTCATGATAAGCTGTGTGCCTGGTGTCGAAAAAAAGAAAAAAAAGTCGGTCGTATTTACATCTACGGATTTAGAAAGTAATACGTCTAAAATTTACGGCTGTGACCCAGAGATAGAGATATGTGAGTGCAGGGGGGTTAAGGGGGGGGGGGGAGGAAGGAAAGGCCCTTGGGGCTTGGCTTGATTGCCGGGCAACGTGATGTTATGTGACATGGAGTTCACCTTGCACCAACTGCACTTTGTGCACAGTCAACTTGCACTCTGTCCCCCGGCTCCCGTCTCCCACTTTATCAGCCGTCCCTCATCAGTCCACCCACTGATAGGCACGTCCTGAGAAAGCCTTGTTGCTGTCGGGACGTTAAGCAATGTACAATCAATCAATGATTGCGTCCACACGCACGCACACACAAGCACATACGCACGCCCACAAGCATAATCTCATGAACACGCACGCACGCACACACACATGCGCAGTATAATCACATACTCACACACACACGCACAGCATAATCACAGACGCACACACACACACACACTCACACAGATACGCACAGCATAATCACATACATACACACACACAATCACACAGACACGCACACTCGCACACGATCACACACGCGCGCACACACACACACACACACGCACAGACACACACAGCATAATCACAGACTCACACACAAACACAAGCGCGCACGCAAACACGACGCAAAATCACACACATACGCACGCACACACGCATAATCACACACACACAAACATACACACTCGCACATCACACTCACACGGCATAATCACGGACTCACAAACACACACACACACACACACACACACACACACACACACACACACACACACACACACACACACCAGGTTACCCCGCACCATGCCTAGCCCGTCACGCACAAGGGAGATGCTACGTTCAACGGGATCACGTTTCAACACTAAGTGCGCAGTTTCCACTGTAACCGAACCAGCTGTTTTACGGGCGCGGGGCGTGTGTGCATACGATCCAGGTCCCTTTTCTGTTGTAAACTCCTATCACTGCAAAATAAATAAAAATAATAATAATATTAATAATAATAATAATTCGAACACCACCCAACTGCAAGAGATATAGATCCTCATGAGCGGATCTATGCCTTTTGCTGCAATCATTTCGTTTACACGTTCCTTCCACGACTGGAGATCTTTGACGTTGAATTTACAATGGTTTCAAAAACACCATCTGCTTCCCTGGTAGTGAAGGAGTTACTGCTCTAACCCCCCCCCCCCACCCGCCCCCACCCATCCCCACCCCACCCCTCTCCCCACACCTGGTCAGCCCCACAGGGTGGGGTTTCCCCTTATTCTGGGGCATGTGTTTCTGTCTACCCTTGGTCCATTCACCTGTATTTTCCTTTTTAAAACTCTCCCTACTGTCTGCGCTGCCTGTAGCTCTTGATATTGGATGTGTCTTAGATTTATTTAGCGTATTAGACCGGCGGGCGACATACATTCAATATTCTGTTTGGTTTTGTTGGGGTTTTTGGGTTGTTTTTTTTTCACAAGCGGTGCAGGCACGTCCTGAGAAAGTCTTGTTGCTGTCGGGACGTTAAACCATACAACCAACCAACCACACCACCCTTTCCCCGATGATTAGCCCTGTGAGATAAGTTGAGATGGAAAATAAATGGGTCGCTGATCATTATTTACAAATACACTGATCATTATTTACAAATACACTGATCATTATTTACAAATACACTGATCATTATTTACAAATACACGGATCATTATTTACAAATACACGGATCATTATTTACAAATACACTGTTAAGAACATCTGCACTGAAAGCACAAGGCAAAAACTATCAATATCAACAAGAGGCATGGATTCACATTAGCCCCCGCAGAGTGCAGGGGGCTCATGAGAATCTATATCTCTTGCCGGCTTTTTTCCAGTTACCTCTAGTTACCTCTATGCTGTTATGCAGTGCGTGCACAAGCGCAGCAAAGTGCTCGGCTACCCACCGAGTAATAAAGGCTCGGATCAGCCAGCCAGAAGCTTTGATTCTCAATGGCTGCAGCCACAGTGAGATGGCCTTAGTCACCTGCTCGGCGTTAAACCAACTAACTAACTGAATGGCTGCAGACGTTCGTATACGATACATGCTTGTTGGTCTGTTGATAGTTGTTGTGTGTGGGTTGTTGGTTGGCGTTTGTTTTTAAGGAATCATCGCGACTAAAACCGCTACCGACACGCAAAGGGTTAACCAAATTGTAAATCAATGAGTATCACTTGTGCGTGGTTGTTGGTCTGTTGATAGTTGTTTTGGCTGTAACGACGGACGAGAGCCACGCATAGACAAGATAATTTGAGACAAGATACAAGATTGCAGAGGTTATTTTAATATACTGGACACGCTATCGAGAGACCTGCGTCCCGTTTCGCCGATTTACTGTCTTGTGCACCAGGCCACCCCGCCAGTGCGCGTGAACCCGCCACGCACTGTCACTGTGACAGTCCTTACGTTCAGTCCCTGAGCTCTTGCAACTGTGGCCAACAGGAGCTGGCTGTTATTTTGTTTGGGGGTTTTCGTTGGACGCGTCTTGTTTAAAGGGACGCTCCCAACCACACCTTTGGCTATCGGTCGCGTATTTTGTCGAGTTTGATCGCTACAGGAATCAGCTCGACAAAAATCGCTACCGACAGCCAAAGGGTTAACTTTTAGACTCGGCCCTGCCCGTTCGTATGGTCTGTTTATGTCTGCTGCAGTGTCACCAAAGAGTCTAGAACCGCTTCGCTATAGCTAAAACTGTGACCCTCGCCGAAAGCTCGAGTTGGTACCAGACAGTCGGTCAAAACAGTGGCACCAGAGACCCCAGAACCGCTTCGCTTCAGCGAAGCGGTTCTGGAGTCTTTGGTGCCACTGTCTTTACCGTCTGCCTGGTGGTACTAACTCGAGCTTTCGGCGAGAGTCAGAGTTTTAGTGTGTTTTGAACCCGGCACCGACAATGTCACCGACATCCACAGTCCCTAACACAGTACAACGAGGCGTGCCAGACTGACCGTGACAGTTCAGTGGTGGCGCCAGTATAGCTTGGCGCCCATTATCCTCAGTGTCTGGCTCAGTAGGTGCACAAAAAGTGTGCGAAGGGGCAAGTTAGTTCAATGAATAAAACCGTTGCGTCGCAGATAAAAGACACGAGATGAGATACTTTATAATTTAGAAACTCGGTTGAACGAAACATTCGCTGATATGTAAATGAAAAAAAAAAAAAAACTAGAATAATCCGGCGTTGATGTATAAATGAAAAACTTGAATTAAGCAGTTGATAAAGATAAACTTGGAGGAAAGGGTCGACTCGTGAAAAGAAAAGAAAAAAAAACTGTGTGCATTGACGAAACGATGTAGTGAAATTTGGAAGAAAGGACTTGATAGAGAGAAACTGTGTCTTTTGACGGAAATCAGCCATGCGCATCCAGCGCCGACACAAAGTAGCTTGTGTCCCAGCTCGTCAGTCGTGGATAAAAAATAAAACTGAGAAAGAAAAAAAAAAACCAACGCTGAAGCAAGAGGCATAGATTCTCACGAGCCCCTGCAGTGATAATCTATGTCTCTTGCTGATCATTGTTCAATTCCATTTCCTTACAATTTTCATCACGCGTTCTCAAACGGAAGCAGTCGTCACGGTGAAAAGGACACCGCCGTCAGGGGTCGCAACTGGCTTCACGCGTGGCCAGACGACGACAGAAAAAAGCAAACTATCTGCCACCAAGGACGAATCCTCAGCCACGTGCAAGAGACATAGATCCTCATGTGCCCCTGCAGCCGCAGTGGCTCATATCAACGGGTCATTCCTCCTTGCTGCCAGAGATCCACACAGTCCGCCACTATAGACTGAAATCCCCCGTCTGTGTTTAGTCCGCGTTCGTATCTGCCTATGCAGAAGTCCGTCTCGCAGACCCGAGACTCATCTGCAAGGGGAATAGGTTCTCATGAGCACCGGCAGCTGCAGGGGCTCAAGAGAACCTATGCCTCTTGCCCACAAAGATAGCCCATTCACGTACTGAAGGAAGTCAACCAACTTGGTTACAACGCGCGGTTTGCTGCCGCGCGGCTCAAAGACCTTAGAGTCAATGGCGGCGCTGCCGTGAATACTACAAAAAAAAAGAGAAGCGAAATGAAGCCTTGGAGGGCGTACGTGTCGTAAGCGGTGTACCTTTCAGGTGTAAATTGTGTACCTTTCAGGTGCTTGTTGTTATTTGTAGAGTTGGAGACGAGGCCGTCCAGGAAGTCTCGAGTTTATTTACTGCACTGTACCACTCACTGGCAACTCCGTTTCGTTTACTGTAGCAGTGTAACCCTTTGAGTGTCGGTAACGGTTTTTGTGGCTACCGACACGCATAGGGTTAACTAGGTCTATTAACTCCTTACGAGGCTTAACTTTGTTAGACTTTTGCGGGGTGAATTAGGTCAGATTTTTCCTATTGAGAGCCGGGCGATCCGCGTAGTGCAGAACTCAGTGTAGAATTTCAGTGGGACCGATGACAAAGCCTGACACAAAATGCTTAAGGAATTCACCTTTCCTCACTTGACCATCTATAATTGAGTTTCAAATCATTTTGTTTCAACCACCGCCTGTGCTCGGGTCTGACACCTGTTACAGTCAGTGTAACGATCGAATTTGGTTTTCACGGTAACGCGTCAATACCATGTGACTCAAATCTGTATCTACAGTGTTATATAAATATTATACCATGTACATTTGTGATCGATTGTCGCCGTTTCACGCACAACGCCAACTCGTAACTGAGGGCTGGTCTGTGATTTTGGGCCTGGCGGCCGTAAGGTCCAAACTCACGGACCAGCTCGCATTTGCGTGCACTCAGATTTCAACCTTCCGTTAGTCCCCAACAAAGTTAGTAGGCGGATTGAAATCATCCGTATTCGCGAAATCTCGCATGATGGAAAAATTCCGCATTTACAGAATCGAACCCTCTCTCACACTCAACGCAAGACCTTGGAAAGTGTTTTTCTATACATATATTTCATTGCAGGAAAAGCCCCAATAAGCGTGAAAACGACATATTAAAAATTCGGCACCTCGTCAGCGCTTGTAAGGCCATCGGGCCAAGGGGCAAAGGACATCGGGCCCACGGGCCCACTGTGACCGTCGTGGGGCCCAAGACGTTTTGCTGCAGGGTCACCACTCACTGGCCTCGGTGTATTTTGGCACTGGCCAGTTTTCCCCACAGTCGCTCGCTGTCGGTCTAAAACGAGTGAGATATAATACAGACAAGAGTGTGACCGATAAAGCTGCCCCGTGACATTCATGTATCGTAATGCCCACGACCCGTTCCCATCATCCCCAGCCCCGCAGCCGTCGTTTGATTGACTCGTGCGGCATCTACAGGTGATCCACGCTGACCTACAAAAATGCCAAAGCAGTATACATGTCGCAAATTTACAGCTGATTGATGGACTGCGTTTGACTCCGTGCGCAGTCAGCTCAATCAAAACTAACGCCGTATTACAGACAGATAAAAAAAAAAAAAATTAAAAATGCTGGAAGTTGAACTGGGTGCATTTTTGTTGTATTTGGACGCTGATAGTATTTTTCTCTTTCCCTCCTTGGGTTATCGAGATAGCGGTACAGAAGAACTTGTTAGTGTATATCGATCAATATCGACATACTGATACAAACCAAGTATCAGACAAACAGTTAGAGTGATTCCCCTTGGTTTGACTTTGTGTACAATTTTGCCAGCGCTAGCCTCACCTATCTGGTTTGTGAGAAGACATACTGATAGGCGCGTTAGCTCGGCCACTCAGCCCCGACGCCCTACAGCGAGGGATGGGTCAACCATGGTAGTTCAAGGATAGAGCCCGATTATCCTGGAATTATCACGGTCGATCCATCTCCTGCAACTGGTACATAGTCATTAGATTACATCTCCAAAATTTGAGAAATGCGGCCGTGGCGTTAAGTGTGTTGAAAACGCAACCAGCTGTGATCAGTTGTATCTACCGCCGTGTTCATAATGAAGATTGCTTCCCACCAAGGTTTAACCCTCATGATTGCCGGGACACAACCAGAACAGCCAGCTGCAAGAGGCATAGAACCTCATGAGCCCCCGCTATCGCGGGGGCTCATGAGGTTTTATGCCTCTTGCTTGCATTATTTGGTATCTCTGTTTTTTTGTTGGGGTTTCTTTTAGGCTGCGGGTTTACGATTTTAAAAATATTTTTATATATAGTGCATGACTGTATCATAAAAGAGGAATTTCTCAACTGTACAACATGGGCGTGCATGGATAACGAATCAGCCCCATGGCAAGCTGTTGTTGTGCAGTGGCAGCCACGGTTCATTGCACACATTGTTTTCTATCATTATTATCTTCACCCCAGTCCCCAGCAGGCCGCGTTCCGCTTCATTTACGGCCCACCTGCACAAGTGTTCCTCATCACATAGATCACACAGATTGCTGTGTTCTCTCTCTCTCTCTCTCTCTCTCTCTCTCTCTCTCTCTCTCTCTCTCTCTCTCTCTCTCTCTCTCTCTCTCTCTCTCTCTCTCTCTCTTTTTTTTGATGGTGGGGTTGAATGCACTCTGTTTTGAAAACGAATTGAGTTCATCGTTAAGTGGCATAGATCCTCGTGAGCCAATGAGCTACTTGTTGAAAGAGTCATTAATAAGTTTACCAAGCGGCATAGATCATCGTGATGTTTGTTTGTTTATGAGAAGAGGTATATATCACCGTGATGTTAATTAACACGTTGATTAAGTAGCGTCATAAGTCTATGATCTGTCTGACAGGCTTGTGGTACTGGGTAGCACATAACCTCGCAACGCTGCTCAATGCATCAAGCGGCATAGATCCTCATGAGCCCCCGCAATCGCGGGGGCTCATGAGGATCTATGCCACTTGTCAATACCAGCACCGTCTATTTTTACTCGCGCCGGACAGATAGAGGGGCCTTGAGAGAGTTCTTGTGAAGGCGGTTGCTTGGCAGCTCTGCACGATTAGCCGAGTCTCACTAAATCATGGCTGCTGTCAGACTTGATGAAGTGACTGACACTAGTGGGCAGACAACTGGCTGTCAGGAAGAACTCAAAATAACACTGATTAAGCCCCTGTCTTCTGATCTTTTTTTTTTTTTTTTTTTTTTTTTGTGGCGTGGTAAAACAAAATGGTGGCTGCGAAAATCTGAAATATATCAAGGCAGATCTTCGTATTTATAGCTGTATGTCTTGCGTAAAACTGTATAGTTTATGTTTGCTGACGGCTGTCTCTCTTGCGTGCAGTATACTCCATGAAATTAGTGTCAGTGCGACTGGTTTTTCACTTCCAAATTTACGCAAATTGACACCATACTGTCAAAATGACACCGCAAATAGCAGGTAGTAAGCGACATCTGCATGCCACTTTTGAAAGACGTGTTTTTGTAAAAGAAAAGCTTTCATATCCCCCACCCCCATCCCCCACCCCCCGCCCCCACCCCACCCCCGTCCTCGCCTCCCCCCCCCTCCCCGCCTTCCCCCCCAAAAAAAAAGAAATAATAATTTAAAAAAATAATAAATAAATAAATAAATCTTTTCAACAGATGATAGGACAGGGCCAGAGGGTCAGTTGCATGAGTGAGCTCGGTCCTGTGCTATAGCAGAGCACCTTGCTTAGTGGCTGACTCAGGACTAAGCTCACTTGTCTAGCGGAGCACCTTGCTTTAGTCTCTGGCGCAAGAGTAATCTCACGTGTCTATATAGAGGAGCACCTTGCTTTAGGGGCTGGCGAAAGACTAAGCTTGACTCGCACAACTGGCCCCAAGGGGCCCCGAGTAAGATATAATTTTTAGATTTTTTTAAAACAAAACAAAAAAAAAACCCTGTTTTTGTGTGTGACAGACAAGGCGAGTACTGGCGGCGGTGCCGGCGCACGATGAACCCCAAGCTGATGAAGCCGCACGCAGCCGGAGAGTACTTCCACGACATGAACAACACCACGGCCGAGTTCATCGAGCGTGTCCGCCTCCTGAAATCACAGAACCGCGACGGACTCTCCGTCTCCGAGCTGCCCTACGAGCTGAACAAGTACACCATGGAAGGTGGGTTTGCCGCAGAGACTCGTGAATATTGGTTAGTTCTGGGTTTTACGCCCATGGCACCTGAGGGATAATGGACGGCCCTAACGGGGCTGGGGGGGGGGACGGGGACAGGGACATAAAGGGGGGGGGGAGGGGGACAGGGACAGCTATTTCTTATGGAGTACGACCTGAACACTGATCAATACAGACGCACTGCAACTGTGCCAATTTGATTTACGAGCACTCCTTAACGGACATGCCGTCTGAACAAGCTCGTCTTTTTTGCCTAGATGAGATGGCTATGTTCATAAATTGCGTACATGTGGAATGAATTGCACACATGTGGAAGAGGCTTGTTGACCTCGGGGCAGTTGCCTTGCGGCCCCGGTAGTTAAGGGCTTAAATTAAACCTCTATGTTCCTTTGTCCTCCACAGCCGTGGGCAAAGTGTTGCTGGGAGTGCGCATCGGCACTCTGGAGGCGCGGGTGTCGCCCAAGATCCAGGAGCTGATTGAGGCCATCGGCCGCATGTTCCTGACCGGGCACCAGCTCATGGCGTTTGCCAAGGTGCACCAGCTGCTCCGGACCAAGGCCTGGCGGGACCACGTGCAGGCATGGGACACCATCTACACGCTCTGTAAGAGATAGTTCACCCATTACACGCTGAGGCTGATTTTTTTTTTTTTTTTTTTTTGGGGGGGAGGGGGGGTGTTTTGAAAAACGTGCTTACTGTCCTATGAAGGCTACGTTTCAGATTAGGAGATAGATCAACCATTTCATTTCAAGGGTGGTGCTATTCTGGCACCACTTTGAACTAGCATAGTCAACTTTGTTTCAAGCCATGCTGCATCAGGATGAAAAGGGTTAATACAGAGAGTGCATTATGAATATAAAAAGAATTCTAGATAGTAATATATACCATACTTTCCAGTTTTAACTCATTCAGCCCGAAGGCCGTATTTCCCCAATTTTGGAAGCGTCATCTAATGACTAAGCACCAGATTCAGGAGATAGATCGACCATGATAATTCAAGGGCAGTGCCAGATTAGCTTGGCGCCTGTCGGCGCCAAGCTAATCTGGCACTACCCTTGAATTATCATGGTCAACCCATCTCCCGCTGTATTGCATCAGGACTGAATGGGTTAAATGAGCCCTTTGGAAGTCGGTAGCGGTTTAGTCGCGACGATTCCTGTAGGAATTGCCTGTAGGAATTATAGGATTCCTGTAGGAATTGTAGGATTCCTGTAGGAATTGTAGGATTCCTGTAGGAATTATAGGATTCCTGTAGGAATTATAGGATTCCTGTAGGAATTGTAGGATTCCTGTAGGAATTATAGGATTCCTGTAGGAATTATAGGATTCCTGTAGGAATTGTAGGATTCCTGTAGGAATTATAGGATTCCTGTAGGAATTGTAGGATTCCTGTAGGCATTATAGGATTCCTGTAGGAATTGTAGGATTCCTGTAGGAATTGTAAGATTCCTGTAGGAATTATAGGATTCCTGTAGGAATTGTAGGATTCCTGTAGGAATTGTAGGATTCCTGTAGGAATTGTAGGATTCCTGTAGGAATTGTAGAATTCCTGTAGGAATTGTAGGATTCCTGTAGGAATTGTAAGATTCCTGTAGGAATTGTAAGATTCCTGTACGAATTGTAGGATTCCTGTAGGAATTATCGGATTCCTGTAGGAATCATCGCGACTAAAACCGCTACCGACAACCAAGGGATTAACACATCGTTTTGGCATTGAATTGTAAATGTAGTGAGCAGATTGTTCTGTGATTGGCGTATCAAACGTGTCTTACTTTTCTGAAAGAAATCGAGTGCAAATACACACGAATTGTTCTTTTTCTTTTTTTAAAGTCAGTGGACCCTGGAGAACAAGATGAACAATACAATGTCGTGGTTGTTTTTTCTTATTTCTTCCGTTGAGGTCAGCGAACACACACACACACACACACACACACACACACACACACACACACACACACACACACACACACACACAATAATAAAAGTGCCCTTTTTCCAGCCAACGAGATGATGGCCGGCCAGATAGACGCTGCGGCCCGTCGCCTGCAGGAGAATCCCCCGGCCCCCGGGGACAGCCTTGACCTCATCTCTCACATGGTGGCTGCCGACACACTCACACGCGAGGAGATCATCGACAATCTCACAGAAACCTTCATGGGTGGCATAGATACGGTACGAACACCCTTTACAGAGCTTAACCCCTTCATTGCCGAGAAAAAGGTGAACACGATCCAAACGCAAGAGGCATAGATCCTCATGAGCCCCCGCAACTGCGGGGGCTCATGAGGATCTATGTCTTGCAGAGACCAGTTTGTATCCATGTTTCTTGGACGGTTTTTGGCTTGTGGTCGTTGAATGAGAAACAAAAATGTATGTACAGTGGCAGGGAAGGGGTTAATTTATTTCCCTGCCACCACGACTGGAAAACTCACACGAGCCTTTAAAAAAAAAAAAATTAAAAAAATCACGTCCTAGCCGCCTGTATGGTGCGACACAGATGCCATAAAGTGCGAAATACTAGCATACAGCCCTTTGCACTAACCAGTACAATATTATAATAATCCTCATATTGATACATTTCTTATTTTCTGGCGTGCGACAGGTGGCCAATGGCGTGTCCTTCCTCCTCTACCTGCTGTCCAAGAATGAATCTGCGCAGGCCAGACTGCGGGCGGAAGTGGACAGCGTCTTAGGTCAGAGGTCATGTACCATGAACGACCTTCAGTCCTTGCCCTACGTCAAGGCCGTTGTCAAGGAGACCATGCGCCTGTTTCCGCCGATCCCCATTAACGCTCGCGTGACGCAGGAGGACGTTGTGATCGCCAACTACCGCATTCCCAAAGGCGTGAGTACACGTGCACTCGTCAGTAGTATAGTTTTAACTCATTCGAGGCGCGCCGCATGCGGGATACGGGGCTTTAAGCCGCGTATCCGCATGGCAGCACGTCTCAGACGTGTTAACCCTTGGCGTGTCGGTAGCGGTTTTTGTCGAGGCGATGGTTCCTGTGGGAATCATCGCGACGAAAACCGCTACCCACACGCAGAGGGTTAACGTATAGACCCCTGGCCCACGTCTGCAAGAAATGGATCGACCGTGATGGTTCAAGGGTGGTGCCGGCCGGAATAGCTTGGCGCCTCCTTTTGGCATAACTCTTGATTTGTCACAGTCGATTTGTTCTCATGGTGGTTCCATGAAATTCTGAGCTCGAGCACACGGTAAGGACTTGCTGAGGGTCTAGAATTATAACGCATTCGAGACGTGCTGCATCCGGATACGCGGCTTGCAGCCGCGTATCCGGATGCAGCGCGTCTCGAGAGAGTCAAACACCGACCAATTTTCGCCTGACCACTGTGACCAGTTTTCATGCACTGTCCAGTGACTGACTGTGAAATGCTTACGAGACACTTGTAGCACGTCTCGATAGCGCGTGTTTATTTACGTCTCACTGTTAGATATTGATAAGTAGATGAAATGATACGTGACAAGATTAATGCGTTAGTGATTCGATTACGATATGGATAACAAAGTGCGTGCCTCTTTGACCGCATTAGGTGGGTGTATGGAGTTCGCACGAACACAGATCTCATTTTATTTCTGTCGCACCTTTGGACCGACGGACTGGGTTGACCCGTGTACACCACAGATAAGACCAATTTACTACCTTGAAAGTTGTCTCACCTGAGTAATTGTTCACCACTGACCTTGTTCGGTTATTGATAGAGAGATTGTACCAAGGCCTTTTGTAAGGTAAGCATATTTTCTTTCGGCGTAGTGTTAACCCCGTCACAGCCACAACACCACAGTTCAGTTCATTTCGGTCAATGTGGGATCTCTGCGGAAAGGCCCGTACGAGCTCCGTCCCAACTATCAGAATTCTTCCTCGAGTTCCTTTTGCTATCGTGACACTATTGGTCGGGTTCACAATGGTTCACTATATGGTTCACTATGGTTCACTTAGCCTGTCGGACCACTTTAACTCTTTTAGCCCCGGGACCCTGCAGCAGGAGATGGATTGATCATGATAATTCAAGGGTAGTGCCAGATGAGCTTGGCGCCATCTGGCACTAACCTTGAATTATCATGATCAATCCATCTCCTACAACTGGTACGTAGTTTTTAGGCAATACTCCAAATTTTGAGAAATGGGACCTTGGGGCTAAAAGGGTTAATTGCCCCTCGCGGGATAAATAAAGTTTATTGAATTGAATTGAATTGAATTGAATTGAATGGATTTCTGGTGCCCTGTCAAGTCTACTCATTGTATTGTATTGTATTGTATTGAGTTGTGTTGCGTTGCGTTGCGTTGCGTTGTGTTGTGTTGTGTTGTGTTGTGTTGTGTTGTGTTGCATTGCATTGCATTGCATTGCATTGTATTGTATCGCGTCTCCGAGGCACGCATATCCATCTATTTCAAGATGCTCAGGGCGCCGCAGGGTTAAAAGCTGGAGCTTGTGTAAAAATTGACCACGGGACACCAGCAAGAGATGTAGATCCTCATGAGCCCCCGCAGTTGCGGGAGCTCATGAGGCTCTGTGCCTCTTGCTGAAACCACTTTGTGTCGGTGTTTCTTTGGACGGCTGACTTTGAAATCACAATGATGTCCCAAACGAAGTCAGCTTCCACCGGCAGTAAAGGGGTTATGGGTAATTTCTATCAACACTTAACTCATTCTGCCCCAGACACACCACAGCAAGATATGGATCGACCATGATAGTTCAAGGGTGATGCCAGAAGCTATTCTGGCATCATCCTTGAACTATCATGGTCGATCTATGTTCTGCACTGCAATGCAGTCTTCAGAGAACAACGGCAAAAATTTGGGGATTTGGGTCTGGGGTACAAACAGTTGCGTCAATGTAGCAACATCAATTTGAGGATCAGCTTGAGCCGATTTCGGTCAGCTAAATGACATGGATGTGGATAGTACAGGCCTGTTGATTAACATTTAGGTGCAATATATATATATATATATATATATATATATATATATATATATATATATATATATATATATATATATATATATATATATATATATATATATATATATATATATATATATATATACATATTATAAGCTGTTCAGGCATGTGCCGGACCCTGTACGACACCTCGATTTGAGGAAATGACGGATGCTAACTCCCTCCGCCAGGGACATAGATTCTCATGAGCTGTTGCGGCTGCATACTGATAATACAAAGTCCTATCAATTTACATTTGCGTGTATCTCGATCACTTATTGACAGATTATCAGCTTTCCGAGCGGTGGCTAAACCCCGCGTGACACCCTCAGTTTGAGGCAGGAACACCGACGTCGATCTCGGTCAGCAAGAGCCATAGATTCTCATGAGTCTAGCAAGTACGACAGACTGTTCTGCAACACCTTTGATCAGACCGGGATCCCGATGAAAACAATGGTGACCCGATCAGCCGCCCTATCGGATGAAAGTTCACCATTGTCGGTCGCGATGGGTGTATGGCTGGGTCAGGATGTGCCGGTGCACCCGTGAAATCTGTACCGCGTACACGCACTGACGAAAGGTACTCCACACTCTGCTGTAGAGTGCGCTCGGACTGTTGTTGTGTGTCTGGATAAAGGACGGGTCAACTAGTCTGGATGGATTCACATTTTGCACCTATAGGCGCCAAGCTATTCTGCCGCCACCCTTGAACTATCATGGTCGATTCTGCCCCCTGAATCGTAATGCAGTCCTCAGAGGATAACTCCAAAATGTGGGTACCTCGGGCACCATGAATACGTCGGTAAATAGTTTCACTGCCATTCATTGTCATTGTCTCTCCTGAATGTGTGACGTAGGGTGGAGGAGGTATCTGTAGGGGTGGGGTGGGGGGGGGAGGGATCGGAGTTGGTATTGTTGTTCTGAAGTAGACCTGCCATTTAGGCTCTATGTGCACTCCTGCGTTTCCTACTCGCCTATTGATGGCCTTTGCGCCTATATGATGTACTTTACTCGACGCCCCTGACCTCAGTGGTGATGTATCTGTTTATTTATGTGCTGTTGCAGACCATCATCATGCTGAACAACTACACCATGTCACGTGACGAGCGTATCTTCTCTGACCCTGATTCCTTCCTCCCTGACCGCTGGCTGAGGGCCGAGGTGGCCACCTGGCACCCCTTCTCAGCAATACCCTTCGGCTACGGCGTGCGCGGGTGTCTGGGTGAGTTGTCAAGCCGCTGGCACCAAAGAGAATATATACTAGAAAAACACAAGGTCTGAACATTACGAAATAAGCGTTGAGGACTCGGGATTGAACTTTGAGCAAGGAAGTTACCTTTTTCGGCTGTGGGTGGCGCTTTTGGCCGAGGTGATTCCTGCATCAATCACCTCGGCGAAAAGCCCTACCCGACAGACAAAGGGTTAACGTTTTAACTGCAGTGTGTGCTGGGCCCCTAAATGCAATGTGGTTCTAGCGTGGATCCGCGATGGCAAAGCGACAGTAGCGGCCTCCTTCCACATTAAAAAAAAAATAATTAAAAATGTTCTAGTTCTTACACCGCCGAGACAAAAGAGTGAACACGATCTAACTGCAAGAGACATAGATCCTCATGAGCCCCCGCGTTTGCGGGGGCTCATGAGGATCTATGTCTCTTGGATCTCGGCAGTGTAGGGATCTCAGTGTGTCCATTGCTGGCGCTTTTTGAATCCATCTTGCTGGGACGGCGGGGCCTCTTTGGGGTTGAGAAAGAAAAAGAAAACAACCACGCAGATCGCAGAAACACAATCTCCGTCCACTAGCAGTGAGGGTTAAGCTCAACATTAACCCCGTCACTGCTGAGAAAAAGTGAACACGATCCAACTGCAAGAGGCATAGATCCTCATGAGCCCCCGCGACAGCGGGGGGCTCATGACAATCTATGCCTCTTGCCGAGACCAATTTGTATCCATGTTTCTTGGTCGGTGTTGGCTTTTGGTCGTTGAATAACCCAAGATTTCAGAAACGAAAATGTACGTGCAATGACAGGGAAGGGGTTAACCTATATATAGTATGACCGGAAACGAGTTGACTTTGAAGTTGGCCACACCTCCCCTGAATATGCTCAAGTCAATCCTACGCAACTGTAGTAGTCTGTCCTTGTTCGGTGAAACTAGCGTTCTACAATTTTGTGATTTTTTTTTTCTCCCAGGGAGGAGAGTGTCGGAGAATCTGATGTACATAGCCGCCATCCAGGTAAGACCTCTACTACACCTGTGTACTTAGTTCTACATACCTACGTGTCTGCCGCTTGTCACTATCACTATCAGTGCGCGCGCACACACCTGCCGCAGCCGTCAATAAAAAGTTTCGCATTCCTCGCAAGTTTCCTACAGAAAAACAGCTGTGGGCAACTCGTTCGCCAAAGCGTGAACGTGTATCGTTGATCACAAACCACTTGCATGGGCCGAGTAGCATCTGATTAAAAGGGAATTGATAGTTTTGTAGTTTGATCTTATCGATACCTCACCCCACTCACCCCTCTTCGTCCCCTCCCCACCCCCTCCCACACTCCCCATCCCCAACATCAAAACACCACCCCCTCTAGCCCCACATCCCTCAGTTGCTCCCGCCCTTTTTGCTTACACTCGTATTTATACACACGGTCATGGGGACCTTTCCCCTATCTAGAAAATACGTATATGGAATAAGTGTGCTCTGATGGGGTAAAGCTGATCTGGCACTGCCATTGAATTATCATGGTCGATCCATCTCCTGCACCTGGTGCATAGTCATTAGATGATGCCTCCAGAATTTGGGAATTACGGCCGTCGGGCTGAATGAGATAAGTAGGCTATGAGGAGGTAAAAGGCAGTATGTCTGTTTTTTTGTAAAAAGTGAAACATGATATTTTTTGTATTGTAACCCTTTGGCTGTCGGTAGCGGTTTTAGTCGCGATGATTCCTGCAGGAGTCATCGCGACTGAAACCGCTACCAACACTCAAAGAGGTAGTACTATGCCAATCTTAACCCTTTGCGCGTCGGTAGCGGGTTTTTTGTTTGTTTGTTTGTTTGTTTTTTGGTTGTTGTTTTTTGTTTTTTTTGTCGCGGAGATTTTTTTATACGAATCATCGCGACTAAAACCGCTATCGACACCCAAAGGGTTACAATACAAAATATTTCACTTTTGACAAAAAACAGACATAGGCCTACTACTGCCTTTTACCTCCTCAGAGCACACTTACCTCATTCAGCCCGACAGCCGTTTTTCCCAAATTCTAGAGGCGTCATCTAATAACTATGCACCAGTTGCAGGAGATGGATCGCTTGGTGGATCGACAGGCGCCAAGCTAATCTGGCACTGCCCTTGAATTATCATGGTCGACCCATCCCCTGCCGTTGGACGTCAGGGCTGTTGGGTTAATCCGTACGTATTTTCTAGGTAGGGGAAAGGTCCGCATAACAGGAATCATCGCGACGAAGATCGCTACCGACGCTCAAAAAGAATCCCGGGGGGGGGGGGGGGGGGGGGGGGGGGGGGGAAGAAAGAAGCACGCTTTGAAAGGACAGGACAGTTTGTTCTTTCTAAGCGTGTTTCTTTCTTTGTCAGTTCCCGATTTGATGTGCATGATTGAATGAGAAAAATCGCTTTTCACACAAAAAAAGAAATTCATGTCTTTGTCTTGTCAATGCTTTTGAATGAATGTACGGCATCCAGATACGCGGATTTATGCCGATTTTATGCCGCGTATTCAAATGTTGCACGTTTTAAATGTGTTAACTCATTCGAGACGTGCCCGGAGGCGGCACGTGTTAAATGAGTTCATTCAGCCAGCCAGCTACGAACAATCATAAGCACCCTTTCAAAACAACTTTACCTAAAATGTTCAGGTCGTAAAGGGTCAGTACTCTAAGTTACTAGTGCTACATTTAGAGACGATGGGTCCACCATGACAGTTCATGGGTATTGCCTGATTAGCTTGGCGCTGTTCTTCAACTATGGAAGTCCTTATTGCACCCCCCCCCCCACTCCCCAACCCCCCCCCCCACTCCCCAACCCCCCCCCCCCCACCCCACCTCCACCCAACGAAGTCTCTAGTGGATACCCCCAGTCAAATTTTCAATAAATTACCACTCCTTTAATAGCGTTTGAAATCAGACATATTCCAAACGCACGGAAACAGATACGTGATTACTAATGACGTCAGAGTCTGTGGTTTGGTCTGTGATTTTGGACCTTACGGCCGTAGGCCGTAAGGTCCAAAATCACAGATCAGCCCACATCAATGCTGCCGTAAAGCCCGAAATTACGTCCTATCGCACATTTAAGAGCCGCCGATGTATTAAAAGCAACAGTTTGATGTAGAGGGCTGTTCGCGGCACCCACTCGTTCCCTCTGCGATAAGAATATCATCATATCGCACTCTTTGATTTTGCGTACTTGCGGAGCGGATGGCGCGTAACACAGTGCGCTCGATTGCTCCCTGCTAACTGTGGCTGTTTTCCAGCGGTTCTTGAAATCCATCGAATCTTTATCTACCATCACACACGAAAAAAATAATAATAAGTTAACCCTCTTGCGCATGCAGCTACCGGTACTGTAAACGGTACCCGCCGGTAGCCGCAGGAACAAAGCGGTTAATGGGTGTGTGCTTGTGTGTGTTATAAGCGACAACTTCCTGTTTTCCGAGTGAAATTGAGGCGCGTTGTTTTTGCAAGACACCGGAACGCACTGTGGCAGGTGTGTGCTGGCACTTTGTAAATAAAAATGTAGACACTTTTTAAACTCGTTATGACGCGAATTATCTTAAGTGCGCGCACACGTACATTTCCGTGCGTAGGGTTCTGTTCAAATTAAGTTTTAACCCTTTGCGTGTCGGTAGCGATTTTTGTCCGGATGATTCGACAGGAATCATCGCGACAAAAACCGCTACCGACGCGCAAAGGGATGAATGTCTCTCTTACAATTAGTCTGCCCTTACAATTAGTCTGCCTGCACCCTAACGCCCTGCCAAGAGAGAGGTAGAGGTGGGTGGGTGGATGGTGTTACATGATTGTTTCATTGTACCTGTGACGTGCGTGCCTGTTTCAGATGGTGCAGAACTTCAAACTGCGCAAGGACCCGTCTTTCGACATCACGCCTCTGGTCAGGACGCAGTTCACGCCGGGGCCCGAGCTGCCCGTGCAGTTCGTCGAGCGATAAAGTGACGTGAATGTGACGTCATTACGTCGGTCCTACAGGGGGCGCCAGTGGAGGTCACGTCAGTGACGTCAGCGCGGATGCGGTGCATCACTACTTTTTGGCGAGTAGCGTCCTTGATGAAAGTGACTTATATCTTCAAGAAGCTTTGATTGTCGTGCAAGTTCTGTCATCTGCAAGAGGCACAGATTCTCATGAGCCCCTGCAGCAAGCTGCAGGGGGCTCTTGAGAATCTATGCCTCCTGCTTAAAAGACCCGTACACATCCTCTGAGTGAGGATGTGACCAGCGCTGTTCAAGTCTTCGATTTGTTAGAGGGCTTTCGGTGATGGCCGTGGCGCGTGCATCCGCTGTCCGAATACGTTTCCTGACGGAGCCTGCAGATGTGCGCCAGTGGAACAAAGATGGCCGACTAGCTGGCGCTCCTAAAGCTGTTCGACAAACCCCTTTGTGGCCTTCCTTCCTTTCTTCCTTGCTTCCTGACTACGCATCATCGACAATCCACCCCCGCCTGACTACAAACATCTTTTTTTTTTTGAGTGTGCCACTCGCTTTCGTCAATGGTTCCTATTTTTCAGACATCACATTTGGAATGTGTGAGAAGGAGAGAGAGAGAGAGAGAGAGAAGTTCACCTACATAATTACCTCAGTCAAGTGTGGCTTTATCGTGACTACAAGATGAAGCAAAGAGCACTTGTACAAGAACACATTCTCGAACAGCTTACGTTGAAGAAGTCGTTGCTTGGACTGTGCGCGTCCAGTGTGTCGTTGGCAAGCTCTTCGCAAAAGTCACAACTTGGAACAGAAAGACACGGGTGTTTGAGTGACTCTGATTTTTTCATTCTGTTGAAATGACACGCGGTCATCTTTGTACATATTATGTGTGCTGGCCTGTGATTTTGAAGAGCCGTAAGGCCCCAAATCACAGACTGGCACAAACTTGTGTCCTCGCCTTGTACATAGTCAATATTTTGTGGCCAGTGAACAACTCAGTACTTGGCAGCGTCGTGCCACTGTGTGGACCGGGCTCCGCTATGTGGACTGGGTTTCCTAGAGGCTTTGCTATGTGGACTGGGCTCCTATGGGCTCCACTGTGTGGACTGGGTTCCCCATATATTTTGCTTTGTGCACTCTTAGGGGATTCGCTAAGTGGACTGGGTTCCCTAGGGGATCCCTAGGGCCTTTGCTAAGTAGACTGGACTCCTTAGGGGTTCCGCTGTGTGGACTAGGAGTCTTAGGGGCTCTGTGATGTGGACCGGGCTCCTCTGCTACTTTGCCATGTGGAAGGGTTCCCTAGAGGCTTTGCAATGTGGACTGGGCCACCTTGGGGCTCCACCATGTGGACTTGGCTCCTTAGGGGCTCTGTGATGTGGACCTGCCTTTTTAGGGGCTTCGCTATGTAGATCCGGCTCCTAGGGGCTCTGCGATATGAACCGAGCTCCGCTATGTGGACCGGGCTCCTGAGGTGCTCCGCTGTCTGGACTGAAACTCCTTAGGGGCTCCATTAACTGTGCGATGTCTGTGATCTTGAGGAGGGCAATAACACTTCAATCCACCGTCTCCAGTTCATGTACAATGTATCTAGTACACCAATATAGCTCTGTGGTCAGTATAAGACTCGTAACTCTCGCGTCAGCTCCTGCACGGATGTTGTTGCTCTGTTGTATTCTCTCATCATCAGGTGTAAAAAGTCCAGCATTTGTGTTCTAAGCAGTGTATATTTTCATGGACCGGTCATTGCCGTTGTTCATCACTATATATTAACTCATTCAATGCGCACGCATCTATGGCTGCGGAAGTGTCATATCGCGTTGCCAGCGGCAACGCTATATGACACTTCCACAGCTATGGATGCGGGCCACCTGGAATGATTTAACTCCCTTGTGCATGCAGCCACCGGTACTGGTGGCTGCATGCGTGAGGGGGTTAACGTTAGCTGTAACCATTAAACGCAGCACATCCAGCGTGAAGCTCGTCGTAACTATTATGCATTTAGTTAATCAGAAGTGTGAACACGGACACTATTATAGAGCTGACTTTGATGAAGAAAGCCAAGCGATTCTCGCGCGCTATATAGAGCGTGACCAGCTGCAGTCGGCCGGGTCCGCCACGAACAGTTGCGCGCTGCTGTGTGTTGTACGGCGGCACTGGATCCCAAGGAGGGGGGAAATCGGAAACGGACAGACAAGACTGTTGTGCTGAAAAATAGCTGACGTTTTGCCGAGAGAATCAAGGAACGAAATGCGCAAGGACAGTTCTTGTGCGATGCACGTGCATGACCCCGGTAGTATCAAGTGTGTGCTGGCCTGTACACGTGTTTGGGCCTTGCGGTCTGCTGCCGTTCGGCTGTAGGTCGCAGTAGTGTGGTTGCGTTTGAAACGAACGACTGACTCCCAACAAACGATCGAGAGCTTGTACCATAAGCAAAGGCAACACGCATAAGCATAGACAACACTCCAAACATCTCCAAGAGGCATAGATCCTCTTGAGCCCTCCGGGCTCATGAGGATCTATGCCTCTTGGAGATGTTTAGAGTGTTGTCTATGCGTACGGTACGATTTCACTCTCGTTTGATGTAGGTGGCCGTTCGTTCCCAAACGAAACGTCACCAAAATCCTAAATCACGGACCGACTGTAGGTCTAGCATCCAGCATCGCAGAACAGCACACAGTGGTGTCGCCAGCACAGACGTTTGTTTGATAGAACTGACGGTGAATGAATTCGATGGCGCGAGCCATGTCCCCCTCTGGAGGGGGTGTATATTACTCAGGGTTAATTAATTATTATTGTTCAGTTTAGAGCGGGTGTGTGCGGACGGCAAGGCACCCCGGGTGTCGTGTGTGTGAGTGTCTCAGTTGTCCATTTTCGCAACCGCTCGGCCGCCTTTTGCTCGGCACACTGAGACAGCGGGTCGTAAATACGCCCTCTGCCCTTTGCGGACAGCTGGTCGTAAACGCACATTTTGCCCATGCGGACAGCGGGTCGTAAATGTACCGTTTGCTCGCGTGTTCGGACAGCAGGTCGTAAATGCACCCGTTGCTCTCGCGAAAAAGCGGGTCGTAAATAAGACCCATCTGCTTTTTTTGCTCGCGCAAGCAAGCGGATCCTGATTTCGACCCACTGACCGCGCCAGTAAAATTTAATAGAAAGACTGGTTTTCGACCAGGGGTCGATTGCATGAGTGAGCTAAGTCCTGCGGCAGCTACTAAGCAAGGTGCTCCGCTACAGCGGAGCACCTTGCTTAGTGGCTGGCGCAGGACTAAGCTCACGCATGCAACTAGTCCCACACATGAGTTAGCCGAACTCCTGCGGCACAAGCCACTAAGCAAGGTGCTCCCTTACGGGAACTCCTTGCTTAGTGGCATGCGCTAGATTTAAGCTGACTTACACAGCTGAGACCAGCGAGAAAAAGGCGGGCTACTGGGCGGTTGCGAGGGTGGCCCAATGCCGTCCGGACGCCCTGCGCGTGGCATGTACCTCATATTCTAGTGTAGCCATGACACCACGACCCAACAAAGTCGTGTCAGTTACAGGACTCTGTACACCTTCACTTACTCGCCTTGTTGATGTTGTTGTTATCTCGGTAAAGGAGCCGGTCCATACACAGGTGTGCTGTCAGCTGTTGGGCGAAAACTTATTGTAAAATGTTGGACGAAAACTTATTGTATACTGTGACTTAAAACCTATATCTGGCATCTGTGGAAAGTAGTGGGCTGGGTCTCGCAAAAACAGGCCGCCCCATTTAACGATTAACTTATTTATTTATTTATTTATTTACTTATACATCAAATGTAGTTATTTTTATTTTCCATTTAAGTATTTCACTAGGGTTATGAAATCACAAACACATTCATTGAATTATTATGTAATACAGTCGATGAATCGCAGTTGCGCTTTTCTGAAGTAGCGTTCGTTTTAAGGCTCACCGTTTACCGTAATAGTCGATGATAGCGTTTAATCGGAAACGCTCTAACCGACTGTTATTCGGTAATCGGCGGACATTTAAGGACGAGAGCTATCATTAAAACTACGTCTAATATTTTGTTGTTGTTGTTAGAACAAAAGCTAGTCTTATCTTTAATTTAAAAAAAAAAATTCATGAAAACAGGATCGGCTCTCTCGACAAGAGTCTGTGGGTTTTACTATAAAGACGAAGACAGTATTTGGGGGAAAGGATGGATGAAATTATTTTGACCCTTTGCTTGTCGGTAGCGGTTTTTGTCGCGATGATTCTTCCAGGAATTATCGCGACAAAAACCGCTACCGACGAGCGAAGGATTAATACCATGTTAACGGTTTAAACGTAGCTGCAGCGATGCGTGTTGCACCGGATGTAGATTTATAAATGTTATATTTTAACTTTTATCGAAACGCACAAAGTAGGAATGATTACCGAATACCATGGCAAAATACCATGATTGGGCAAAAGACAGTACTTGGTAAAGTGTAGGAAGTCGGTTTTTGCGAAAAGCGATACTTCCAGAATATTAAAATGAAACTCGTGCTTTTCACCCCAAAAATGGACTCGCTGTATTTTGCCATCACAGGGCATATTTGTTTGCTCTTTATTTACTATTCCACGCACAGTTTTAGTTCAACAAATAATGCAGTACTGCTATGTGGGTGCAAGGGTGCGATTATTAGAATTGTTCTTTCTAAGACGGTTATTTTGACTGGCTTGTGCCAGCCAGCCGGACCAATAGTTTTGGAAATGACATTTTTGAAAGAAGTGATGTTACACCGATTAACGTCTGTATCTCAGGAACAAAGTAGCGAGGTCCCCTCGAGCAAGAGTTCTTCTGTCCGACGTCCGCGTCGGCCCGCGGATTTTTGCTCGCTGGGACGCGTGCAGTATAAACCTACAACCCTTTTTCACTTCCAAAACTACGTTCGCACTGCAGCTTCGTCTGCTGAGGCTCAGCCGGAGATACCTGTTGCGTTGTACCAAGAAAACGATACCTTCGACAGTGAAAGCCAAAGGGTAGTGTCTGAAGAGCTTGGCGCCTTTGGCGCCAAGCTCTTCAGCAACTACCCTTTGACCGTCACTGTCGTGGAACAGCTCAGAGGGCCGCCGGAAGTGAACAAGATGCGCAGCCAAAGCCTGCAGTGTTGAACATAGCAAGTTGTGCATTAGTGTATTTTACACAAATTTTATCACGGCATTCATACTTGTAGGCCTTGTGGTTGTTTTGTTTTGTTTTTAAGCCTTTGGCTGTCGGTAGCGCTTTTTGTCGCGATGATCCTGAAATGATGATCCTGGAATGATGATCCTGGAATGATGATCCTGAAATCATCGCGACAAAAAGCGCTACCGACAGCCAAAGGGTTAGACAGCAGAAGTTAAGAATTTAAGAGTGACGTACGTTCAGTATTAGCTAGAAGGATCGCTCCTGAATGAGACCGTTTTACCTCCCAACTGTACATATTGATCAGACATCTATTTCACGTTGAGTTCTGTTTTAATGGTTTTATTTTCCTTGGTCTAGACATTGCAGGGAATAAAAACAAAACGCTCAAAATAATTGCATGGCCTTCCTCGTCTTTGTGTGTTTATGTGTTTGCTTTTTTTTTTTTTTTTTTTTTTTTTTTTGGGGGGGGGGGGGGTGGTTGGTTGGTTGGTTAGTTGGTGGGTTGGTCGGTTGGTGGGTTGGTTGGTTTGTTGATTGGTTGGTTGGTTCGTTCGTTCGTTCATTCTTTGGTTTGTTTGTTCATTCGTTCGTTGATTGGTTGACTGTTCATTCGGGCGTTTCGTTCGTTACTTTGTTGTTTTGTTCGTTTGTTTGTTGTTCTTGTTGGTGGTGGTGGTGGTAGGAGTGTGGTAGCGGTGGTGTGCTTGCATGTGTGTGTGTGTGTGTGTGTGTGTGTGTGTGTGTGTGTGTGTGTGTGTGTGTGTGTGTGTGTGTGTGTGTGTTCCTCCGTTTGGCTGGTTGTGTTGGTTTGGCGGTCGGCTGATGTTTTGATCGGTGGTTTGTTTGTGATCTTTTCTGATCTGAAGAAGAGCCGGTGGCTATGGGCCGTTCAAGGGCAGTGCTTGGGCAGTGCCATGTGGACTGAGGCGCGATTTGCACATGTGGTGTGCACAACATGTAATATCAGTGAGGTTTCGTTTGGGACAACAGCTAACGAAGCGGAAATCACGGCGGATAACCAGCGTCACCACTAGCAAAGACACCACTCCAAACATCTCCAAGAGGCATAGATCCTCATGAGTCCACAAGCACAGACAACACTCCAAACATCTCCAAGAGGCATAGATGCTCATGAGCCCGGAGATGCCTCTTGGAGATGTTTGGAGTGGTGTATGCGCTTACGGTACGCGCCACGATTTTGCTGTCGTTCGTTGTTGCGAGTCGTTCTTTGCTAACGAAATCAGTCTCGCGATTGTTGAGGAGGCTGCAAGGTGTATCAGTGGAGTGTGCGTACCCGAAAAGAATGACACAGAGGCACAGGTACACACTAATGCCGCACATTACCATTTTCAGGTTGAGAGTGACAAGAACCACTCCCACATCGCACGAAAAATAAATGTGAACTGATTTGCGTCTGACTCCATCGCAAGAACACGAATCCGAATGACTCCAGCAAGATGCATAGATCCTCATGTGCCCCTGCATTCTGCAGGGTTCCATGCCAATCTATGCATCCTGCAAGGATACTGTTTTCTCTGCTGTCAAAACGGCCCGCCCCTCCTCACCCTGGCTATGCAGAAGGTGAGACAGCTAACTACTACCTGTCGAAATAACGCGCGAAAATGACGCCTTCCGCTGACAATCTTTTCACTTCCAAAGGGGGCTGCGGGAGACGGATCGACCGTGATAGCTCAACGGTCGTGCGTGATGTGCTCAGCGCCAATTCAATACAACACAACACAACACATAACAATTTAGTCAAGTGTCCGCGCTGCGAACAGGTTCCTTTGTGATTTCACGGACAACTGCTGAAACTGTGAAAAAAGGCAACTAACTATATGTATAATGCATGCTCGGTATTTGTAGATGTTACCCATGAAATGTAAAAAGAAATCATAAATTTCATAAACCGTACAAATATCTGTGAAATTGCTAGCTAGTTGGTCGTGGGCGTGCAAGCGTGTCGACTGGAGAACCGCAATCACGTTAGTACGAAGCGTGAAGGAAGCTGGGTGCGGTGGGTGGATTGATGAGGGTAACGACAATAATGAACAGGTGCTCCAGGCCTTTACAATAAACTGGCCTGGGAAAGTCCCCTTGCTCTTTTTTTTTTTTTTTTTTTTTTTTTTCGGTCAGAGTAGGTAGGCATACTGCTCTGACACGAAATAACAAGGCAGAGATCGACTATGATGATGTATGAGAGTGCAAGGGTGGTGCTAGAATAACTTGGCGTCTTAAGGCGCCAAGCTATTCTGGCACCACCCTTGAACAATCTCCTGCACCGTATTACTACTACTGTCTTCGGACGACACAACTCCAAAATGATGATCCAACCATGATGATCTATGATAGTTCACGATACGATGCCAGTACCTTTATTGTCCCGAGATGGGAAATTTGTTTGCAGCGGAATTTTTAAAAAGGGGGTAAAAACAAACGTGAACATGAAACAAATAAATCCATTAGACTGACTAGAACACACCGACCGATGACAGCGAGTATGTGCACGTTTATAACATCACAACCATAATTATATAATGTTAATTTTCACCTAGAAAGAAAACGTGCTTAAAAACTGAGTCGACACTACCTTATACCACGCGCACCGAACACACAAGCACGCACACAACGCAAACACACCCACACACACACTTGCGTATCACATGACAATACTGACCCGCCTCTTCAGCAAATGCATAAACCTGAGGCTGACATCTTGACCGTCCTTCAAATGATGTCATGACTATAGGTCTATGCCGTGGCATCATTTAGGAAATGGATAGATGATGGGACGAAACTTGAGAAAGACGTCTGCGATTTGTTTTGCACGTCACAGTTCCGTAACTCCTGGAGAAATGCAACAAGGCACATTCTTCAGATAAAACATGAGTATCAACAGATTCTCATCCAAAGGCGCCAAGCTATTCTGGCACCACCCTTGAACAGTCTCCTGCACTAAATTACTACAAATGACAGTCCTCGGAGGGACACAACACCAACCTTGGATTCAGTGCAAGCTGCCCTGGCTTGTCGAGGAACATGGATTATAATAATAATAAAATAATAATAATACCGTTATTACACAGGCGCCCTTTCTCAATTTTGGGCGAAGCGACTCAAAGCGCCGCGAACTGAAACCCAACACGCACACTCATGCAACAGACACGGATTTACGCCATTTAAGACAGACAGACGAAGGGCCAGTTCAGCTACTGAAGTTACAGAGATTTTTGATCGCTTGTATTTGAAATTTGTAAAGTGGCCTGAACTGAACCGGTACCAAAGTGTGGGAGGTGGGGTGGGGGGGGGGGGGGGTGGAAGAACCGGAGTACCCGGAGAAAGAACCCCCGACGGTCCGCCCGAATTAACGGTGACACTTACTAGAGGAGAAAAGTCTGACGCCGGAACCCGTTTTCGAACCTCGCACCTTTGGCATTGGTGGCAGGCGCCTTAACCACTGCGCCACGGACCGCCCATTGACAGTGGTGTCAGCAACTGCGAGGGCTCATGAGGATCTATACCTCTTGCGGTTGGGTAATTCAAATTTTTCTCGACCTTGAACGGATTAATACAACGCACTGCCATCAAAGGCGAATTATTAACCTTTTTTAGCCTGTAGCAAGTCTGCTTAATGAGTGCGTCCGTCCGGGGCGACCATCAGTTCACCGATATTATGTCCTGCGTAAAATAAAATAAAATAAAATATTGCTTTCCATGAACTCTTTAAAGTCCGAATGGCATGCACTGGCTGCGTGTCGACTTGCGGATTGGTGCACGTGTACCAAAACAAGGGTGCTCT
This sequence comes from Semisulcospira habei, assembly GCA_036245525.1. Classification (NCBI taxonomy): domain Eukaryota; kingdom Metazoa; phylum Mollusca; class Gastropoda; family Semisulcospiridae; genus Semisulcospira; species Semisulcospira habei. The sequence continues at coordinate 87,049,422 of BTPG01000002.1, forward strand.
AGAATGCACCAGGGCACCCACTATATCAACGCTCCTGACATCCACAACTTTAATATAATATGACTTATTTGCAACTGAGCCCATCTAGAGGATGCATAGATTCACATGAGCCCCTGCGGTCGCAGGGGCTCATGAGAATCCATGCATCCTGTTGACCGAGATTGGCTCCATCTGTCACGGGCCCAGTAACAGTAACTCGTGTCCTAAGTGATATAGATATAGCTATTCTCGGTGACTGAAATGTTGCAATGATAGGAGGCAGACGGTAAAAAGGTGCAAGGAACCGCAGTAAAATAAAATAAAATAAAATAAAGTTAGTAAAATAAAGTAGAAAAGAAGAAAAGTTCTCGATTTTTTTTTTTAACCGCTTACCTGCCAACATGCGTACATTACGCTTCTGAAATCTGTGTTCACCGAACGACCAAAAGCCACCACTGTCCAAAGAACACAGACACAAAGTAGTCTCTGCAAGAGGCATAGATCCTCATGAGCCCCCGCAGTTGCGGGGGCTCATGAGGATCTATGCCTCTTGCAGTTTAGATCGCGTTCACTCTTTCTCGGCTGTGAAGGGGTTGAAAGGGAAAATCCTGAAAATTGCCATCCCACCATAATGTGGTAAGCACGTACTGCACTTTCTTTCACACACACAGAGTCAAATGGCTGACGTTTCAGAAACGTTTCCCAAGCACTACCCATGTGCACGTGGAGATGGAGATGGATGAGTGTGACAGCTCTGTGATATTACCCTCTGGATTAGCCAGTCCTTGTTGCCACATCACACGTGAAGCTGAGGAGCACAAAAAAACCTCCCCCCTCCCCCCTCCCTCCCCCACCACCACCACTTCCCCCCCACCCACCCCCCTCCCCCCACCCCATCCTCCCACCCCCCCAACGAAAAACAAACAAAAACAAAAAACACAACAGCCAAAAACAATTCTTCTGGAAACGACTAGTAGACTTACAGCACAATTCATTAAATTGTCCTTTTCTTTTAAACATACAGAAAAAAATGAACTACATGTGTTGATCTTCTTCAGAGAGATGCAAGGAGTCTGGAAGCTCATTAGGCACTGTCCTTCAGCTCTCTTGCATCGAGGAGAGCTGTGTGGCTCGTACCAAAAAATCCTTCGTCCAAATTGTTGCAGATTTGATTGCAGCATTGTCAAAATTTGTTTCGTTGTAAAGTTGTTCTTGTTTTTTTTCGGTGCCTCATCTTTGAAATCAACTTCGTGGTGGACAACAGATGTTAACCCCTTTACTGCCGAGTAAAGGTAACACAGTCCAGCTGCAAGAGACATAAATCCTCATGAGCCCCTGCGACTGCGGGGGGTCATGATGACTATGCATCTTGCTAAAACCAATTTGTATCTATGTTTCTTGGACGGTTTTGACTTTTGGTCGTTGAATGAACCAACATTTCAGAGAAAACAAAAATGTACCTACAGACCTATAGTAGCGGGGAGAGGGTTAAGCCCTAAACGTTCAACCTCTCGCTAAGCTTATCCTCCCTGATCCGTCTTTATCCACTGATGACAAGCTGCAGGCCATCGGACTTCTCCCTTTGGTTAAGCACCTCGCACTAAACAAATGTGTACTGATGCACAAAATTCTTAACGGGAAAGCTCCACCTTACTTATCTAGGCTTTTTTCGCCAACTGAAAAAAAATACAGCACCTCCAGGAACAGTCTCTCTATAAAAAGGCCCCGTATAGACCTGTTCAAATCTAGCCTGTCTTATTCAGGTGCTCTTTTATGGAATTCCCTTCCTCCCACTATTCAACAAACCACGTCCCTCTCTCTGTTTAAAAGTAGAGTACATGATTACCTTTCTAAGACATCGTTATGCTGATCCTTTCTTCTTCTTTGTTTTTCGACATAATACGCTTCATTTTTTTTTTTTTTTTTTTTTTTTTCATCTAGCCTCCAAATTGTTTGTTCAGTTTTCTAACTTGTTTTTGATAGTACAAAAATATCATACCTACTTATATGTTAGATAATTATGTGCGCACGTACGTGTGTATGTGTATGTACAAAAGTGCGCATGTGCACGAGTACATGTATATGTGTGTCTGTGTGCGTGTGTGTATGCGTGTGTGTGACGTTTATTATTAGTTAGTTTTTGTTGTTTGGTTGGTGTTCCTTAAGTAGCTTAGCAAGGACAGATTGTAAGAAAGGCCTGCGCGCCTAATATCTCAATCCTTGGAAAATAAAGTTTCGTTCGTTCGTTCGTTCGTTCTCTCTCTCTCTCTCTCTCTCTCTCTCTCTCTCTCTCTCTCTCTCTCTCTCTCTCTCTCTCTCTCTCTCTCTCTCTCTCTCTCTCTCTCTCTCATACACACACACACACACACACACACACACACACACACACACACACACACACACACACACATACACACTCACACACACACTCTCTCATTTGCTACACCACGCTTGTCGCTGGGTGTGAAAATGGTTCCCGCATAAAAACCAGTATAGCATCTGCGCCGTTTTGTAGATAATTTTATGGAATGGCTTGGCAACTCTTTCGCCAAAACCCCACCCAACCTACAAGAGACATAGATGCTCGTTAGCCCCTGCGAATGCAGGGGCTAACGAGGATTTATGTCTCTTGCCTGACCAAGATCGGCTCCCCCTGCACTTCAGACCGAATGTGATTTTGTTTTCTTTTTCACGCGACTGTTTTGTGAATGAAGGGTGGTGGTTTTAATGTTAAGGGTTTATGGGGCTTTGAGATGCTGCAGGTGCCTCATAGGGTATCGTGCTGTCGTTATGAATGTCCTTATAGTTTTTCCTGTTGAGTGTCCGCTATGCACTGAGTGGTCAGGTGCACAGATTAACACCTGCACTGCCGAGAACAACTGAACATTACTCACTAACTCAGCTGCAAGAGGTATAGACCCTCATGAGCCCCCGCAATTGCGGGGGCTCATGAGGATCTATACCTCTTGCTCGAACCACTTTGTATCAACGTTCCTTCGACGGCTGTGGATCTGTGACGTTGAAATAACGATTTGAAAAACAGCACAATCTGCCTCCACTGGCAATGAAGGGGTTAACAGCCACCACCACCACCTCCACCAACACCACCACCACCCCCCCCCCCACTCCCCCCATTTACACAAGATAGAGGCGTAGTCTATCTGGAACCCACGCAGCTATAAGGAACATGCGTTGCCTTGGCGACTCGATGTCTTATGTCATTTCACTATCAGAACCACGTGATAAATGTTCTTGTCTGGTTATCTGTGAAGTCTCCGCTATAGATATGCACTCTTTGCACAGTTTTAGCCCTTTTCATCCGGATACGCTTGAAATCGCTTCACATTGGATCATAACTGTATTTCCAAGTTGCCGCAATCAGATAAGTTCGGAGAACCTGTATTGAGCGACCATCCCTAAGAGAGACCCCCCCCCCCTTTTTTTTCTGTTATTAAGGACTGGCTGTAGTTTGGTTAGTTCGGGGTTTAACGTCCACGGCACCGAAGTGATAATGGACGGCCCTGACCGGGGGGGGGGGGGGGGGGTTATGCCGGGATCGGGAAATCTATTGCCTATGGAGTACGACCTGAACACTGATCAATTCAGGCGCACTGTAACTGTGCCACTTTGATTATTTACCAGGACCTTTCAGCGGACATGCTATGGAACAGGTCCGTTTTTTTCCCTGTTTGTTTGTTTGTTTGTTTGTTTGTTTTTGTTTTGTTTTGTTTTTTTCTTCACCTAAATGTCACCTAAATGGTAGTTGTTGGGTCCAAACCTTGGCGTCGAGCCAACCTCGGCCAAAATGAAAATGAACAATCTCTTACACCGTAGGTTCTGCAGGAGAAGTGCCGCGAGCAGAACAAAGGGCTGTACATAACGTTTGTCGACCTAACAAAAGCGTTCGACACTGTCAGCAGGCAAGGCATGTGGCAGATCTTGGAGCGACTTGGCTGTCCCCCAAAGTTCCTCAGCATGATCATCCAGCTACACGAGGACCAGCAAGGCCAGGTCAGACTCAACAATGACCTCTCAGAACCATTTCACATTCTCAACGGTGTGAAGCAGGGCTGCGTGCTGGCACTGACCCTCTTCACCATCTTTTTTAGCATGATGTTGAAGACGGCCACAGTGGACCTCGACGATGATGATGCAGTGTACATCAGGTATCGTCTCGATGGCAGTCTGTTCAACCTCAGACGACTGCAGGCCCATACCAAAACCCTAGACCAACTGATTCGTGAGCTGCTATTTGCTGACGACGCTGCCCTCGTTGCACACAGCGAGAGAGCCCTGCAGCGCATCACGTCCTGCTTCGCAGATGCTGCCCAGCTCTTTGGACTCGAGGTCAGTCTGAAAAAGACAGAGGTTCTCCATCAGCCGGCACCCAAGGTAGAACATCGCCCTCCCCACATCTCCATCGGCGAGTCTGAACTGAAATCAGTGCACCAGTTTACCTACCTTGGCTGCATCATCACGTCAGGCGCCAAGCTGGACAAGGAGCTGGACAGCAGGCTGGCAAAAGCGAACAGCGCTTTCGGGCGTCTATACAAGCGGGTGTGGCACAATCAACAGCTGAAAACAGGCACCAAGATCAGCGTGTACAGAGCTGTCGTCCTCACCGCCCTGCTGTATGGTTCCGAGTCCTGGGCTCTCTACCGCAGCCAACTACGACACCTCGAACGCTTCCACCAGCGCTGCCTGCGTACCATCCTTGGCATTCACTGGAGTGACTGTGTCACAAACGTCGAGGTCCTTGAACAGGCAGAAACTGTGAGCATCGAGGCTTTGCTGCTGCGGACACAGCTCCACTGGGCTGGGCACGTCTCCAGGATGGAGGATCATCGCCTACCCAAGATCACCCTGTTCGGCGAGCTCACCACTGGACACAGAGACAGAGGGCCACCAAAGAAGAGATACAAAGACTGTCTCAAGAAGTCACTTAGTGCCTGCCAAATCAACCACCGCCAGTGGTCTTCACTTGCTGCGGACCGCGACACCACCTGGCGCTCTACCATCTACAAGGCAGCCGTCTCCTTTGAGGACTCTCGCAGAGCTAGCCTTAAAGACAAGCGGCTCAGCCGGAAAAAACAGAGATGCCACAACTCAGAACCCTGACCAGACCTCCCTCTGCAGCCACTGCGGTCGTACCTGCCTGTCCCAGATTGGACTCCGCAGTCACGAGCATGCCTGTCCTATAAAATCTTCGTTCGCGAAGTCAAGCCAAGAGATTACTACTACAGTCCTCTGACGACACAACTCCAAAATGATGATCCAACCATGATGATCTATGATAGCTCAAGAGTGATGCCAGAATAGCTTGGCGCCAAAGGCACCAAGATATTCTGGCACCGCCCTTGAACAGTCTCCTGCACCGTATCACTACCACAGTCCTCGGACGACACAACTCCAAACGTGGAGGGGTTCGACCTGAGGTTATTCTGTTGGGTCCAACCTCGGGGTCGACCTAACCTCGGCCAAAATGACATATACTGCTCACAAATAGTAAGGTATATTAACTTTTCAGCTTGAATTACTTAACTCATTCTACCCCAACACCGAAATCCCCAAATTTTGCCGTTGTCCTCTGAAGACTGCATTGCAGTGCAGGACACAGATCGACCATGATAGTTCAAGGGTGATGCCAGAATAGCTTGGCGCCCATAGGCGCCAAGCTATTCTGGCATCACCCTTGAACTATCATGGTCGATCCTTATCTTGCTGTGGTGTGTCTGGGGTAGAATGAGTTAAAGTCCTCAGAATCGGTATTACCACGGGTATATCAGTGATTAGCCATACCACGCTGGCCTACAATTTCACAACATCGATGTGACATACAGTGCTCACAAAAAGTAAATGCTGTATTACTTTTAGCTTGAATTATTAAAATGTCCCAAAACGTTTAAACATTAATCAGACCCAAAAGGTGACTGCAGTTTGCAGATGTAGGTGTTTTCAGACATTTTAGTAATTCAAGCTGAAATTATGACGTCCCTTACTTTTTGTGAGCACTATGTCACACCAGTGTTGTGAAATTGTAGGCCAATGGGATGGCTAATCACTGATATAACGGTTATTATACCCATTCTGAGAACCTGTAGTAATTCAAGCTGAAAGGTTAATGTACCTTAATATTTTTGAGCATTATAATTATGTCACTGTGACCGAGGTTGGGTCGAGGCCGAGGCTGGGACCCAACACCGAGTAGTCTTTAATTACAGCCCACACTTCTTGTCGGGCAAGGCTTCTCAGTCTTGAGAGAGCACCTGTTTTTTAAGACCATTAAAAAAACAATTCTGGGAAAGAAAAAGGCCAGAGACGGGTTCCTCAAAACAGGTTCTGATGTATAATCAGGTCGCGGGGTGATGGCGGATCTGTCATGATAGCTCACGGGTAGCGCATCATGATTAGCTCTATCGCGGCACATGGAGTCTAAGCGCCGAATTAATCAAGGGCTATCCCGAAGCCGTCCGTCGTTAGTCGGTCAGTCCATTTCGTTTAAATGACTTAGCGTTGCAAATGAATGCGCTTCCAGCCCGCTGCCGTCGTATCGGCACTGCACCGGGAAGGTTATTCCAGGACATGCGGCCTGATAGATGGGATGGAGCGCGCCGGCGTTCCCGTCGAACAGAAGCTCGTCGGGCCGATGCCCGCCTTGGCTGGCCCGCGCGCGAGCCAGCAGCCAAGGCTGGCGTCGATCCGCCGAGGACCAGGCTAGGGCGTTTAAAATTGTTTACGTGGGACGGCTATCTGTGTTTTGCGTCATTTTTCAAAACTGCACCGATAGTGGTGAACGCTGTTTTATTTCTTGTTTACTTTCTATAAATTCCCCTTCCTTATAAATGCTGCCTCTTTGAGTAATCGAGAATAGCTAATGGCCGGGGTGATTACCTTATCGTGAAGTGTCAGGCCCGTGCTCTTTTCCAAAAGAGGGAGAAAAGGAGAGAGAGAGACTGAGATGGGAGAAAGAATGAGAGAGGGGGGCACAGAAAAAAAGGATCTGGCTAAAAGTGTGACGTGAATCATCGGCAGTGCGCATGCCTTAGGCCTACTGTACTCGTGTGCGGAATAATTTTCATTTAGTTTACTTTTTACGGTGCAAGAAGTAAGTTGATCTCGTTTTGCGTTGTTGTTTACGATGGTGTTGCAACTGTGTGGCTATTTTTGTAGCTCAAGAACTGAGCAATGGCTGTCGCACTTCTTGTTCCTCATTCCAAGAGAGGCTGCCGCCTAGAATGAGGGTCTATGCCTCTTGCTGTCACCTCTTTGAATGCATGTTCCTGGGACAACTACGGTTGTTTGGTGTCGACTTAGCTCATTCTACCCCAGACACACCATACTAAGGATCGACCATGATAGTTTAAAGGGGATGCCAGTATAGCTTGGCGCCTATGTGCGCCAAGCTATTCTGGCATCACCCTTGAACTATCATGGTCGATCTGTGCGCTGCACTAGAGTGCAGTCTGGCAGAGAGGACAATGGCAAACAGTTGGGATTTCGGTGTTGGGGTAGAATGACTTAACGAAGATTTCAAAAAATCCTGTCTGCGTCAGCTAGCACTGAACAAACAGGGTGAGGATCATCATTCAAGTGGCTAGCAGCCTAAGTGGCGTCTTTTATGACAGGTGACACTGTTTGCTGTAAATATTGATGATCAGTCTAGTAGGAACATCGCTGATATTTTCCTTACCAGTATAACAACAGCTACTGTTAATTTAATATGTCATACTCCTATGGTTAAACGTGTATAGTGCTTGTAAAGTCTAGATCATTAACTCTATGACCTTTTAGCCCCGGGACCCTGCAGCAGGGAGTGGATTGACCCTGAGAATTCAAGGGTAGTGCCAGATTAGCTTGGCGCCTGAAGGCGCCAAGCTAATCTGGCACTACCCTTAAATTATCATTGGGCAATCCATCCCCTGCAACTGGTACATAGTCGTTAGGCAACAACTCCAAAATGTGAGAAATGGGACCTTGTGGCTAAAAGGGTTAAATTTCAAGTTTAAAGTGGTGGGGTTTTTTTTTGGGGTGGGTCTAAAATCACCAAGACGTGAAGAGATATTAACTCATTCTACCCCAACACCGAAATCCCCAAATTTTGCCGTTGTCCTCTGCATTGGAGTGCAGGACACAGATCGACCATGGTAGTTCAAGGGTGATGCCAGAATAGCTTGGCGCCCATAGGCGCCAAGCTATTCTAAATCACCCTTGAACTATCATGGTCGTTCCTTATCTTCCTGTGGTGTGTCTGGGGTAGAATGAGTTAAATAAAATTCATTCATTCATTCATTCATTCATACACTTTATGCCTTTCAAGACTTCGCAAGTGAGAGCAACTGTACTGTATCAAAAGACCACTGTTGACGTGCATAAACAAAACTTATGGCCTTTTGCCCAAAAGAGGTTTCAGCTCCTGTATCATGTAATCGCCTTTTACACGAAAGTTTATTCGCCCCCCTCCCTCCCCCCGCCCCCCCCCCCCCCCCCCCACCCCTTCCCCTCCCCAAAAAAAGAAAAAAGAACAGGTGCTAATCTCTCAAACGCGCACGAAGTCTTGTGGAATCTGATAGCGAGTCACGGCCTTGCCTATTGACCGCAGACTGATTATCTGCCTACGCTAAGATCCCGAAAATCTTCTCCCGTGCATTGTTCGTCACTGAGCGTCATGTTGCACAGTCTAGACTGTCCAAACCCGCTTCAGTTACCAGAGCAGGGGGTCTTCATGAAACCATCAGTTCCGACGCGTGAACTTTTAACGCCTTCACCACCAGAACACGACGAGGAAAACGTGTACCCCAATGCAGGAGGCAGGGATCCTCATGAGCCCCCGCGACTGCGGGGGCTCATGAGGATCCCTGCCTCTTGCTGACGCGGTTTGTATGCCGCATGTTCGTTGGATGGCTCAGTGGGGATCTTAACTCCGCCGTTGCGCAGCCGGACCCAAGCCCGGATCAGTGCCGGAGAAAGGGACTGAAAAGCTACGCCAAAACTACAAGGAAAACTACGCCGCCAAAACTGCTGAAAACTACGCCAAAACTTGCTAGTCCTCGATCACGTTTAGCGCCAGTGGACAGTAAACTGGAGCAATGCAAGCAAGCTGGGGGATCTGTGTGGCTATTCCAGTGGGACAGTAAACTGGAGCAATGCAAGCAAGCTGGGGGATCTGTGTGGCTATTCCAGTGGGACAGTAAACTGGAGCAATGCAAGCAAGCTGGGGGATCTGTGTGGCTATTCCAGTGGGACAGTAAATTGGAGCAATGCAAGCAAGCTGGGGGATCTGTGTGGCTATTCCAGTGGGACAGTAAACTGGAGCAATGCAAGCAAGCTGGAGGATCTGTGTGGCTATTCCAGTGGGACAGTAAACTGGAGCAATGCAAGCAAGCTGGGGGAATCTGTGTGGCTATTCCAGTGGGACAGTAAACTGGAGCAATGCAAGCAAGCTGGGGGATCTGTGTGGCTATTCCAGTGGGACAGTAAACTGGAGCAATGCAAGCAAGCTGGGGGATCTGTGTGGCTATTCCAGTGGGACAGTAAACTGGAGCAATGCAAGCAAGCTGGAGGATCTGTGTGGCTATTCCAGTGGGACAGTAAACTGGAGCAATGCAAGCAAGCTGGGGGATCTGTGTGGCTATTCCAGTGGGACAGTAAACTGGAGCAATGCAAGCAAGCTGGAGGATCTGTGTGGCTATTCCAGTGGGACAGTAAACTGGAGCAATGCAAGCAAGCTGGGGGAATCTGTGTGGCTATTCCAGTGGGACAGTAAACTGGAGCAATGCAAGCAAGCTGGGGGATCTGTGTGGCTATTCCAGTGGGACAGTAAACTGGAGCAATGCAAGCAAGCTGGGGGATCTGTGTGGCTATTCCAGTGGGACAGTAAACTGGAGCAATGCAAGCAAGCTGGAGGATCTGTGTGGCTATTCCAGTGGGACAGTAAACTGGAGCAATGCAAGCAAGCTGGGGGAATCTGTGTGGCTATTCCAGTGGGACAGTAAACTGGAGCAATGCAAGCAAGCTGGGGGATCTGTGTGGCTATTCCAGTGGGACAGTAAACTGGAGCAATGCAAGCAAGCTGGGGGATCTGTGTGGCTATTCCAGTGGGACAGTAAACTGGAGCAATGCAAGCAAGCTGGGGGATCTGTGTGGCTATTCCAGTGGGACAGTAAACTGGAGCAATGCAAGCAAGCTGGGGGATCTGTGTGGCTATTCCAGTGGGACAGTAAACTGGAGCAATGCAAGCAAGCTGGAGGATCTGTGTGGCTATTCCAGTGGGACAGTAAACTGGAGCAATGCAAGCAAGCTGGGGGAATCTGTGTGGCTATTCCAGTGGGACAGTAAACTGGAGCAATGCAAGCAAGCTGGGGGATCTGTGTGGCTATTCCAGTGGGACAGTAAACTGGAGCAATGCAAGCAAGCTGGGGGATCTGTGTGGCTATTCCAGTGGGACAGTAAACTGGAGCAATGCAAGCAAGCTGGAGGATCTGTGTGGCTATTCCAGTGGGACAGTAAACTGGAGCAATGCAAGCAAGCTGGGGGATCTGTGTGGCTATTCCAGTGGGACAGTAAACTGGAGCAATGCAAGCAAGCTGGAGGATCTGTGTGGCTATTCCAGTGGGACAGTAAACTGGAGCAATGCAAGCAAGCTGGGGGAATCTGTGTGGCTATTCCAGTGGGACAGTAAACTGGAGCAATGCAAGCAAGCTGGGGGATCTGTGTGGCTATTCCAGTGGGACAGTAAACTGGAGCAATGCAAGCAAGCTGGGGGATCTGTGTGGCTATTCCAGTGGGACAGTAAACTGGAGCAATGCAAGCAAGCTGGAGGATCTGTGTGGCTATTCCAGTGGGACAGTAAACTGGAGCAATGCAAGCAAGCTGGGGGAATCTGTGTGGCTATTCCAGTGGGACAGTAAACTGGAGCATTGCAAGCAAGCTGGGGGATCTGTGTGGCTATTCCAGTGGGACAGTAAACTGGAGCAATGCAAGCAAGCTGGGGGATCTGTGTGGCTATTCCAGTGGGACAGTAAACTGGAGCAATGCAAGCAAGCTGGGGGATCTGTGTGGCTATTCCAGTGGGACAGTAAACTGGAGCAATGCAAGCAAGCTGGGGGATCTGTGTGGCTATTCCAGTGGGACAGTAAACTGGAGCAATGCAAGCAAGCTGGGGGATCTGTGTGGCTATTCCAGTGGGACAGTAAACTGGAGCAATGCAAGCAAGCTGGGGGATCTGTGTGGCTATTCCAGTGGGACAGTAAACTGGAGCAATGCAAGCAAGCTGGGGGATCTGTGTGGCTATTCCAGTGGGACAGTAAACTGGAGCAATGCAAGCAAGCTGGGGGATCTGTGTGGCTATTCCAGTGGGACAGTAAACTGGAGCAATGCAAGCAAGCTGGGGGATCTGTGTGGCTATTCCAGTGGGACAGTAAACTGGAGCAATGCAAGCAAGCTGGAGGATCTGTGTGGCTATTCCAGTGGGACAGTAAACTGGAGCAATGCAAGCAAGCTGGGGGATCTGTGTGGCTATTCCAGTGGGACAGTAAACTGGAGCAATGCAAGCAAGCTGGGGGATCTGTGTGGGCGTTCCATGACCAGAAACACAATCTGCGACAACCCCGACACTGCCGCGGCGCTGTACGGCGGCACATTGTTGTTTCAGTCTCAAATCGCTTTTCATTTAGTAGCGATCAGTAGCCAACACCGTCCAAGAAGCATGGATACAAATTGGTCCCAGCAAGGGGCATGGATCTTCGTCATGATCTACGTCAGTCTCTCGCCGTCGAATCGTGTTCACTTTGTCTCCACAGCGGCGGAGGGTTAATGGCAGTGCAGTGATTTAGATAACATGCGTGCATCCGGGTGGCAAGATTTATTCACCTCTGATCTGGTTTGTGACTTTGGACCATCCGGCCGAGAAATGTACGGACAAAATCGCAGACCAACATGTCGCATGTACTTTTTTTTTTTTTTTTTTTTTTTTTAAATTTTTTATAACCGGTTTTTCACGGTCTATCGCTGTTCCCCATCTCAATTGCAAGAAGTATGGACTCACACAGGTTGATCATGATAATTCACCCGTAGGTGCTCATGAGAATCTATGCCTCTTGTTCAGTGCCCAATATCGACCCCAGCTATTTTTCATATTGAAGGTTTTATTCCCGGAAAAGTCTGTTACACCACAGCCTATGTCTAGTGTTGCACCCAATAATTACAAGACCCAGCGACAAGACAAAAACACATCGTCATCAATCGACTGTCAACAGGCACATAGTACAGAGACCCCTGTACAGATATAACGGCCAATATCTGCAAGAGACATAGATCCTCATGAGGATCTATGCCTCTTGCTGGGGAGATTTACTTCTATGCTGTTATGTTTGTGCAGAATGCATCGTATGCGAGGCTACCAATCGTGATACGCATCGTCGAACGGTGACTGGATTCCGGCACAAGAAAGCGCCCCTTGTGGTTACCCCCATGGGTCTGGCACAGGTATCGCTTTTACACGGCACGGCACGGCTTTTTCACTGCCCGCACCAGTTTGCGGTGGATGGAAGGAGCTCGATAGCTCAGTGTTAGTGCAATGTAACTGATTCAACTGGCGGGCTGAATGCCGTATGAACTGAAAATAACAGGGTAACAAAAGAATTTTCTGATTAGCTGAGCGGATCACCGAAGAACGAGCACGAAGACACAAGAAAAGACCAGATTTTATCACAGGGCGAGGAAATCCACGCGAGTTGTGTGCCCCTGATACTGACGAGCAATAGAAAAGCCACATCAGTGTTTTCGATGATTCCAAAAATGTCGCGTTTCTTTTGCTCATTAGTATATTATTGGCGCACAGATGCTTGGTCAGGGGCACACAACTCTTGTAGATTTTCCTAAACCCTATCGACGCTCACAGCCGTTGTCAGGGGCACAAAACTCGTGTAGATTTCCCTATATCCTATTGACGTTTTTAGACGTTGTCAGGGGCACACAACTCGTGTATATTTCCCTAAACCCTATCGACGCTCAGAGCCGTTGTGAGGGGCACACAACTCGTGTACATTTCCCTATATCCTTTGACGTTCATAGACGTTGTCAGGGGCACACAACTCGTGTAGATTTCCCTATATCCTATTGACGTTCATAGACGTTGTCAGAGGCACACAACTCAAGTAGATTTCCCTATATCCTATTGACGTTCATAGACGTTGTCAGAGGCACACAACTCAAGTAGATTTCCCTATATCCTATTGACGTTCATAGACGTTGTCAGAGACACACAACTCAAGTAGATTTCCCTATATCCTATTGATCAACTTCATAGACGTTGTCAGGGGCACACAACTCAAGTTGATTTCCCTATATCCTATTGACGTTCATAGACGTTGTCAGGAGCACACAACTCGTGTAGATTTCCGTATATCCTATTAACTCGTGTAAATTTCCCTATATCCTATTGACTTTCCTACATCAAATGGATCGCTCTTTGTCATGAGCGCACTGTTGATTTCCTCGCCCTGTGGTTCCGTGTTGAATTTCAGGCGACTGTCCGAAAAATGTAGATTCTGCAGTCACACGGTAACCTGGATGCCGGTCATCAAAACTGTGAAGTTAACTTGACTGGTCTTGAGGCGTTTAGAACATATGGCCATTGCAGGACAGACACCGAAATGAAGTTAACTTGACTGGTCTCAGTGAGGCGTTTACAACATATGGCCATTGCAGGACAGACACCGAAATGAAGTTAACTTGACTGGTCTTGAGGCGTTTAGAACATGTGGCCATTGCAGGACAGACACCGAAATGAGAAGGTGGTCCTTCACTTGTTGGTTATATACTGAGGAGCAAAAAAAATGCGATATTTTTGGTCGCAAAACACATCAGTGTTTCCGATGGTTCAAAAAATGTCGTATTTCTTTTGCTTCTCAGTATAGTTTAGTTCAAGAAACTCAGTTAACTCATTCTAGCCCAGACACACCAAAGCAAGATAAGGATCGACCATGATAGTTCAAGGGTGATGGCCAGAATAGCTTGGCGCCCATAGGCGCCAAGCTATTCTGGCATCACCCTTGAACTATCATGGTCGATCTGTGTCCTTAACTGCAATGCAGTCTTCAGAGAACAACGGCAAAATTTGGAGATTTCGTTGTTGGGGTAGAATGAGTTAACTATTTCACTGTCAGTGGACAGCAGCTTATATTTCTGAAATCTTTGTCAATTCAATGCGGCCAAAGATCCCCAGCCGTCACAGAACCGTCATGGACACGCAGTGTTGTCCGCAAGAGGCGCAGATCCTCATGAGCCCCCGCAACTGCGGGCGCTCATGAGGATCTATACCTCTTGCAGCTGGATAGCGTTCACCTTTTCTCGGCAGTGAAGGGATTAATTATTAGGCACTGTCTTTGAGTTATCACGGTACAGTTATTTTCCGGCCACGGAACACAGTGCCGTTTCCGTACTGTCCAGTCTCTTAGCCATAGTCAGTCCCAGGCATCCCCTAATATTTCAATCCCCTAAAAAAAACACTAACGCCCACCAGCTGCACATTTGCCATGCACAAAATAACCCAAAAAAACAGCACATTGACAGTCTCATTTCTTGGCTATGAACCTGATTCCTTACCAACCCCACAACCAAGCACAGCTGAAATCAGCGTGCCCCTCAAATCCCTACGTCAATGGCAACTCAACATAGGCCCACAATTGTCCACTGTATAAGCTCAGGATGGTATGAATCAAAGCACCAAACATGTCTCCTCTCAGCTAACCAGAAATTTCCAGCAAATTCCAACATTCAGCCCTACTACAAATTTTCAAACGAGGCAAAATTTATTTTTTAAAAACACCGGTCCTTGCACTGCCTGAACTGCCAAATTTAAATATATAACGTGACCTGTAAGGATGCATCTGGAGTGTACGGTACGTGGTGATTTATTGTCACATTAGCTCTGAAAGTCAGAAACTAACGACGCTGGCTGTGGACTTCCTGTATAAAATAATACTGACTGAATAATAAAGTGAGAAACTAACGACGCTGGCTGTGGACTTCCTGTATAAAATAATACTGACTGAATAATAAAGTGAGAAACTAACGACGCTGGCTGTGGACTTCCTGTATAAAATAATACTGACTGAATAATGAAGTGAGAAACTAACGACGCTGGCTGTGGACTTCCTGTATAAAATAATACTGACTGAATAATAAAGTGAGAAACTAACGACGCTGGCTGTGGACTTCCTGTATAAAATAATACTGACTGAATAATAAAGTGAGAAACTAACGACGCTGGCTGTGGACTTCCTGTATAAAATAATCTCTCTCTCTCTCTCTCTCTCTCTCTTGGCTTGACTTCGCGAACGAAGATTTTATAGGAGTTGCCCACGACGTCTGCAGGCTTGTTCGTGGCTGCGGAGGCCAATCCGAGACAGGCAGGTTCGACCGCAGTGGCTGCAGGGGAAGGTATGGCCAGGGTTCTGAGCTGCGGCATCTCTGTTTTTTCTCCTGAGCCGCTTGTCTTTAAGGCTAGCTCTGTGAGAGTCCTCAAAGGAGACAGCTGCCTTGTAAATGGTGGAGCGCCAGGTGTCACGGTCCGCAGCAAGCGAAGACCACTGGTGGTGGTCGATTTGGCAGGCACTAAGTGACTTCTTGAGACAGTCTTTGTATCTCTTCTTTGGTGCCCCTCTGTCACGGTGTCCAGTAGCAAGCTCGCCGAACAGGGTGATCTTTGGTAGGCGATGATCCTCCATCCTGGAGACATGCCCCGCCCAGCGGAGCTGTGTCCGCAGCAGCAAAGCCTCGATGCTCACAGTTTCAGCCTGTTCAAGGACCTCGACGTTGGTGACATAGTCACTCCAGTGAATGCCCAGGATGGTACGCAGGCAGCGCTGGTGGAAGCGTTCGAGGAGTCGTAGTTGGCTGCAGGTAGAGGGCCCAGGACTCGGAACCATACAGCAGGGTGGTGAGGACCACAGCTCTGTACACGCTGATCTTGGTGCCTGTTTTCAGCTGTTGATTGTGCCACACCCGCTTGAAAAGTCGCCCGAAAGCGCTGTTCGCTTTTGCCAGCCTGCTGTCAAGCTCCTTGTCCAGCTTGGCGTCCGACG
Source organism: Semisulcospira habei (assembly GCA_036245525.1). Lineage (NCBI taxonomy): Eukaryota > Metazoa > Mollusca > Gastropoda > Semisulcospiridae > Semisulcospira > Semisulcospira habei. The sequence continues at coordinate 87,065,486 of BTPG01000002.1, forward strand.
TGATAATGCAGCCAAGGTAAGTAAACTGGTGCACTGACTTTAGTTCAGACTCGCCAATGGTGATGTGAGGAGGGCGATACACTGTCTTGGGTGCCGGCTGATGGAGGACCTCTGTCTTTTTCAGACTGACCTCGAGTCCAAAGAGCTGGGCAGCATCTGCGAAGCAAGACGTGATGCGCTGGAGGGCTCTCTCTGTGTGTGCAACGAGGGCAGCATCATCAGCAAAAAGCAGCTCACGAATCAGTTGGTCTAGGGTTTTCGTGTGGGCCTGCAGTCGTCTGAGGTTGAACAGGCTGCCATCGAGACGATACCTGATGTACACTGCATCGTCATCATCGAGGTCCACTGTGGCCTGCTTCAACATCATGCTAAAAAAGATGGTGAAGAGGGTCGGTGCCAGCACGCAGCCCTGCTTTACGCCGTTGAGAATAGGGAATGGTTCTGAGAGGTCATTGTTGAGTCTGACCTGGCCTTGCTGGTCCTCGTGTAGCTGGACAATCATGTTGAGGAATTTTGGGGGACAGCCAAGTCGCTCCAGGATCTGCCACATGCCTTGCCTGCTCACAGTGTCGAACGCTTTTGTTAGGTCGACAAATGTTACGTACAGCCCTTTGTTCTGCTCGCGGCACTTCTCCTGTAGCTGTCTCAGCACAAAGACCATATCGGTGGTGCTCCTGTTTGCTCTGAAGCCACACTGGCCCTCTGGGAGTTGGTCTTCAGCGATGGCAGGTACCAGCCGATTCACGAGCAGCCTTGCAAGGATTTTCCCAGCAATGGACAGCAGGGTAATTCCCCGATAGTTGGAACAGTCAGACTTCTCGCCTTTGTTCTTGTACAGGGTGATAACGACTGCATCACGGAGATCTTTTGGTAGTGTTCCTTCCTCTCAGCAGCAGAGAAAGAGGTCATGGAGCTTGTTGTGCAGTGCTGTGCCTCCATGTTTCCAGATCTCTGGCGGTATTCCATCAATGCCTGCTGCTTTGCCACTCTTGAGCTGGTGGATGGCTGTGTGAGGGTCTCTTCAGCGGTGGGCGGTTCGTCCAATTCAACCTTTACTGGGAGGTGTGGGGATTTGTAGGACGACTGCTTCTTGAACAGTGCGCTCAGCGCTGAAGAGGCTCTGAAAGTATTCCGACCAGCGGTTCAAGATGGAGGTATTATCTGTGAGGAGTGCCTGGCCATTCGCGCTTCGCAGGGGACTTTGTACCAGGTGCCTGGGGCCATACACTGCTTTCAGTGCTTCGTAGAAGCCCCTGTAGTCACCATTGTCAGCGCAAAGCTGGGTCCTCTGTGCAAGTCTGGTCCACCACTCATTCTGGAGATCTCTGAGCTTGCGCTGGAGACTGCTGGGTTCGTATCTAACAATCGGAATCGGTAGCTGTGCATTAACCGGGGGATCATTACACTCTGCGCGGGGGAGAGGGGGGGGAG
>BTPG01000002.1:87072333-87094833 GCA_036245525.1 Semisulcospira habei
GGAGGTATTATCTGTGAGGAGTGCCTGGCCATTCGCGCTTCGCAGGGGACTTTGTACCAGGTGCCTGGGGCCATACACTGCTTTCAGTGCTTCGTAGAAGCCCCTGTAGTCACCATTGTCAGCGCAAAGCTGGGTCCTCTGTGCAAGTCTGGTCCACCACTCATTCTGGAGATCTCTGAGCTTGCGCTGGAGACTGCTGGGTTCGTATCTAACAATCGGAATCGGTAGCTGTGCATTAACCGGGGGATCATTACACTCTGCGCGGGGGAGGGGGGGGGGGGGGGGGCGGGGGGGCGGTGGCGGGGGGGTGGGGGGGGGGGCAAAAACCACTTGTGGTTCTGCCATTATTATCAGCGTCGATTAGATCAATTACACCGGTTGCCTCCCACACTCGTGATCTCGATCAGTACTCTACCGCTCCGCTCGTCTTCAAAGCCCTCTCTTTCAGAGTTAAATTGCAAAATCCACTTGCAGTCATGGCAGGTTATTGCATTCGTATCATATCAAAACAACTTTCAAATTTGACTGGATTTTGACATGACTGTCTCAAAATGTATTACCTTGGAGAGTCCACTGTTTTCAAGCACATACACACAGCGGCATGGCTGAAGATATTGCCCCATATTGTGCATGATTAAAAGACAACGGCTGAAATTTGTTTTGATGCTAATTTTATTTCTTACCTAAGTAGTTTACAAATGGCAGCCCAACTATCATTACTTGTTGTATCACACCTCGTACAAGATATATCACAATGCCAAGATGGCCGACAAATGTCCAATACTTCCCTGTGATGGCAACAGACAGTAAGTTTATTTCTGTGAAAAGCGAGATTTTCATTGCAACAAAATGAAAATGTAGCTTTTCACACACAAAAAATAAACTAGTCTTTTTACCTCTGTATGGCGAGGACTCTTTGGCGCTGAGGTTGTTTTTTTTTGTTGTTGGTTTTTGTTGTTTGTTTGTTTGTTTGTTTGTTTTGTTTTTGTGTGGGTTTTTGTTGTTGTTGTTGTCGTTTTTACAAATTTAATATGTAATCTGCGTCCAGCGGCAATGAAGGGGTTAAAATGTCGTCTTCATGGAAACCTCCCAAAGTCCTCACTGTCTCGCTCTCAACCTCCTCTCTCCCCCACTTCCTCCCATCCTCCAACTCCCACCCATCCCCCACCCCCTTCACACGGACTTTACCACTCACACTCAAACACTACAAACGCGTGTAGATTACGCAGTAATGGGAATGTTAGAATGGCTATGGAAGAGTATCACCCGACAGTGCGCCTGGGAGATGATAATGCTCTCATCAATCGAGCCAGCCACTGAGCCCGCCCATGACCGTGTTTTGTCCGTTCCTGACTGACTCGATGGTCCATCGATTGGCGCCGGCCCTGAGTGTCGTTGTTGGCGCCAGCCTGGCCATCATATCCCTGGGACTTGGAGGTGCGCAAAAGGCCCCCTCGGGCTGACGTCGTCAGCCCGAGGCATTCTTGCTCAACGGGGTCCAGATCCGGTAGCAAGAGAAACTAATCTCTCGCAACCGACGCCAATGTCGATAGCTAATGCCTGCGGTGCTACCATTGTGGACTCCTGCCGCCAAGGCCAGCTGTGAAATTTGATCGTGTGTGCTGAGTTCCATTAATCTGCCGCCAGCGGATAGTTCGAGGGCATTTATTTGCTGCATAGTTCGAGGGTAGTGTCTGATTTTGCCTATCACCATCTGGGAATCTGTATATATATATATATATATATATATATATATATATATATATATATATATATATATATATATATATATATATATATATATATATATATATATATATATATATATATATATATGATATAAGTTATTGGTTGGAGGGGGTTCGCTGCGCGGACCCTTTTAGGCTTTCGGGAGGTAATAACCATTGACCTTCCTCAGGCCTACAAAAGGTCCGTGTAGCGAACCCCTCCGACCAAACACTTATATCATATATATATATATATATATATATATATATATATATATATACTATATATATATATATATATATATATATATATATATATATATAATATATATATATATATATATATATATATATATATATATATATATATATATATATATATATATATATATATATATATATATATATATATATATATATATATATATATATATATATATATTATACAGATTCCCAGATGGTGATAGGCAAAATCAGACACTACCCTCGAACTATGCAGCATATATATTTCTTTCTTTTGCTACCAGTAAATTCTGGAGGCGGCTTCTAGTACATGCATTGTGTTTGCAATTTCAGGTTACACCGTATATATAAAGAAAGAAAGAATCCTCATACACCACGTAGTTTAGGAGGAGCTACACTTTTATTCTTTGCACAAATTCTTGCCCTCTCAGCGAGAGCTTTTTCAGGGGAATGCCCAGGGAACAGGTAACTAGGTAACAAAACATAATTTACGTGTGAGAATGTAGTGCGTCAAAATAAATACTACACACATGCACTTTCAAATTCTAAATTATCGTAAATTTGAATTTGAAAATGCATGTGTGTACATTCTGTACTATGTAGCACTATATCACCACACTCCCCATCCCTAGCTGACTGTCGTAATGTATTTCACTATTTGTGGTACGTGAGTCGTTGTCTAAAGCGTGCGCATGCGCGTGCGAGTTGTGAGTGCGCGCTTAAAGTTATAATTATTATAAGATAAGCGCATTATAAATACCGTAATTATTATTATTATTATTTATGTCTTGTCGCATCTGGTTTTTCACAGTACCATCCGTGTCATCCATTGCGTCGATCGTCCAGCCCGTTGCATTAGCAAGAGGCATAGATTCTCATGAGCCCCTGCAGGGGCTCATGAGAATCTATGCCTCTTGCTGCCACGACCGGCTTTGGTTGTTTTTGAAGCTGAGGATCCGGCAGTGTTCCGGGCAAGTGTACAACTGTCATGGCAAACATTGGAGCCCCCTACACGTCTACTGACTCGAGTGTCCGGTATACGGGGTGATGCTGGCACTGGCATGTACGGTGCATACTGACAAGGATGATAGGAGGACTTCACACGCGCGGCTGATTAACCTTTTAACGGCCTATTTGCTTGTTGCTTTGGTTAACCCCTTTAACTGCTTTTAACTAACCGCCTTGGTTGACTTGACTGAAACTGAAGTCTATGACTCTGACATCAGAGTCACTGGCAGTTAACTCTGTGCTGTATTTTTTTTATTTATTCATTTATTTATTATTATGTATTTATTGTTTATTTTAATATATTCTTTACTTATACTGTTGTTGTTGTTGTTGTTTTAATTTATTATTCATTCGCAGTTAACTCAATGGTGTACTTATTTATTTATCTATTTATGTATTTATTTATTTATTGTTCCACGAGGGGATATTTGGACTGCCTTCCTCAGCTGAGGTAGGTGCGTCGCCGGCCAAAGAGCAGCGCCACCCGAACTATCTGATTCTCATTTTAACCCCTTCGCTGCCGCCGTACGTACTTTTTTGTTTTTGAAATCCGTGTTCATCCAACGACCAAAAAGCTCAAATCCTCCAAGAAACATGGATACAAATTGGTCTCAGCAAGAGACATAGATCCTCATGAGCCCCCGCAGTCGCGGGGGCTCATGAGGATCTATGTCTCTTGCAGTTGGATCACATTCACTTTCTGTCGGCAATGTAGAGGGTGATGACCAGTTCCTGTCTTCCTGACGCACACGGCTATACAAACGGCCTCGATCAGAGGCATCACTCTAGTTGATCCTCATGAGCCTCGGCTGCTTGCAGGGGGCTCATGAGGATCTACGCCTCTTTCGTTCGGTTGCGATTTCCCTGTGATTCCAACGTGAAGGGGTTTATGTTAATTTTGTATGCGCTAGTGAGGTTCTTTGCCTAGCGCATCCCGGCGTCACCTTCCCTTTCTCCCTTACACCCAAAGGGTTATGGGGGAAATGTCTACGTTTTGGGGTGGAAATTGTGTGTGCTTATGTAGATAGGGTTTCCGGGACGCCAGGACAAAAATGTCAACAGTTATTGCGTTTTGAGAGCAGCATAACAAACGCACGGCTATGAAATTACCCTACATCGCCTTTAACCCCTTCCTTGCCACTCACTGCCGGACGTCTATTTCGTTTCAGCTGACGGTGAATCTACGTTTCTTTCCAGCCACCGAAACTGAGCCACAATCGTCCAAGGAACATGGTTACAAATTGGTCTCGGCAAGAGGCATAGATCCTCATGAGCTCCCGCAACTCGCTGGGGCTCATGAGGATCTATGTCTCTTGCAGTTGGGTCGTGTTCGGGTTGTTGTTGTTGTTTTTTTTCCTCGGCAGTCAAGGGGTTATTACGCCCGTGTGCATGCAGCTACCGGTAGTGCACATAATGATACCGCACGCACAAGGGGTTAATTTTCCTAGGGTCAGTGTCCAGGGCACTGATCTCTTTCAGCCTGGGGGTTGCGCTTAACTCTTTCACTGCTGAGAAAAAGAAAACACGCTCTAACTGCAAGAGACATATATCCTCATGAGCCCCCGCGAATGCGGGGGCTCATGAGGATCTATATCTCTTGCTGAGACCAATTTGTATCCACGTTCCTTGGAAGGTGTTGGCTTCTGGTCGTTGCATGAATTTAAAAAAAAAAATACAGCGTATTACAGTGGCCCGCAGGGAAGTGGTTACTGGATTTCCTGTTCAGTTTCTGTTGCATTCTTGGTTGAAGACCCCGTGCACTATTCGACTGAGGTCAGAACCCGTGCCCTATCTCTCTCTCTCTCTCTCTCTCTCTCTCTCTCTCTCTCTCTCTCTCTCTCTCTCTCTCTCTCTCTCTCTCTCTCTCTCTCTCTCTCTCTCTCTCTCTCTCTTATCTTTTGCTGTAACGTCTAATGTATTTGTATATGTGTAGAGTAGCAGGACAGTTTGGTTTGGAAGATAGGCATTGCTATGCCTAAAACTTTTTATCCTGAATAAAAACGTTTCATCATCTCTCTCTCTCTCTCTCTCTCTCTCTCTCTCTCTCTCTCTCTCTCTCTCTCTCTCTCTCTCTCATCTCTCTCTCTCTCTCTCTCTCTCTCTCTCTCTCTCTCTCTCTCTCTCTCTCTCTCTCTCACCCCCCCCCCCCCACTCTCTGCTTCTTCTAGTATCTAAGGATATGGACGTTTTAGTCATTTATATGTTTTGTTTCTGATTTTATTTTGTTTCATAGTTCTGTATTAAAAATCGTTTACGCGAACCTGTATTCGCCCGTTGTATTGATGGTTTCGTGGTTTGTTTACCTATGCCCATTTCTAAAGTTCATTCATCAACATTTGTATTGATAGGTTATATACCGACGAGCACAAGAAATGCGACATATTTATAGGCATCTGAAACACTTTAAACACTGCAGGAATCGCCTCGACAAAAAACGCTGCCAATAGCCAAAAAAGGAGGAGGGTGGGGTGGGGGTTGGGTGGGGGGAGGGTACACAACTAGGCAATGGGACAATGTTCTAAAAAGAGCCGGCTAGTAGTGATTTGTTTTAAAAATCGTCATCCCATGGCACACTGACAGGGACGACTGACAATACAATTGCAAAGAGGCATTGATCCTCATGAGCCCCCGCAATTGCGGGGGCTCATGAGGATCTATGTCTCTTATGCGTTTGTCCGTGCTTTCCATGCTCAATGTTTACGTTTGCTGTGGCCATATTGGACACGATGGCCCTGTGGGGTGCATGGTCCCACATTTTCCCCTTCACTGTTAAAGACCAACGATGTGGCTTCTCCCATGGACACGGGATATACGTATTCAGACGGGAGGAACTCCTACTAGGCCCAATTATGTGGACGAAGTGTATCGGTGATAACAGTTGCTCTATTCTGTCACTGTTTGCATGTCAACACGTGGCTTTTGGGCCAGAAATGTCTTCCTCCCCGAATAATCGTCTCAAAGTGCACAGCGGCCCACGCACCCTGGGTTTAAAAAAAAGGAAGACTTAAGTCCAAGAGGCGGATATACTGAATGAAGATAAAGAACTAAATGCTGTCTGCCAAAGGTACATATTTGCATGAGCCCCTGCTGGCCTATGAGACTCTACGCTTCTTGAAGATAGAAGGGTTTGGGGGAGAAAGGTACATGTTCCGTCATCACGTCAAGGGAAGAAATTACGTCGTCTGAGACGCAGAAAGGAGATAAAATTAAACACCACACTAGGACTGCACGAGCCGTGGATTGTTATTAACCCCGTGTGGTTGCAAGGGTCCGTGATAATCTATGTCCCTTGACGATGGCAGGTTCTGGGTGTGGGCGCACGTTCATCTCGAGTGTCCCTTGCTGCCCACAAAGCGGCGCGTGTGGTTAATAATGGCAAACGTTGCCACTAAGAGCTTCGCCAGGACAGTCGTAACTCTAAATTCCGGCTCAGGCAGAATCCAGTCACAGACCGCAGGTTTAACCCTTTGGCTTTCGGCAGCGCTTTTTTTGTCGAGGCGATTCTTTGCAAGGAATCGCCTCGACAAAAAGCGCTGCCGACAGCCAAAGGGTTAATCCCTTTAGTGCGTTGCCCAAGATGACGCGCACCAGCCAACTGCAGGGCCCGCATGCATGTCACGCCATTATCCATGGTAATGAGCCATTTTGGTTAATGGTCACAAATCTTCCATTTAACGGAATGCATGACCCATTTTAGCAGCCTAATGATTCATTAAATTTAATGCCGCTGTACCCCAACATTAGCAATCCTAATGGGCGCTTAGTGTGCGGTGGTGGTGAAAAGCCGGTAAGCTGCACGGGAATTTCGTGCTTGAGTGGCTATTCAGTTCTCGTTGGATGACTGCCCGAGGAAGAGAAAAAGACAGTTAGTCCATAATATTCGTCACGGCTGCCCACAAACCCACACATTTAGTTAGGGAGTGCCGCGCTAGCTTAGGGCGAGGTGACCTTACTAAACTGTCTTGATACTGATACATTTTAGCCGGTTGCCTGTCTTCTAGTCCGTTGCATGCATTGCTCATCTTTATTTTCCTAAGCATGTCTAGTGTCTACAGAAAGTTTATTTTCTTACCTTTTAAGTGTATGTCTTAAATACAACATACGTACAGCTTAAACAACATGCCGTAAATGACCGGCGCCATTCAGTAAAATGTATCCCGTGTGGTACACGGTCAACGCTGAAGTACACACATAGCGTGCTCGAGTAAAGCAGTGATGAGAATAGCGAGACTATAGTTGCACAGCCGTAACAGATTGCGCTCAGCTCTGTGCTGCCAGCCGGCGATATTAACAGAGACGACGCGCTGCGCGGCTCCTTATCTCGGCGTCGCACGCACGCGCGCCTCAAAACTAAATGGGAGGCCTTCAACAGCGCATGCGCGAACTAGTCAAAGCGGAAGGGATACCCTCCAGTCTAAATATAAAGTAGCCCTTAACTAATGGCACGTTTTTTGGACAACGTGCATTCCAATTAGGGTCCGTACAAATGGTCCATTTACAAATGACCCTTTAGTCCTAATGGGCAAGTACTTTTAATGATGCAATGTGCATATGGCCCCAGGTCATATTACATAGTCAAATTTGGCCAGTTCAAATTTGGCCAGTTCAGGCAGTAAGAGGACCGGTGTTTCTTTTTAAATAACTTTTGCCTTGTTTAAAAATTTGTTGTAGGGCTGAATGTTGGAATTTGCTGGAAATGTCCTGTTAGCTGAGAGGAGACATGTTTGGTGCTTTGATTCATACCATCCTGAGCTTATCCAATGGTTATGGGCCTATGTTGAGTTGCCGTTGACGTAGTGATTTGAGGGGCACGCTGATTTCAGCTGTGCTTAGGTGTGGGGTTGGTAAGGAACCAGTTTCATAACCAAGAAATGAGACGGGTGATGTGCTGGGGGGGGGGGGTGTTTGTTGTTGTTGTTGTTGTTGTATTTTGTGCATGGCAAACGTGCAGCTGGTGGGCGGTAGTGTTTTTTAGGGAATTGAAAAATTAGGGGATGACTGGGACTGACTAATGCTAACAGACTGAACAGTACGGAAACGGCACTGTAGTCCGTGACCTGCAGGAAACGCGCCTCCATCCTCATGAGGGCATCTCACGCAGGAAACGCGCCTCCATCCTCATGAGGGCACCTCACGCAGGAAACGCGCCTCCATCCTCATGAGGGCACCTCACGCACTTTCAACAGGAAGAGATCCCAGAGGAGAATGCGCGCTTCTTGTGAGTTTCATTCATGGATCAGTTTTCCTGCGGCGTTTCACTTCAGTAAAGCTCAGTCAGTTCATGACGGAATCCGGACCACAAAGGTGACTTTCGAGTGAGTAAAATGCAGAGAAGACGCCAACGGAGAAAGAAACACGCTTAGAAAAGACAGTTGTAACTGTATTTCTCTAAAGCGTGTTTCTTTTTTCGTTGGGTTCTTCAGTTCATGACGGGGTTTCTGCGTTCGGCGGGAAGCCTCAGTAAACACGCTCCACTGCATCCCTTCCGAAATCTCTCCAGCCGTTCCTTTCCGGGACAGCTTGGTTCATGTCGTTCAAGATGAGATCTGTGTGTCCTATGGCTGTATATGCGTGGTACTGTGGATTATTAGAGTGCGCTGTGCAGCCCACTACCTCCGTCTTCAGCACTCGGGGTTTCTGTCGGGGTTACCTCACCCTTAACTCCTGGTCAAAAGGCCTTTCCTGGGAGTACAGGATGGTTTGGCTTTGGAGTGTCCTTCTCTTAGATGGGTTGCCGACCAAGGCTTACGAGTCCCATCTAGTCAGGTTTTTCCTCGGAGTTTTTCTTCTCGAAGGAGATCTGCCAACCAAGGCTATCGAGCATCCCTGCCCGGATTTGTATAGGGTTTACTCCCCTAGCCTTTGCCTCTCTCAAGGCACCCACAAGGCAGTGGGGCTATTTACCCATAGCTGGGGATCTGGTTCATGGGCATCAGGGCTTGTCCACATATCGATGGACCTGCGTGCCGCATGTCTGGGGGCCAGACCGCCTCCGAGTCCTCCGTAGTTCAGCCCGAGTCCGTAAGGTGCTCGGTTACCGTGAGTCGCCACGAGGAGACACTACATGAGGCTTGTTGTTGGAGAGGCTGTGTACTGGCAGGGAGAGACTGACATACTCTGCTCCCCTTTTCGCAAAACTGCTAGCCAGCGAGCGGTGGGAGCTGAAAGCGAGAGCGACAAGCACAGACGCTACACTACCACACTAGACGCATCACAACAACCATTTGACCCACAAGATGGGATGTCTGAAATTGGGAAAAGCCCATGCTTCGCAAGTTCCGCCCCACACCCACACAAGTCTTCTAGGAGTTCCTTTCGATAGATCAGTTCAGTTCAGTTCAAAATAGAATCTCTGCTCTGGTAAAGGGCCATACCCGCTCCACCGTCCCACCCCACCCCCTTTCAGATGTTTTGCAACAGTTCCTTTCCTGTAGTGTACTGTCATTGGTCTGATATATATCCTATGGATCACTCATATCCCTCCAAGCTGGTCCAGCGTCAGTTGCCTTTCTCCTTTCGATATAGTACTAACAAAATTGGTCTGATATATATCCTATGGATCACTCAGATCCCTCCAAGCCGGTCCAGCATCAGTTGCCTTTCTCCTTTCGATATAGCGCTAACAAAATTGGTCTCATGTAAGGCTGAGAGTAAGATTGTTTTTTTTTACCCATTCAGCCCTGACGCACTACAGCAGAAATTGGGTCGACCATGATAATTCAAGGGTAGTGCCAGATTAGCTTGGCGCCGACAGGCGCCAAGCTAATCTGGCACTACCCTTGAATTATCATGGTCGATCCATCTCAGTCCTGCAACAGGTGCATAGCCGTTAGATGACGCCTCCAAAATTTGGAAAACACGTGCGCCAGGCTCAATGAGTTAGACTATATTTAAACAGATACTTACGTATAGGGAAAACAAACAAGAGGGGCAGGGGGGTGGGGGGTGGGGTGGAGGTGGGGGGGGGGGGGGAAGAGAGAGCTGGGGAATGGACTATAATGCTCACGTTTAAAAGAAATGAGGCAGCCATTGAGTACGATTATTATAATTGGTCTGATTTTACTAATGGATCTCGCATACCTTTCAAGTTCCAGGTATGCAAAGTTACTCAGCATTGACTTTGCGATGCGGCCGGGTTTCCGAGTCGTCAGCTCAAGTCTGGCCACCAGCAGTGACGTGTTACACCTCGGTCACCTGCTACGGGATGTAGGAGCAGAGACGTCAGCCCGCATTATGAATCACTAAATCACTAGATTGTCACGAGCTAAGACAGGGTACATACCCAGTAAGCGAAGGTCCTCGGGCCCACGACGGCTGTCGTGAGCCCGAAGACCTTTTGCTCCTCGGGTATACACGGGTTACTTATCTCTATTGGAGCCCGCATCTCAGAATCAGAATTTTGTTTAAAGTCTTTTCACACTTAGGTGATATAAGACGGGTGGGAGAAAAAAAAAAAAAAAAGAAGAGTGCCGTCTTTGCATAGAAAGATGCCATACACACAAACCAACAGGCACAGATTTTCATGAGCCCCTGGGGCTCATGAAAATCTATGCCTCTTGCATTGAACCTGTACCTCCTTGTTGCCGGAAGGGTAGGAGGGGGATTTGTCGGCGATGAAAGAAAATAATAATTTCGTACTAGCATTGCTAGTGACGTTAAAAAAATTATAATTAAAAAAAAAAAAGAAGAAGAGAAACGAGATATAAAAAGCGGTGTTGTTTGCATTGGCCCCAAAACGTGCCTAAATGCCGGATGGCGCTGCTTGTGGTATTTGGGCTGACAACGGCGGCGGGACCGACTCTACCTCCCTTTTTCCTTTCATAAAATAGGCAAACCAAAAAAGAAACAAGCGTCAGAATGAACGAGGACAAAGCAGTATAAGTAAACTGTTTTGTTCTCTTTAACCCTACCACTGCCGAGAAAAAGTCCACACGATCCAACAGCAAGAGACATAGATCCTCATGAGTCCCCGCGACTGCGGGGGCTCATGAGGATCTATGCCTCTTGCTGAGGCCGTTTTATACCACTGTTTCTTGAACGGTTTTGGCTTTTGGTCGGTGAATGAAAACAAGATTTCAGAACTGAAACAAAAATGTGCGTACAGTGATAGGGAAGGGGTTAAATCTTCAGCGCGTTTCTTTCTTGGTTGGGTATCTCCTTGCCGCTTTTGACATCCGCTGTGAGATGGTAAAATTGACCCCGTAATCCATCTGGCACGAGAACGATTCGTGCGTTGTATATACACGTCTGTAAGTGACCGTGCGTACTGAAGACTTAAGACTGATGAAATTTAATTTAACCCTTAAACTGTCGGTAGTGGTTTCTGTCGCGATGATTCCTGTAGGAATCATCGCGACAGAAACCACTACCGACAGCCAAAGGGTTAAATAACAGATTAACCCGTTAACTCCCAGAACTCAATGACTTCCATTCGGTAGAATGGAAGTCATTGAGTTCTGGGACTTAAAGGCTTATCCGGCTGTCGGAAGACATTACGCGTCTTTTGGGCAGACGAGCGCGTAACCCATTTTAAATCAGCGTTTAATTATGGAGGATTAGATTCCAGTATACGGCGGGATTAACTGCCAATCTCGGTTTCATCATAAATGTCAATAAAGGCTGCTCCAGTTTCGCGGCTAACGCCGTTACAAAACGTGCATGTGAAGTTTGTGTGGTGTGTGTGTGCGTGTGTGTGTGTGTGAGTGTGTGTGTGTTTGTGTGTGTGTGCGTGTGTGTGTGTGTGTGTGTGTGTGTGCATGCGAGTGTGTGTGTGTGAGTTTGAGTGTGTGTGTGTGTGCGTGTGTGCCGTGTGTGTGTGTATGACTGTGTGTGTGCGTGAGAGTGTGTGTGTGGTGTGTGTGTGTGTGTGTGTGTGTGTGTGTGTGTGTGTGTGTGTGTGTGAGCGCGCGTGCGTGCGTGTGTGTGTGTGAGCGCGCGTGCGTGCGTGTGTGTGTGTGTGTGTGTGTGTGTGTGTGTGTGTGTGTGTGTGTGTGTGTGTGTGTGTGTGTGTGTGTGTGTGTGTGTGTGTGTGTGTGTCAGGCGCGAGTGCTTGTGCGTGTGTGTGTGTTTGCACTCGGCGAGATAAAAAAAAAAACACCACTTGACTATGATCAGGGTATGTAGACAGGACTACGGTGTGGACAGGACTAAGGCGGGTATACATCCCAAAGACCCAATAATAAGGCTGCAATTTATGCTTGTATCTGACAAAATATACGTCGATGTTGTTCATTTAAAACATCTTCTAGCTGCAAATAGATTGGCACACCTGCAGCTCTTTGCACTATTTCGAAAGCTGGCGGGAAATTGTCATAATTTGAAGAAATCGCCGGTGACCTTTTGGTGTGCAAAATTTGATTATAACGTGTTCGATTCGATGGGACAAATTCTGTTGCAAAACAGCTTCCACAGTACACTAAATGCACTTGTCAACATTCTTGCTGATTGTACAAGTGGTATTCTGTCTTTAAATTAGGGAATTTTAATCTTTTTCGAGCTGACAAAGGTACTCGATATTGGGACTGCGATGCGCAGGAATGCGGTCGCGGCTGCGCCGAGATGGGGACTACGGTGTGAAGAACGTGGGACTACACTGCAAAAATTGCTGCCCCACCCCCCACCCCACCCCCTAGTCTACGTTGAATTGTTACACTTATTCATTATGTAGCTGTCTGATTTTAATATACAGTAAAATACTGTCAATAAACTAGTTGAAATTCCATTAAAAGGTCAAATAAAGATACATGCCGGGAAAAAAGTATGATAGAGGCAAAGGAAAAGTGTCTGTTATGACAAAATGCGTTTTGCTTTGCTAAAATTCCCGGGCTAGAATGTTGACTATTTTATATGAGGCCGATCAACACGAACATTTGTGGGAACAACGAACACAACACACGTTACACCCAAGTCATGTCAGCTGCATGCAATGGCTTATGTTACTTATGGGTGTTCATTTACTAACCCTTACAGTAACTAACTCCTATTTAGGTCCCCCTTGATCTATGTTTTTCTCAAATTTGCACGAAATTTGAGACGACAGAAAGTCAGTCTGAAAACCACTTTATTCAAAATTTGTTGGAATCATTTTTTTTATATAAATCCACATACCTATTCACATACCTTTTTCTTGATCTCTTTTACCTTGACCTTTCCAATGGGCCATCCAAATTAGTATCCATAGGAAGTCTTACCATCAGGTGTCTTTGTACTAAGTCTGGGCTTCGGGTTGTGAATAGTATTTGAGGAAAAAAAAGGTCTTTTGTCAAAATATTGCTAGTTTTGACGTATTTCCTGATCCCCTATGACCCTGACCTTTGAGAGAGGTCACTGAAATTGGTTTGTTTAGAAAGGTCTGGCCTGGGCCAAGTTTGAAGTCTGTGTCTTAAATGGAAAATACCATCGTTAAAGTTTACGACGGACAGACGACCACTGGCCCATTTCATAGACTTACTTTTGCTATGGCACATGAGCCAAGAAGTGCATGGTGGACCACTTGAATCCGGGCAGAATATTCCCACAAAAAGAAGACAAAGAAGAAGAAGAAAATCGGTTGGATTTACAAACCTTGCTTGTTTTTTTAGCCGTAAGTAACAGATGATGTTAGTCGTGTTACCAAAGACAATTTTTCTAAAGGTTACTTTGCAAGCTTCATCTAAAGAAGATGTACATTAAGATGAACAGCTTGCAAGCTGTGAAACAACGAGATATTCTGTATCTTTATTGTGATGTATTGAACCAGATGTAAATCGCAACACGACTGTCAGTCGTGTTATAAGACTGTCAGTTGTGTTACGAAACTGTCAGTGGTGTTACGGGCAAATCTTACCTTTTTATTCAGACGTAGATACAATATATTCCCACCATAGTTTGAGGCTTTGAATCGTCTTGCATCAGTTCACCATTAAACAAGATGGGATGAACTATAACCCACAAAGTCCCTTCTATATGCGAACTGTCCTCCCTGTCACGGGTCACAGTCTCTGCCTTTTGTCTTTGACCTGATCCTGATGTTGAAATATCTCCTATTGAACAAGATGAGGATTTCATCCAAAACTCTACGGTATTGTTTGGAGCTCGCATGCGTTTTTCTTTTAGAAACATTCACAGTTGTTAATATTTTTAAGCTTATCCTTCTGATCCATTTCCCTCCTCTCTAAACCCTCCTCTGATCAACACACACTCCGGCACACACAAACAAAGACGGACAAACGGCGCTTCCCGCCATTAGTACGCTATGAGTAGCCACAGGAATTCTGAAGAAATATAGCACGAGCAGCAAAATGACGTCACTATAAGCTTGACGTCATGGTTTTGCTAGTCTCACGACGCCGTGTACACAGTGACGAAATTGATGTTTCACGTCACTCATCCGAAAGGCACGCAACCTCTTCCAGGGCTGACTGTTCATTCCACACTGCTTCTTCCAGGGCAGACTGTTTGATGGGTGTTTATAGTTGATCCAAAACTTGCAAGAATGAATTAATTATTATTTTAAAAAATTGAAGAGGTACAAAGCTGGCTAGCGAACTATTCTAATGTCTTTCTCCAAACTATCAACATCCAAAATGTCAAGTAAATATGACAAAAATTACGGACTATAATCTGGGTCTATATCTTTTATGTCTTCAATGAGACATCTAGTTACAACAGCTCGGAGGCTCTCTTACCCACCCCTTAAATAAAGTATTTCGCCAAGTTTGAAGCTTGTGCCACAGCAATGATCTGAGATTCTCGTGTCTACATACATATGCACACACACACACACACACACACACACACACACACACACACACACACACACACACACACACACACACACACACATATATATACATACACACATACACAGACACACACACACAAACGCACACACATATACATACACACATACACACACACACACACACACACACACACACACACACACACACACTACGCACATACGGCATTTCCCGCCAAATGTACGTTCAGAAACGAGGTTAACGTAACAAGGCATGACGTAATTTTTATCTTGTTACTTCAGTTGTCAGAGGTTTAGGCCTGCCCGCCTTTGACATTATTGGCATGCTATTAAATTCGCCCCACCGCGACTCATCCTAAAAAGTCCCTTTTATAAATAGAAGGGAGTTTTTTAAAGAAAGAACAGCTGGTCACATTTATCAAATAGAACTTATTTTACATAATACACATTATTCCCCAAAATATCATATTTGCTTTACTTCAAATGTTTTGTTTTGGCATTTGAAAATGTCATACCTACTAGGCCTAGTTGCACTGCGGTCCGTGGCGCAGTGGTTAAGGCGCCTGCCACCAATGCCAAAGGTGCGCGGTTCGATACCGGGTTCCGGCGTTGGACTTTTCTCCTCTGGTAAGTGTCACCGTTAATTCGGGCGGACTGTCGGGGGTTCTTTCTCCGGGTACTCCGGTTCTTCCACCCCCCCCCCCCCACCCCCCACACTTTGGTACCGGTCTCAGGCCACTTTACAAATTTCAAATACAAGCGATCAAAATTCTCTGTAACTTCAGTAGCTGACTGGCCCTTCGTTTGTCTTGTACTGTGTTTGTCTTAAATGGCGTAAATCCGTGTCTGTTTCGTGAGTGTGTGTGTTGGGTTTCAGGCGCGGCGCTTTGAGTCGATTTCTCCAAAAATTGAGAAAAAGCGCCTATATAATAACGGTATTATTATTATTATTATTACTTCAAACAAGATATGTTTCCTGTTTCTGTTGTGTAGTCCCAAATCCTTCACACCATGGACCATTTCTCAGACTCAACAACCGAGATCGTCTTTTGCACAGCGTAGTCCCAACATCAAATAAGCGTTTTCAGTTCGAAGGACACTAACATTCCCTGACCTAACCACTTTTTGTCATGTGTACAACCCACAAGAATGTTGACACGTGTATTTAGTGTAGTGTAGACGCAGCTTAGCAGCAGAATCTAGCCTGACGAATCGGACACGCGATCTATCAAATTTTGCACACTTAAATCTCGCCAATTTCATCAAATTATGAGAGTTTGCGTCCACATTGTGTACCTCTGCAACCACCTACAGGTGCGCCAATCTATTAGTAGCTAGGGGATGCTAAACATGAACAATATTGACACATATTGTCTGATCCAAGCATAAATTGCAACCTAGTGGGTCGTACGGGACGTAGTCCTTATCTCCGCTCTACGTGCATAGGCGTAGTCCTGTCTGCACACCCTGATGATACGCATGTCCACGCAAACCAGGACCTTCAGCCGGGTCCCCACGCCAGTGAGCGATCGCGGCTACAGCGTTGGTAGTCGGCCTTGGTTTTAATATCACCCTCACCAAAGCCTTCTCCACCTGCAAGAGTCATAGACTCTCAGGCGCCCCTGCGAATGCAGGGGCTCATGAGAATATATGCCTCTTGCTGGCATCGCCTCGCCTTAATCACATCCTAACATCGAGGAATTCTCCCCCGTGTTGACTCTATAACCAATATAGCATTGCTAAACACATTTTCCACTTCAAAAGCACCGCGGTGAATAGCGGGAATTTTTCACACCTCTGCGAAGGAAAACAGTTTGTTTTCTTTCGCTTCGACCCACTCGTGATGCTGGACGCATCAAAGAGATTCTGCCCAGCTCTCATAGCTTAGTTCTCGCCGGCAGACAAACACACACAAAAAGTGTGCAAGTCTAGTACAGGGGGGGATGAAAGAGGAAAGGGGTAGGTGGGGGCGTTTTGGGTGGGGGTGGGTGGGAGGGGGTGGCAGTGTAATGGTGTATCTCCATCCATAACGTAAGTTTATAGCAATAGCGCTTGAATAACTTGCAGCTTTGGCGGTTTTTCAATCATCCGTGACTTTCCATCTGCAAGAGACATAGATTCTCATGAGCCCCGGCTGTCGCCGGGGCTCATGAGAGTCTATGTCTCTTGCTGTCGAGCACGATTGGCTCCGGCTGTTGGTGAGACTGAGAGTTGCATTTTGGGGTAAGGTAAGACTAGGATGGTTAGCGCTTGGCGGGATGTGTACAGGCTCAATTTAATCCGCATGAAGCATACATAGATTGATTTAGCAAACCTCTCTCTCTCTCTCTCTCTCTCTCTCTCTCTCTCTCTCTCTCTCTCTCTCTCTCTCTCTCTCTCTCTCTCTCTCTCTCTCTCTCTCTCTCTCTCTCTCTCTCTCTCTCTCTCTCTCTCGTCTTACTTTATCCAGCTTCGAATGGAATATTTTTGTAAGTGTCGTGCATCGATGTCATAACAATCTAAGAAGCTGTGCTAATGATTTTTATCCATGGGACCAACTACTTTCTTACTGTCGGTTAAAGAGAGAGACTGAGAATGCGTGCGCCGTGTGTGCGTGCGTGCGTGCGTGCGTGTGTGTGTGTGTGTGTGTGTGTGTGTGTGTGTGTGTGTGTGTGTGTGTGTGTGTGTGTGTGTGTGTGTGTGTGTGTGTGTGTGTGTGTGTGAAATACTTTTCGTGTGAAGTACCTGTTCCATTGTTATAGTTACAGTGTTATTAAGTTATATAACCTACTCTATTTATCCTTACAAAATAAAGTTTCAGTTCAGTTCACTGCGCTCTCTCTCTCTCTCTCTCTCTCTCTCTCTCTCTCTCTCTCTCTCTCTCTCTCTCTCTCTCTCTCTCTCTCTCTCCTCTCTCTCTCTCTCTCTCTCTCTCTCCCCCCCTCTCTCTCTCTCTCTCTCTCTCTCTCTCTCTCTCTCTCTCTCTCTAAACTACACTTGCTCTCATATCAACTACGTCACCATAGTCAACAGAGAGCCTGCGGCCCATTTTTAGTACCGCTTATGACCGTCCTAGATGTAGGCAAATCTATTTCCAGTTTAAAGAACAAATCGTCTTGCGGTCCAGATGGTATTAATAGTCAAATTTTAAAACTATCTCTGCCCTACGTCGACGAATCCGTGACCTTTATTTATAATTTATCGATCAGACATAACGCTTTTCCCGACGAGCTAAAAAAAAAACGATGGTAATCCCTTTTCCCAAAAGCAAAGATTTATGCAACCTAAACGAGTACAGACCCATTTCCATATTATCCTGTATTTCAAAACCGCTCGAGAAACATATCCATACTCATCTTCTAAACTTTCTGGAGCAAAACCATCTGATAACTGCAGCACAATCAGGATTTCGACCTCTACATTCGTGCCAAACTGCCCTCAATCATTTAATTGATAAATGGCTCTCTGCCATAAATGACAGTAAAGTATCAGGTACAATCTTTCTTGACCTGAAAAAGCTTTTGATCTTGTCAACCACTCTATCCTACTAAAAAAAAAACTACCATTCTATCACATTGACTCAAATACTGTCTCCTTTATATCTTCCTATCTCAAGGACAGAACGCAAAAAGTACTGCTAAATGGCAGATATTCCTCTGATGGTTTAGTAACTTGCGGTGTTCCACAGGGGTCTATTCTCGGGCCCTTATTATTTAATCTATTTATTAATGATCTGCCACTGAGCATTTAGACGCAAACTGCGATCTGTTCGCAGATGACACGACCATACACACATCTGATAAAGATATCGCAACCATTAATAAGGTACTCAAACAAAGTCTTGATGAAGTAGCAGGCTGGTGCAGTGATAATCACATGATTATTAGTATTCCAAAGGCAAAGAGCATGTTAGTTACTACACGTCAGAAACACCTGCATGGCCTACCACCTTTAACACTCTCCTTAGGTAGCCAGCCTGTAGAACAAGTAACTAGGCATCGCTTATTAGGCGTTATAGTGGACAACCAATTAAGCTGGGAGCCGCATACTGACTCTATATGCAAAACAATCTCCAAAAATCTGTTCCTGTTATCAAAACTACGCCATATAGTTAATACTGATATCCGTAAACTCTTTTTCCATGCGCATATCAAAACACATTGTGACTACAGTTCTACCGTCTGGGATGGATGCAGCGAAGTTCACATGAAAAAAGTTAATTCCTTGTATCGTCGGGGCATTAAATTAATACTTCCCGGTCCTACTTCGACTGATGAAAAATTAAAATCTCTGAAGTTACTAACATTGAAAAAAACAGTTTGAATTTAATCGCTGTGTTCTACTGCACAAGATCATGCACGGAAAAGCCCCACCCTATCTAAAAACTCTATTTTCCGACAATAATAGGAAAAACACGAGAAATAGCTCGATCCACCTTCCAAAAATTGGGTTAGACATCTGTAAAACCAGTCTGTCTTTTTCAGGCGTTAAAGCGTGGAATATTTTATCTCCACACCTAAAATCAATTTATAAGATTAGCATCTTCAAAGATCGCCTCCATAAATATTTACTTCAGAATTAATAGTATGTTCGGCTCCCTTATGCTACTATTCGTATAGTTAGTGACAAGTTTTCTATTACCTAATACTCTTCTACTGTTGCTACAGATTATGTAATAGTTCGACTGTCTGCATTAACATGTCAGGTTCATACCTGTGTGTATATAAATATAAATATATATATATATATATATATATATATATATATATATATATATATATATATATATATATATTAATATATATATATATATATATATATATATATATATATATATATATATATACCTTCTTTTTTTTTTCTCTCTCTCTCTCTCTCTCTGTGGGTGGGGGGAGGGTGGATGGGTCTTTTTTTACTTACATAAATATGTTTTATCTTTTGATGTATCGTCTGATGTATTTTTATATGTGTAGAGTAGCAGGACAGTTTGGAAGATAGGCATTGCTATGCCTAAAACTTTTTATCCTGAATAAAAACGTTTCATCATCATCATCATCATCTCTCTCTCTCTCTCTCTCTCTCCTCTCTCTCTCTCTCCTCTCTCTCTCTCTCTCTCTCTCTCTCTCTCTCTCCTCTCTCTCTCTCTCTCTCTCTCTCTCTCTCTCTCTCTCTCTAGTGTTTTAGTAACCTATCCTTATTTATTTCTCGCGTTTATTTTCATAGTTCGTATTTCTTGCTTATTTGTACTTTTCTTTTTGTTGTTTTATGAATGATTTCGTTTGGTCGAGTTTGGCTTGGGTTATTTTTCTTTCTGAGTTCCATCGCTTCTGTTTTCATGACGGCTCTGTGTGCACATACGAGCATTGTTTTTGTAAAGACGTCTAATCTTCAAAAGCCAGGTCAGAATCCGTGGACAACCCGGTGTAACACGCCCAACTGATCATCACGCCAGACTGACACGGGGTCAGTTCTTCGTACCATGGTCTATATCTGATGTCTCAGTCCTAAACAGTAACCTTGTCTTCAGCGGGCAGCTAAACAGACTTTGTAATTTTTATATATTTGCTCAAAGGCACGTTTCGAAAGCTAACTTCATTATTTTGTGACTTACATATTTGCGTCATATTTTAAATGCTTACTTCATTTGTGACGTACAAGTTTACGTCTGATTTCGAACGTACACTTCATCTGTGGCATGTTTGCGTCATGTTTTCGTCACGTTATCTGTGACGTACACGTTTGTGTCATATTTTGAAAGCTAACTTCATTTGTGACGTACACGTTTGCGTCATATTTTAAACGCTAACTTTATTTGTGACGTACACATCTGCGCCACGTTTTGAACGTTAACTTTATTTGTCGCATATCTGTATGTGTCACGTTTTGAATACTAGCTTCACTGGCCGCATGATGCGACACGTACGTCTTTAACGAAAAATGTTATCCGTTTCACGTCTCCGTTGTTTTCTTATGCTGTCGTGCAGTCGTGGCAAACGATACCTTCGGTGGTGCAACGCCAAAATGACTCTCACGTCTTGGGATTACTTTGACGTAGGCAAATTTGACCCTGTGGGGTCTGGCTGCGATGAGAGTCATTTGGGCGTGATTTCCCTAACGATAAACTGCCAGATCTAACGTATGCTAAGGTGATCCCGACTCGATCTGGCTTGCGGGGTCATGCTGGGGTTTGTGTTTGGTGTCCATTCTTGGGATTGCACCGCTAAGACCCCACCAGATCCGTTATGTTAAAAGAAGTATACAGTCCATCTTTGTGAAAAGCGAGATTGTCATTGCGTAGCAATGACAATCTCGCTTTCCACAAAATGGACTGACCGTTGTTGTTTTGGTTTTGTTGTTGTTTTATTTATGGGGGGGGGGTGGGGGGGGTGGGGGGTGGGGGGGGTGTGGGGGGTGGGGGGGTGGGGGGGGGGGGGGTGGGGGGGGGGTGGGGGGGGGTGGGGGTGGTGGGGGGGGGGTGTGGGGGGTGGGGGGGGGGGTGGGGTGGTGTGGGGGGGGGGGGTGGGTGGGGGTGGGGTGGGGGGGGGGGTGTGGGGGTGGGTGGGGTGTGGGTGGTTGGGGGGGGGTGGGGGTGGTGGGGGGGGGTGTGGGTGGGGTGGGGGGGTGTGGGGGTGGGGTTGGGTGGGGTGGGGGTGGGGTGGGGGGGTGGGGGGTGGGTGGGGGTGGGTGTTGGGGGTGTGGGGGTGGGTGGGGGTGGGGTGGGGGGTGGGTGTGGTGGGGTGGGGTGGGGGGGGGGGTGTGGTGGGGGGTGGGTGGTGTGGGGGGGTGGGGTTGTTGTTTGTTGTTGTTGTGGTGTTTTGGGGTTATTTGTTTGGTGGTTGTTTTGTGTTGTTGTTGTTGTTTGTTTTGTTTTGTTTGTTTTGTATGTTTGTTTGTTGTTGTTGTTGTGTGTGTGTGTGTGTGTGTGTGTGTGTGTGTGTGTGTGTGTGTGTGTGTGTGTGTGTGTGTGTGTGTGTGTGTGTGTGTGTGTGTTGTGTTTTTTCCTTCTTTTTTCTTTTTTTTCTTTCTTTTTTTTTTTTTTTTTTTTTTGGGGGGGGGAGAGGGGGTGGGCTGGGGAGGCGGGGGGGGGGGGTGGGGGGGGGTTGGCCATCACATAGCAAAGATCGTGTGATCTGTCCCGTCATCATACCATCCAGTCAGCCATAGTTACAGATCTCGCCAAAGCGAGATAAATATTGCATTGTATTCTTGGCGCTAATTCCGTGTCGAAAAAGAGTTTTAATAAGTTGTGTTTATTTTATAATTGCCTTTCTAAGCGTGCTCCTCTCTTTGTTGGCATTTTCCTTTCGTCCAGACACAAACGGATCTCGTGCCTAAAGCGGGAACAAATCGAGGACCACCTCAGCGGTGCTCGGCCATTTTTCACTGTCACCAACTCACTTTAATCTGGCCTGGGTTGATATCTCAGTTCATTAATGAGCACCCGTGTGACACGCAAGAAAAAGTGCAGAGCCGTCAAGGACCAAAAAAAAAATAACAGCACGTCACATTAACCCTTTGACTTCTGCTGACGATACCTCTCGACGGAAAAGACGCGCGGCAGCGCGTCTTTTCTGTCGAGAGGTATCGTCAGCAGCAGGTATCGTCAGCAGCAGTAAAGGGATGTAGCGAAGAAGTACGGTAAGAAGTTACTTTTGTGCCTGTATGCCTACGTACAGCGGAGTAGGGCCCCAGAGCTGCGATGATGTGGACTAGTCTATGACTCCTGTGTACCATTAGGAATACTAGGCCTACTTGCTAGTGTTCCGCACAGTATCGAGTTGATTATTTTTTGCGTTTCGTGGT
>BTPG01000002.1:87097333-87119833 GCA_036245525.1 Semisulcospira habei
CCCCACACTCTCTGCTACTGGGGAGGCGATCGATTGCTCGTGTTGGTGCCCTTGCCTCTGTTGCTGGAAATGCTTCTCGTGACTCTCAACGGGATTGCGGAATATTGCGTCGACTCCCCAACCAAAAACACTCCACTGTCATCAAACAACCGGCGCCCTCTCGCGGCTCCGCGGCAGTGTTGTCCATGACACTTTGGAGTTTCCGTCCCGCGTACAGTTCAAAGCATTCAGAGACTGATTGATGAAAATTAACCAGGGCAAGTCGAGAGCAACGGCCAGCTGCAAAAGACATAAACCCTCGTGAACCCCCCGCAGTCCGGCGCGGGGGCTCACGAGGAGTTGTCTCTTGTTAGTACCGGGTTCCTTCTGAGTGCCCGTTTAACCCTTTCAGCCCCAAGGTCCAATTTCTCAGATTCCGGAGGTGTTGCCTAACGACTATGTACCAGATGCAGGAGATGAATTGACCATGACAATTCAAGGGTAGAGCCAGATTAGCTTGGCGCCTGAAGGCGCCAAGCTAATCTGGCTCTACCCTTGAATTATCATGGTCAATCAATCTCCTGCCGTAGGGACTCGGTGGTTAAAAGGGTTAATTTGTGTTCTTCGGTCGGTCAGTGTACAGTGGTTTCAGACGCGAAATTTGTGATCCACTCACTGGCAGCGATGGGTTTAAAAGTGCTGACGTGGACTGAGGAAAGTACGCACTGAGGAAAGTACGCACTGAGGAAAGTACGCATTGAGGAAAGTACGCACTGAGGAAAGAACGCACTGAAGAAAGTACGCACTGAGGAAAGTACGCACTGAGGAAAGTACACACTGAGGAAAGTACGCACTGAGAAAAGTACACACTGAGGAGATGGGCCCAGTATCTGGGCCGCACGAAATCTGTCTAGACCACGGCAGTGGCCGGCAGTGGCCGCTTGATGCGTAACATGCAAGACTGACAATACCGTGACAGGCAGAACCTGTTCTGAGCGATCACCATTATGAGAGAACACATGCTCTTCATCGAGGTGAACCATCATCTTTTACTCCTTAACTGCCTGGGCAAGACGAAAACGACCCAGCTGCAGGAGACATACACCCTCATAAGCTCCCCCCCCCCACCCCCCCCCACCCCCCCCCCCCCCCCACACACACACACACGCACACACACACACCCCGCAGTCGTACTCTCCCCCCCCCCCCCCACACACACACACACACCCGCAGTCGTACTCTCCCCCCCCCCCCCCCCCCACACACACACACACACCCGCAGTCGTACTCTCCCCCCCCCCCCCCCACACACACACACACACGAACATACACACACACCCGCAGTCGTACTCCCCCCCCCCCCCCCCCCCACCACACACACACACACACGCACACACACACACACCCGCAGTCGTACTCTCCCCCCCCCCCCACACACACACACGCACACACACACACCCGCAGTCGTACTCCCCCCCCCACACACACACACACACACACACGCACACGCACACACACACACACCCGCAGTCGTACTCCCCCCCCCCCCCCCCTCCCACACACACACACACCTCCTCGTACAAAAAGCGTAGTTGTATTTACAGAACGAAGTGGAGTCACTGTCAGGTTACTTGATATAACGACGACGTGTGCTGAACTGGATTGTGCTGTGTCTAAATGAACCATAACTAGACCTGTGTGTAATAATAATAATAATAATAATAATAATAATAATAAAACATGGTATTTATATGGCGCATTTCTCATATTTATAATATAAATGAATGTGTAGCGTTTCGAAACCATCTGTTACAGAAGTGTATCTTTGAATAGTTACGGAAGTAGTGGGCCTTCAAAGCTTAGGGCCGAGCTCCCTCGAATCAATCTGTGCCTTCATTTTGCTGATCAAAGTCAGCACTATTGTTTCACTGGCACAGGGGTGTTTGTTCGTCTGTAATTGTTTGACGAAGTCGACGGGAGATGTGACTCCGGTGTCCAAATCTCTAAATATTCTACACAGGTGCGACTGGTGGCGGCCAAAACAAAGCCAACACAATCGCAGGCTTAAAGCTGATGACTTTTCCTGCCTGGTGGCGCCAAGCTAATTCGGCACTACCCTTGAATTATCATGGTCGATTCATTTTCCGCAACTGGGAAATAGCAGTTAGGGGACACCTTCAAAATTGGGAAATGCGGCCTTGGGGTCAAAAGGGTTAATGTTTCTCAGAACCGAGCGTGTTACGGCTGTGACTGTGAAGCCAACGTGCACTGCATCAGGGATTCCCCATCTGGTCACAGACTGAAGTCCCTGCCATTTCCTCGTTTTAAGGAGTAAAGATGTTTGTAAACTTGTGAAACCCAACTTAACCTTTTTAGCCCCGGGACCCTGCAGCAGGAGATGGATTGATCATGAGAATTCAAGGGTAGTGCCAGATGAGCTTGGCGCCTGAAGGCGCCAAGCTCATCTGACACTACCTTTGAATCAAGTTATCATGATCAATCCATCTCCTACAACTGGTACATAGTCGCTAGGCAACACCTCCAACATCAGTTGAGAAATGGGACCTTGGGGCTATAAGGGTAAGCAGCTAAGAGGCACAGAGTCCATGGACTCCATTGGCCAGAAAGAGGGATAGATTCTCATGAGCCCCTACGACTGCAGGGGTCATGTGACTCTGTTCCTCTGGAAGATGGATGGAAAAGATTTGTCGTAGGGACTGTATCGCTACAAAGCATCAATGGGCGATCATTGCGAGCACGTAAATTTACTCGCAAGCAGTCTTAACCCCAGTCGCTGGCCGTGCCGTTTCCAGGCCTGGCTTTTGAGCTGATCTTGGTTAATCGATATAGGTTGTGTTACGTTCAAAACAGGTTGTGTTACGTTCAAAATCCGGTACACGCGCACGCGTGAAGTTTGTTTTGCATTGCTTCGCTATGTTTTGTTGGTTGTTTTTTTTTTTAAATATGAACAATTTTAAAAACAGACGCGGCTTTTTATTTTTTATTTTTTTATTTATTTATTTTATTTGTATTATTTTTTTTATTATTATTTATTTGTTGTTGTTTTTTTGGGGGGTGGTGGGTGTTGGGAGGGGGGGGGGTCTTTTGTTTCAGCTTTTACGGTTTGTTTGTTTTTTTAGTTTGTTTTTTATTTGGTTTATGTTTGTTTTGGTTTTGTTTGTTTGTTTGTTTGTTTGTTTGTTTGTTTGTTTGTTTGTTTGTTTGTTTGTTTGTTTGTTTGTTTGTTTGTTTGTTTGAGTCACTTTTTCTGGCTTACGATGTTTGCAAAAATGTCTACGGATATCATCCGGACATATTTTTGCTGCTCCAATGAAAAATACGGGCAGAGTCGGTTACCCAGAATTTTTTTTTTTAAATATAAAAAAACTGCCAACCGCATGTGCGAAGCGAGAGAGATGATGATGATGAAACTTTATTACATAACGGTAGAAGTTTTGACAGATACAAATACGTCATTTTTCAAACTTGCCGTCTCTAACGTACTACAACATGAAATATAATGAAGACAAACAAAAAAATATTTAACGCAAACAAAAAACATAACTAAATAAGTACAGACACACGCAGAACAGAAAATGATACTACTAAGGTAGCAATAAACAAATACAAAAAAAGGAAGTAACACTCCTCAGCACAAATTACATAGGGGGAAAAAATCATAGCACAGCAAAAACAAGCACAAAGAGAGAGAGAGAGAGGGAGAGAGAGAGAGAGAGATGGTCCCCCTAAAATACCTGGGAACCCGAAAGGTCAAGGGTACCAGCAAATCTGCGGCCCAGGCTTATCCAGTTCAATGTTAACGCCTGCCGAGCCTGACGTCCGCCGATGTTTACCGAAGTTTGTCGATGTTTACCGAAGAACTACCTCGAGCGGTGCCCGGCAAATATGGCGGCTGGCCTCTGTGCAAACGCCTGTTCCTGGACTGAGTCGGGAGGTGTAAACGTAATAAAGAAGTGAGCACGACACCGGTGTCCTCTGATTCCACGTGCAAGAGGCATAAATTCTCATGAGCCCCTGCGAATGAGGAGCTCATGAGAATTCATGCCTCTTGCTGTCATGTCAGAGGTCGATTTAGACCTGCATCTTTCTACAAAGCGGGCAATCGTGATAAGACTGTAACGAGTGGTGTGTCTTCAGTGTTGTCCAGCAGCGTGGGCAGAATGTTTAGACCAGGGTAGGGTAAGTCCAAGGACGGATGATCACCCACTCACAAGACCAAACCCCCCGCCACTTCCTCCGTCCAAGGAGCGCAGATGAATATCAAAGACTTCATAAAAGTAAAGGCCAGCAGATTCCAACCAGGAAAGGCCGGGAGGGGCGTAAATATTCTGACACGAGAATCGCTGCGGCCTCAAGCAGACATACGGAACCGGGTCAGGCCACTGTAATGGCGCGCCTTGCCGAAAAGAGCCGAGTTGAGCCGAAGCCAAACGAAGCCCGGATGATCGGAGAATCGTCAGTGGTTTGTTGGTTGCTCGCGCCCCTGTACAAACTGACCAAGGGATGGTGATTGGGTCTCAGACACGCAGCGCTGTTGGCTCACGGCTCATCACAGAGGGTTCAACTGAACCCTCACTCATGGACCCCCAGCGTTTAAGGAGCTCGGATTTAAATCTGGCTGGGTCCAGCTGGATGCTGCGTAGATGTTCGAGAGCTTTCAAAAGCCTGTTCGGGCTGATGAGGGTGTCAGGCCTCTTGTAGACGTGGTAGGCTTTGGCTGGCGATTCATCTGAGAGGTTCTGCACTGTGAAGGTTCACCGTGCACCATACAACCCTTTGACGGCGTGCCGCGTGGGCAGCCCAAGTCATCAAACGGTCCTCAGGCGGACAGTAGGCCTTAGTTGGCCCTCGCACAACTAAAGCCTACAGTCCGCCCGAGGACCTTTTGGGAATCTGGCCAGTGACCTCATTTCACGGCAGTTTTGTTTTATGTCGACCACAACAACGTGTGTTAGCACCCTTATACATAATTTGCTCACCGCAACAATCGTTGCCAATCTAAATGTTGACCCGCCCCCCACCCCCACCCCCACCCCACCCCCACCCCACCCCCCTCAAAAACAAAAATCGTTCAGGTAATATTTATCGACACTGACCCCTCTGTTGCCATGGTACACAGAAAACAACACCCGAATGCACGAGACACAGATACTCATGTGTCCTCGCACACAAAGGGGGCTTATGAAGATCTCTTCCTATTGTGCTGGTCTCACTCAAACTGATCATTGTTATTGGTCTCGGGCACACACACAAAAAGTCAATATCTGACGGTCTCTCATGAGGCATTGCAAGTGGCTGGCAGAAAATCGAAGGGGTTAAAATATCCCTAACCTAAGAGACCAGCCCTGCTTCAGAAATAGGTCAAAAATTGCACGAACTGCAAACATTTCCTGGAATGACCCAAACCTCTCCGTCTGCAAGAGGCGTACAGTTTAACTCACTCAGCCCGGCGCACGAATTTCCCAAATTTTGGAGGCGTCATCTAACGACTATGCACCTGTTGCAGGAGACGGATCGGATCGACCATGATAATTCAAGGGTAGCGCCAGATAAGGTTGGCGCCGACAGGCGCCAAGCTTATCTGGCACTACCCTTGAATTATCATGGTCGATCCATCTGCTGCTGCAGTCCGTCAGGGCTGAATGTGTTAATCAGGTGTCAAGCGATTCTTGCACCATCCTTAAACTAGCATGGTCGATCTGTCCTCGAAATTTGTTTTTAGTAGTTAAAGGACAACTCCAAACTTTGACAATTTCGGACAATAGTGTAGAACGTGTGAAAAGAATTCAAATGACGTGTTAACAAGCAGACCTCTGCGTAATTTCAGGTTGATACGTTTATTTCAGATTTTGTAGTACAGAAGAAAAAAAAACTCATTGAAAAAGAAGATACACTTTGTTTTAGGGAGCATCTCTAAACACGACCTTCATTGAACTTGTCCTGTGAAAATGGACTAAATGTGATCGATATCGATAACGCTCTTTGTTGCCATACGTCAGCGACAGCGGAAAGTGGTTCGATGTTGTCGATCATTCATACACCCCCATGCACAAAATCATCATTCACACCACAATTAACGTAACTAAACAGTAACGCAGTAACATAACAAGTAACACAAGTAACAAAATTCATCGAACCTAAAATCACGGTTATTCAAAATATAACTAGGATAATTATTGTCTAAAGGCTGTTCTGAATTAAACGGACCTTAGATCGCGAACTCTGACGATCTTGAGTTCACGATCTCGGGCGAACCAGGTTGGTTCTTAATTGGACGATCTAATGATACGGCGAACCTAGTTCGAAGTAGTTCACGAACCTCGGCAAACCATAGTTCGCTGTCGGAAAACGTTCGCTCGATCCAAGGCGAACCTTTTCTCTGATTGGTCAAAACTTTTACCTTCTTCTGAGTTGGAGATAAGAAGGTTGGTTGGTTAGTTCGGGTTTAACGTCCACAGCACCGAGGTGATCATGGACGGCCCTGACGGGCGGGTTATGGGGGACAAGGAAATCTATTGCCTATGGAGTACGACCTGAACACTGATCAACTCTGGCGCACTCCAACTGTGCCACTTTGATTTACCAGGACCTTTCAACGGACATGCTATTGAACAAATCCGTTTTTTCCGGCCCCTGGATTGTGAGTCCAGCTACCGGGGCTGAGACGGGATTCGAACCCACGACCCGGCGACTCCCTTCGCTCTCCTGCTCCGACGTTTAACCGCCTGAGCTATTTCGGACTCTCAAGAGATAAGAAGATAGTCACCGTTACAAACAACTATGGCAGACAGCGATATTTCACTGGTGCGAAGAACAAGACCTATTTATTGATTTGTGGGAGGCGCAACGCTGTTTGTGGGATCGCTACTGCAAGGAGTACAAAAACAAAAATCGTTCAAATCGCGAAGCGGCATAGCGGCAGCCATTTTGAGCACCTTCGCAGACAGTAAGTACGCCGAATCAAAGCACTTCAATTAAGAAAGAAAACTATGGCAAACCTGGTTTGCTGAAGTTTACCTAGGTTCATTCAAACTCAATTAACAAACAAACCAAAAGATTGCCGATCTTCTCCGATCTAGGTTTGCGAATCAAGAGTTCGTCCAATTAAGAACAGCTCTAAGAAGGCACAATAGAGTTTGTCCGGTTTTTTGTTGTTGTTGTTGTTGTTGTTGTTGTTGTTGTTGTTGTTGTTGTTTGTTTTGTTTTGTTTTGTTTTGTTTGGGGGGGGGGGGGTCGTGAAAAGCGGGATTTTCATTGTATTACAATAAAAATCTCGCTTTTCACAAAAATGGACTAATGTCTTTTCCTTTTTCCTTTGCTGCCGTTGCGCATATTGAAGCTATACATTTTAGCCGCGCACATAAAAGCACACGAGGAAATGAAGGAGGGAAAAAGTAGGCAAACTAAACAAACAAACAAACAAAACTGCGGTTTCATATCCAGCGAGGGCAGCAGTTTTTTTGGGTTGTTTTTTTTTTTTAACCTGTGCCGGCTGACGCAGAATGCGTCATTTCTGCAGTCTTCGTTAATTCAACACACAAAAAAATGCCTAGCTGTCTCCGCCAGGAACATGGATTCACAGCGGAGTCAGCAAAGGGCATAGATCCTCATGAGCCCCCGCAATTGCGGGGGCTCATGAGAATCTATACCTCTTGCAGTTGGGTGGTGTTAAAATTTCCTCGGCACTAAACAGGTTAATGCCGTTTCCGTGCCTTTGCAAAAGCTTCATGAGAGCGTGTCTCGAAACCGCCGATGCACTGAGAATCTGTTTACACAATGCGCCCCGCAAAACCGCGGAAGAAGTTCCTATTAGTACGAGTTAAGGCGGCAAGAGTGCTTTAAGCATGTTATTAATTAAACGAACTTTAGTTCGCGAACTCTGACGATCTAGAGTTCACGATCTCGGGCGAACCAGGTTGGTTCTTAATTGGCCGATCTAAAGATACAGCGAACCTAGTTCGAAGTAGTTCAAGAACCTCGGCAAACCATAGTTCGCTATCGGAAAAAGTTCGCTGGACGTGTTGAGCAAACAAAGGCGAACCTTTTCTCTGATTGGTCAAATCTTTTACCCTCTTCTGCGTTGGAGATAAAAAGATAGTCACCGATTCAAACAACTATGGCGGACGGCGATATTTCACTGGTGCGAAGAACAAGACCTATCTTTATTGATTTGTGGGAGGCGCAACGCTGTTTGTGGGATCGCTGCTGCAAGGGGTACAAAAACAAACATCGTTCAAATCGCAAAGCAGCATAGCGGCAGCCATTTTGAACACCTTCGCAGACAGTAAGTACGCCGAATCAAGCACTTCAGTTAAGAAAGAGAACCATGCAAACCTGGTTTGCTGAAGTTCGCCTAGGTTCGTTCAAACTCTATTAAGAAACAAACCAAAAGATCGCCGATCTTCTCCGATCTAGGTTTGCCGATCAAAGGTTCGTCCAATTAAGAACAGCTCTTAGCTGCGAACACAACTTCGAGAGGTATAGATCCTCATGAGTCCCGCAGTTGCGGGGGCTCATGAGGATCTATGGTTCTTGCTGAAACAACTTTCTGTCCATGTTCCTTGGACGGCTGGGGATCTTTGATAATGAATTTACAATAATTTCCCAGTCCCCTGGCAGATAGGTGATTAGCAACGGCTGCCCCTGTAATGTTCACGAGCTCCTTACCGGGTCTAGTCCCCTGGCAGATAGGTGATTAGCAACGGCTGCCCCTGTAATGTTCACGAGCTCCTTACCGGGTCTAGTCCCCTGGCAGATAGGTGATTATCAACGGCTGCCCCTGTAATGTTCACGAGCTCCTTACGCATCCCTCAGATAGTGATTAGCAACGGCTGCCCCTGTAATGTTCACGAGCTCCTTACCGGGTCTAGTCCCCTGGCAGATAGGTGATTAGCAACGGCTGCCCCTGTAATGTTCACGAGCTCCTTACCGGGTCTAGTCTATAGTAAAAGCCCAACAATCGCACGGCCGTGTGAATAATATACTTAAGAGCAAAAGAAATGTGACATTTTGGAAATCATCGGAAACATTTAGTGTTTCTATAGATTCCAAAAATGTTGGAAGCGAAATGCGACATTTTTGGAATCATCGGAAACGCTTTCGTGTTCCCGATGATTCCCAAAATGTCGCATTTTGTTTGCTCGTGAGTATATCTATGAAATGCCATTTGTTCCCTCCACCTTTTTCACACTGGCTCCTAAAAAATAACAACCAAACAAACCAAACAGGAGCTTGAAATATTATATTTTGCCTGCATCCCTGTTAGAGTATCGAACAAACATTCAGGTCTGTTCATAATTATTTTAAAACATCCAAACGGCTAAAAAAGTCTCCATCTAGGGAGTTTATCTACAAAGAAAATGAACAACACAGGTTATGTTGTACTTGTCCTTTCTAAGCGTGTTTCTTTCATATTTTCTGATTTTCTGTTCACACAAAATTTGCTCAAGCAACAGCTCTCACTGCTTTAAGTTGAACACAAGTTGTCTTTTTTATCTTCCTTCCTTTTTATTTTTTTTTCTTTTTTAATGAAATTCAAAATTGGAGCTAATTGTGTCAAGTCAAAGGTGTAGATTCTTATGAGACCCTGGGGCTAAAGGGGCGCATAAGCATCTATGCCTATTGCAGATGCACTGTACTCCAGAGCTAAGAAGCTGTTAAGATCTTTGCACAGGGCATAGAAGTCTCGGCGCTTGCAAAACCCCTGCAAAAACAGACGATTCAGTTCCGGAAATCAGAATTCAATTAGGTCTAAATTGCACCTGTTTCGGCGAAAAAAGTGGATTAAAAACCCGGACAAACATGCGACATTGTATGTTTGTCCGGGCTTTTATTGAATCCACTTCTTTTCCCCGTCGAAACACGCGCAACTTTGACCGAATTCTGATTTCCGGAAATCTTCTAGTTATGAACGCGTGGGACTGACGCGGCATGTCGACGCTGATTGGTTGCAACACTCTGCAACAAGTCCCATGGTGAGCAGAAACTCCCCCCCCCCCCCCACCACCACCACCACCCCTCCCCCCACCCCCACCTCCACCCCCCACCCCCACCCCCACCCCCCACCCCCCACCCAAAAAAAAAAAAAAAAAAAAAAAAAAAAACGCTTAGAAGACCAGTACCGCAAACACAAACTGTGTTGTACTTGTCCTTTTTAAGCGCGTTCCTCTTCATATCGGGAATTTCTTTGTATTTCACACGCTTGGCAGTCGCATTTTTGCCTACTCACTCTCACGGAATATGTCGCAAGTTGTTTGGGTTTTTTTATGAATCACTTTGTTTAACCTTTTGGCTGTCGGTAGCGCTTTTAGTCGCGATAGTTCCTGCAGGAATCATCGCGACTAAAAGCGCTACCGACAGCCAAAGGGTTAAAGTCCATTGGGTGCAGGCTGCGTGCAATACTGGCCTCCAGTTTCAAACCGGGAGAGGCCGAACGCGAATCAACACCGTGCCATTGTTGCGCATCTCACAGACGTCATAATCTGATCATGGCTGCCCCGCCCTAGCCCCCATCCGCTTCAAGAACAGAGGGGCGAAAGCGACCCATAGACACGCTCCAACAATCGTTTTGCTGGCGACAAATAAAGTCCAACAAATAAAGCGTTCCTCCCACAAAAGCGCCATTACCCGCCCGCTTCTGTAATCTGGCCCCGCTACACACCCGTCACGCACCCCCATACCCGGTGTAGCGCGTGAAAAATGACACTCACGGCAAATCGACACCTGAAGTTACGTTGGCGAAACTCTCTCGCGCCTGCTGCTGCAAGAAAACAAATCCACGCAGAAATAGGAAGCCCAGACTGGCACTGCGAAATGGCCAATCATCTCCGAGGACTTCTGCGGATCTGCTGCCCGTGGGCAGCCAAAGTCAGCAAACGGTCCTCGGCCGGACGGTAGGCCTTAATTGGCCTGTGCTCTAGTGCACGGGCCAACTAAGGCCTTCCGGCCGCCCGAGGTCCTTTGGCTATGCTGTTCAGGGCATGCCGCTGGAGTCCAGGGTAATGATCGAGCAGACACTATCGCTAGCAAGGTAGAAATCACACAGGTCCTACCCCCTCCCCCCCCCCCCCCCGGTAGCTGAAGGTCTTCGGGCCCAAGACGGCCGCAGTGGGCCCGCGCACAGCCGTGCGCGGGCCCACTGCGGCCGTCGTGGGCCCGAGGACCTTGGGACTGGGAATGAGCATATCGGACGTGGTGAGAAACATGAGTAAGCATTTCCAGAGACAGCCAGCGGCACCACACAATCGATCGCCTCCGCAGTTGAGGTCTCGTGGAAAAATGCAGTGGACCTTAGGCAGACTTGAAAAGGACATAGAGATCTGTAGTTAATCAGAGCAATGTTGGCAAGATATCGAAAGGAAGCCTAAGAATTGGGTGGTGTGGAGGCATATAGGCCTTTTCGATCCCGAGAGTACGCCAAAGCGATCTCAGTTTGAACTTGCGTGTAAGTCATTTTGGCGTGTTGTTTCCCTCACGCGAAACGGGAGAGTTAAATAGTTCGATTCGGCCTACGCCAAAATGATCTATAGTGTGAGGGTAATTTGTTGGCGTGTCACTTGCCCCACGCAAACTTGCCACGCTAAAACGAGCCGGGGTCATTTTGGCGTAGGGGTGTTTCTGACCTGTTAAACCGGGCCCATCCTCTCCGGCGCGTCTAACAACCTTGCGACAGTCAGAGCCTTCAGTATAAAGTATATCATTTCATCCGTTTGAGAAGAAGAGGAAGTTGGAGTGCTTGGTTTTTTTTGGCCAAGGTTGTTTTTTTTTTTTTCGGTTCGGCCACAAGGTGGCATAGTTTCTCATGAGCCGCTGCGGCTTCAGCGGTCTATGAGAATCTATGTCTGTTGCAGGTGGAAGGTGCTGGTCGAGGGACTTGGCGTACGTGCTGGAGAGCAGCCTCTTGACCACGGAGACGTGAGGCCATGACGTCAGACTATCTCCTTGCATTCGTCATTCTCACAGACGTGATCATAGCCCGTCCGAGGTTTTGTAGTACACAGCCCTGAGACTGGATGGAGGTGGTGCAGGGCAATGAACAATGAACAGTGAACAATGAGCGTTTATTTGACAACGGCGAAAGTGTCTGGTTACGAGACAAGAAGTGAGTGCGAAGGGGGTTGTCTATATTGGCGTGTTGATTTCACAACAGGCCGATTTTAAAAGTGCATAGCAGCCCACAAGGAGCAACTCCAGCGAATTGGTTAGTTAGTTATTTGGGTTTAAAACCGAGCAGGCAACTAAGGCCATCTCACAGAGTCACAAGTCTAGTGAAGCAGAAGACAGTTTGTCCTGATTTTTTTTAACTCATTGTGCTCGAGGTACGAAATACCCACATTTGGGAGTTATCCTCTGAAAAATGCATTACAATTCAGGAGACAGATCGACCATGATAGTTCAAGGGTGGTGGCAGAATAGCTTGGCGCCTATAGGCGCCAAGCTATTCTGCCACCACCCTTGAACTATCTTGGTCGAACGGCAATATCTTGCTGTGGTGTGTCGCGGGCAGAATAAGTTAGAACGGTCATGTGTGTCAACCCTTTTCCCACCTTAACCCCTTGACTGCTTGGGCAAGGCGAACGCTACCCACACACAAGAGACATAGATCCTCATGAGCCCCGTGTAACCCCTTAACTGCCGGGGCAAGGCAAACATCCGCTACCCATCCGCAAGAGACATAAATCCTCACGAACCGCCCGGGTGGCTCATGAGGATTTATGTCTGTTGTTATTAGTCATGATCCCTGTCTGCTCATCTTTGGTCCCGTTTTATTTGTGTTCTCCGCGCGAATTTCGGTCAGTGTGCGTTCGTTTCAGGCGCGATTTTTTTTTTTTTTTTTTTTTTTTTTTTTTTTGGTGTTCGCCATTTTCAGTCGGCCCAGTATTCAGTAAATCGTTTCATTTGTCTTGATATTTTCATAAGAGTGTTTCTATTCTAGTGGGTTTTTTAATCATTCGTTATTAAAAAAAAAAAAAAAAAAAAAAAAGAGCATAAAACTGTGACCGTGATTGAGCACTTAGCACAGCTGGCCGTGATTGCTGCTGAGGACTAATCTAATCTTGAGACGCGAAAGGGTGAAGGTAAGACAAGAAAGACAAAGACTGCTTGCCAAACAGTTGAAAACCCACTGTGTCATCTCCTCAAAGACATAGCCGCGTTGACGCCCGCTGCTTTCGCGCCATTTCCAGAGAGGACTGACGTGCAGATACAAACTCAGTCCCGTGTTCAGTACAGCAGCCAGCCCAAGAGGCATATATTCACATGAGCCCCTGCTCATGTCTCTTGCCATAGAGCCACTGCGCCTCTCTGTTTGCTCAGACGGACGGAGTCCTTGCTGGGTACCGCTATATTAGATTCTCTCGCCGCAAGATGCGCGCAGTTTCAAGGCGTGAAAATGTCAGACAGACGAGATCACAGAAAGTTTGCGGCGGGGGAACGCCCAACGATCGGCACCAGTAGCAACACGTCTTCGAGCCCTACGACAGCAGCAGTGGGCCCGAGGACTGTTGCTGACTGGGGGCATTATCACTCTTTACAGTCCACGGGGGATAAGCGAGCAGTACGGTGTAGTGTGCATTGGCATAGAACGCATAAGGTAGAAACAGCATCGTACCCTCCCACAGAGTTCGAAATAGCTCAGGCGGTTAAACGTCGGAGCAGGAGAGCGAAGGAAATCGCCGGGTCGTGGGTTCCTATCCCGTAGTCCCGGCCCCGGTAGCTGGACTCACAATCAAGGGGGAAAAAACGGATTTGTTCGGCAATAGCATGTCCGTTGAAAGGTCCTGGTAAATAATAATAATAAATAATAATTACGGTATTATAATGCTCTTATCTTATAATAATTATAACTCTAAGCGCGCACTCACAACTCGCGCACGCATGCGCACGCTTTAGACAGCGACTCACGTACCACAAATAGTGAAATATATTACGACAGTCTGCTTAGGGAGGGGAGTGTGGTGGTATAGTGCTAGAACTGTTGAAAGAAATCAAAGTGGCACAGTTGGAGTGCGCCTGAGTTGATCAGTGTTCAGGTCGTACTCCATAGGCAATAGATTTCCCTGTCCCCCCCCCCCCCCCCATAACCCGCCCGTCAGGGCCGTCCATTATCACTCCGGTGCCGTGGACGTTAAACACGGAACTAATCAATCAGTCATACCCGCCCACATTTTGGGCTTGCATGCCTCTGACGTTGTCAATGCCTCCCTCGACCGTTGATAAAGACAGTTTCATAATGCAGACCAAAACGGTACGCGTGTTAGCCCCTTACCTGGGACTGTACCTACATTTTTGTTTCTGAAATCTCTGTTCATTCATAGACCATTCAGATGTTCCAGGAAAGTCAGGAGTGGTGTCAGCAAGAGGCATAGATCCTCATGAGCCCCCGCAACAGCGGGGGCTCATGAGGATCTATACCTCTTGCAGCAGGATGGTGTTCAACTTTTCTCGGCACTGCCGAACGGGCTAAAATAAAGCTTTGATATAACAACTTTTCCAGTGAATTGCAAAAATACCAACAGTTGTAATCACAGGGGCCGTTTGATTTTCTGTAGTTGTACGCAAGACAGGAAGCGGAAATAAGAAGGTTCATGTACAAAAATACGGCTAGAGACGCACTATCCAGCCGCGCAGTCGTAGGCCTAAGCACGCCTGTCTCACTCAGACGACGTAAATCACTCAGTGGCCCGCTTCATTTACTTCCTCTGACTGATGGAGAGTCAGCACGGCAGTAAGCATTGCCATAGATTCCCACGAGCGCACTAGGGCTGGGAATAAGGTGCACTGTAAGCCATATTTTCGTTCTCGCACATATCTGCCGCCATCAGATGGCCTTTGTCGCATGCTCGGCGTTAAACCCCAATAACTAACTAACTCGCAGCGCTTATTTGATATTATACTGACGAGCAAAAGAAATGCGATATTTTTTGGGATCATCGGATTAGTGTTTCCGATGATCCCAAAATGTCGCATTTCTTTTGCTCGTCAGTGTATTTCCCCTTCGTGGCTTGCATACAACTACTGAAAAAGTAGATCCTTAGTCCATATGATCACATAATGTATCTTTTGCATCCCGATCGATAAATTGGCTTGTCAAGGCTTAGTTTTAGCGAAATATATACTCGAAGCTTGTCACCAGTACTATGTTCAAACATACCGTACGATCTTCGTCTTGCTGTACAATGTCTCAAAAATACTATAGCCGCTGGGGCGGATCTGGGGGGGGATCCAAGGGGTTCCGGAACACCCCTCCCCCCCCTCGCCCCCCCCCCTCCCCTTCTTCCCCCGAGAACCAAAATCGATTAAAATGCGATAACAAAAAGTCCTTTTTGGGGGTGTCTGGACTCCCGCCCCCTCTCCTTATTTGAATTTTTGGCGAGTTTCGATACACACACACACACACACACTAGCCATTGTGAAAAAAAAACGCAAACTGAAGTGGTATAGGCATGTCACGCGCAAGGAGGACGAAGGAGAGGAAGACAGAGGAAAAGATGGGAGGACAATATCTCAGAGTGGACAGGACTGAGGCTGGGCGATACGCTAAGAATTGCAGAGAACAGAGAGGAATGGAGGGAGCTGGTTGCCAAGTCGTCAGTGTTGCCCCAACGGTCGGCAAGACTACGGGAGATAGATAGATAGATAGGTAGGTAGGTAGATAGATAGATAGACACACTAACCACCCCCCACCCCGCCCCCCACCCATGCACCCCCTAACCCCCATAACCCCCACCCCCACCCACCCCCCCCCACCCACCCCCGGTTGTTTGATATTTTAGCGAGTGACGAGTGTTGACACACGCCTTCTTCTGTTTACCCCCCCCCCCCCCACCCACCCCCCCACCCCTTCACCCGCCCGCCCCCCCCCCCCTTTCTTTGTGTGTGTTGTTGTTTTGTTTTTGTTTGACTTTTCAGCCACTGGAAGAAGGTCTAGCACCGCGGAGGCCTTTTATGTCAGGTTCAAGGTCACAAACCCCCTCCCCCCCCCACCCCGAGGTAACTGATCCGCCCCTGTGCCGGTACGACGTTTCTGTCTTATATGTTTTGTAATGCAGAGAACGCCGTACAGCGCGGTTACGCCCCGTGATGAAGGCTGCGGGGTTCATGAGAATGTATGCATTTTGCAGATGGAACACGAATGCTTCATTACACAGTCGTAATATAAGAATGTATCGCTCAATCCGAGTAGGAACAATATCGCGTAACCATTTCACTGGTGAGGAAAACCTGAACGCTACCTAAAAGCAAGAGGTATAGATTCTCATGAGCCCCCACAATTGGGGGGGGGGGGGGCTCACAAGCGACTGCAGTCTGCAGTGGCTCACGAGACTCTATGCCTCTTTCAGGTGGAGCAGCATGACCTGTTCTGAGCGACCACCCAAACGAGACATCACCTTCATTAATCATTTGGTTGGCTGTAGCTGTGACTGTGGCTGTAACTGTGGCTGTATCCACCTAAATGATGGTCTTTAATGACAGGTGACAAGTTTTGCTCTTCAAGTCTGAGAGAGAGAGAGAGAGAGAGAGAGAGAGAGAGAGAGAGAGAGAGAGAGAGAGAGAGAGAGAGAGAGAGAGAGAGAGAGAGCAGCTGACATTTAAAGACAACTTTTTTTTTCTCCAAAAACAGGAGGCTGCACGAACTCATAGGTTCTACTGTACCATCCCAAAATCGTTCGGCCTGGCCAGCATTCAAGACTGACCCCCGGCGAGCGGTGACATTTTGTCGACTTGCGCATTTGTCGTCACTCGCTGCCATGCCGCACGTCACTCTCTGAGATCATCTTTCCGCCGCAATGCGCGGAG
Organism: Semisulcospira habei; assembly: GCA_036245525.1. Lineage (NCBI taxonomy): Eukaryota > Metazoa > Mollusca > Gastropoda > Semisulcospiridae > Semisulcospira > Semisulcospira habei. The sequence continues at coordinate 87,114,131 of BTPG01000002.1, forward strand.
ATGATATGCCTGGAAGGCAGCAGGTCAGGAACTGTGCTTGGCACATTATTCCGGTCTGTAAAATAGAACAAAAACAATTTTTCTGGTCTGTGCTTTTGGATCTGTCCAGTTTGTGTGTGTATGTGTGCGTACGTGCGTGCGTGCGTGTGTGTGTGTGTGTGTGTGTGTGTGTGTGTGTGTGTGTGTGTGTGTGTGTGTGTGTGTGTGCGCGCGCGCGTTTATGCGTGCGTGTGTGCACTGCGTGTGCGTGTGCGTGTGCGCGTGCGTGTGTATGCGTGTGTGCGCGTGCGTGTGTGTGTTTTATCCCGTCATCAAAATAAATCCCAACAAACAAAGAAACACGCTTAGAAAGGACAATTACAACACATCTATGGTGTAATTGGTCTTTCGAAGCGTGTTTCTTCTTTGTTGGGGTTTTCTTTTGCATTTTATTCGCGTGGCAGTCACCGGTTTTGTGGGGGTTTATTTGTTTGTTTTTTTTTTTGTCTGAACCGCAAGAGCCATAGATACGCATGAGCTCCCGCGACCGCGGGAGCTCATGAGGATCTATAGCTCTTGCTGAAATCAACGCATGGTAGTTACTTTTTGGATCTCAGTGGATTTCCCATCGTCGTCAGCTAGGTTTTCCCACAAAACTTTTCTGAAACAGAATTCATAAAGATAAGAGTGAATGATATGACGACCTTTGTTCTTTTCATTATTTCCTGCGAACACTCTCATGGTTCTTACCCTTTAACAATAAGTCCTCGGGCCGAAGCAGGCAGTAGCGTGGACTCGCGCACTGCTGTTACGGCCAAGATTTGCCCGAAAAGCTTTAGCCCACTGGTACACTGACTGCCATCTCTTAAGCACCGGGGAGTATTTTAATGTTATACTTCACACGCCGAGAAAAAGTGAACGCGATGCAACTGCTAGATTTTTGTTTTCACCAGAAATATTAATAAATTGTCTTGTAATTTTTCTAAGCGTGTTTCTTTCTTCGTTGGGATGCTCTCTGCATTTTACAGACGCTTTTTGTGGTCTGAACCCCAAGAGCCATAGATCCTCATGAGCCCCCGCGACCGCGGGGGCTCATGAGAATTTATAGCTCTTGCTGAGATCAACTTGTATCGGTATTCCTTAGACGGATGTTGTTTTTGTCAGTGAATGAACAAAGACGACTTCACAGACACAAATACGCGTCCATTGGCTGTGAAGGGGTCAATTTTAAAACTTCACATGCGGTTCAGTGTGGCAGGTATTTGTTTAAACAGGTTTTAGAGAAATATCGTTTGCAAACAGCTTGAATGGTGTGGTTTGTTTGTTTTTTAAAGAAAGTGTAGGTTCGCACTAGCATTTCAGCAGTGAAAGCATGATTTTATGCTTACATGACTGTCAAGAAGAGAAACGGGAATGTAGAAGGGGGAGGGCGGGGGGGAGGGGGGTTGCGAATAAGTGGAACTTGCAAATGACGTATGTTTGTATGGTACTAAGTCCAAATGCATGGGACGTCAAACAAGTTCCAAGTCAACTTTTTTTGCGGACTGCAAGAGGCACAAATCCTCGTGAGCCCCTGCAATTGCAGGGGTTCGGTCCCTTTTAGTGTATCCTTTACACAGATGTAAATCTATGACCGTGTGACACTGGCAGCCAAGTCGGCCGTTTACACAGCGGAAGATTACGACAGAAGCAGAGTGCAAGAAGTCAACATGAAGTAATGTGGACAGATTGATATCGACGTGTCAGGCTTTCCAACTCAAGGACAAGTAAATACTGCACAGTAAGCCTACCGGGATCTGCCTGGCTTAGCCACCCCTAGCTCCCCGAACCATTAGACACTTTGTGAATGAAATCACCGGCGCCTGTTTCCCCTCACCATTTCTGCTTTAACCCTTTTCATCCTGATACAGTACCGCTTGAAATTAATTTGACCATGCTAGTTCAAGGGCGGTGCCAGAATAGCTTGGCGCCTCAGGCGCCAAGCTGTTCCGGCACCACCCTTGAACTATGGCTGATCTATTTCCCAGTCTGTAATGCGGCCTTCATAGGACAATAAGCACTTCTTTTTTTTAATTTTGTTTAAAAAATCAGCCTCAGGATGTAAAGGGTGAAGGCCGCATTTGTGAATGAGTCCTACTCCACTATGTCTACCTGACTTAGGTTTGCGTAAGTGCAGGCATTGAAACCAGGCACAAAGGAGCCACAGCGTATGAGGGCGACCTGCGACCCTCATTAGGCTGAGCGTGAATATGGGGGACTCGGTGCGTCCTGCATCCGCATTTGCTTCGGTTTTCGCCGGCTTGCACGCGCAACTGCTTCTGCGGAGGTCATTACGAAGATTTATTCATACAAATCGTACAGTTTTATTTCTTCTCTGCTTATTCAGCCCTGTCATTGTGACAGCCATTTAGTGCCGTTTACAGACACACATCAATCTTTACACGGCGGGTCGCGACACAATAGGGGTGTTGCCTGCACTAAGTCCTCCGGGCGGCGATTCGAGATTCGGTTATTTATTCCAAACACCATAAACCTGATCAGTCAAGACGAATCTTCCTTCGTCTGTGAGTAAGAAATAAACATGTGACTACTGCAGGCAAGAGGCATAGATTCTCATGAGCCCCTGCTATCGCAGGGTCTCATGAGAATCTATGCCTCTTGCAGATGTGTGATCAGTAACTGAAATAATATCTACAGAATGGGGAGAAACAGTTGGATCTGTCTTCGGCTTCGGTAAATATCTAAAAACCGAACCCCGCTTAAATATCAAGTCATAGATTCTCATCAGCCCCTGCGAATGATAGGGGCTGATGAGAGTCTATGCGGCCTCTTGCAAGTCGTATACTTAACGTGTGATTTTTTTTAATTGATACCTGAAGAAATTATAATGATCCTGCCCCCTCTCGAGCGCAGCCATGCACGGTCAATTAACCGCGCAAAACACCCAGGGGAAATAACTTCGCATAAATCACGGAACTGGGTTGCAAGGCCATTTACCACAAGGTGACTCGGTGAACAAGTTCTCCGCCCCCTACCCGTTCAGGACAGACTGATTTCACCCTGGCCGTGCTTCTACTGTTCTAGTCGTGGGTTCAACCGGAATAACGACCGTCGGTTTGAGGTGCACCCGGTGCAATATTTTAATGAACAGGTCGCATCGATTTTCATGAGCACTGTCAGTTCCGGTGGGGGGGGGGGGGCGGGAAGGGGGGGCCGGGGGCGCGTTCCCTGTTGGGCTCCTTTTGGCTCAACGCTTACAGGCGTACGCTCACCTGGAACAGAGTCCTCATTTTAACCCTTTGATAAACGTGGCAAAGCGAACGCTGTTACCCCATCGGCAAGAGACATACACTTATGTATGTCTCTTGTTTAGCTCACTGTCCTTTGTATTCATTTCTGGCCCTAGTTCGTGTGCGTTTTTTAAGTCCCTATTATTTATAGAATTGACTTTTTAGGACGGGTCGCTGTGGGGCGAATTTAATAGCATGTCCATGATGTCAAAGGCGGGCAGGCCAAACCTCTAACAATTGAAGTAACAAGATAAAAATTACGTCATGTCTAGTTACGCTAACCTCACAGCTGAACGTACATTTGGCGCGAAGCGCCGTATGTGCGTATGTATGTGCGTATGTATGTATGTGTGTGCGTATGTATGTATGTATGTATGTATGCGGTCCGTGGCGCAGTGGTTAAGGCGCCTGCCACCAATGCCAAAGGTGCGCGATTCGATACCGGGTTCCGGCGTTGGACTTTTCTCCTCTGGTAAGTGTCACCGTTAATTCGGGCGGACCGTCGGGGGTTCTTTCTCCGGGTACTCCGGTTCTTCCACCCCCCCCCCCCCCACCCCCCCCATCCCCCACACTTTGGTACCGGTCTCAGGCCACTTTACAAATTTCAAATACAAGCGATCAAAAATCTCTGTAACTTCAGTAGCTGACTGGCCCTTCGTTTGTCTTGTACTGTGTTTGTCTTAAATGGCGTAAAATCTGTGTCTGTTTCGTGAGTGTGTGAGGGTTTCAGGCGCGGCGCTTTGAGTCGATTTCCCCAAAATTGAGAAAAAGCGCCTATATAATAACAGTATTATTATTATTAAACAAGAGAATCTCCGATATTTCTGTACACACACGCTTGAAACTTGGCGAAATACTTTCTTAAGTGGGTGGCTAAGAGAGCCTCCGAGCATATTTTAATTGAATGTTTCATTGATGACATAGACAACCGTTTATAGGAAGTCGGTTGACTCAGATTAGAGTCCGTAATTTTTGTCATAGTTGAACTTTTGCATATAGCTAGTTTGGAGAAAGACATTGGATGAGTTCGTTAGCCAGCTTTGTATCCTTTCAACTTCTATAGTAAAAAATAATTCTTTTCAGAAAATAAGTAAAAGACCTTCACTTCTACAGAAAGTCAGACAGTGCCGGTGACATAAAAGAAGCAACTCCGTCACCACGCAGATACTGATACTCTAAATATGACGTAACTCTCTCTCTCTCTCTCTCTCTCTCTCTCTCTCTCTCTCTCTCTCTCTCTCTCTCTCTCTCTCTCTCTATCTCTCTTGAAAAATAAAGTTTCATTTCATTTCTTCTCTCTCTCTCTCTCTCTCTCTCTCTCTCTCTCTCTCTCTCTCTCTCTCTCTCTCTCTCTCTCTCTCTCTCTCTCTCTCTCTCTCTCTCTCTCAAACTATTTTTTAATGCCTACATTAAACCACACATTGATTATGCCTCAACAATATGGGATGGATGCAGCGAAAATCACTTCAAGAAGATAAACTCATTATACAAGCGCGCTGCTAAGCTTATCCTCCCTGATCCGTCTTTATCCACTGATGCCAAGCTGCAGGCCATCGGACTTCTCCCTCTGGTTAAGCACCTCGCACTTGTGTACTGATGCACAAAATTCTTAACGGGAAAGCTCCACCTTACTTATCTAGGCTTTTTTCGCCAACTGAAAAAAAATACAGCACCTCCAGGAACAGTCTCTCTATAAAAAGGCCCCGTATAGACCTTTTCAAATCTAGCCTGTCTTATTCAGGTGCTCTTTTATGGAATTCCCTTCCTCCCACTATTCAACAAACCACGTCTCTCTCGCTCTTTAAATGATTACCTTTCTAAGACAACGTTATGCTGATCCTTTCTTCTTCTTTGTTTCTCGACATAATACGCTTCCTGTTTTTAAATTTTTGCTATTTTTTTCCCCTCCATCTAGCCTCCAAATTGCTTGTTCTGTTTTATAACTTGTTTTTATTAGTACACAAAATATCATACCTACTTATATGTTAGATAATTATGTGCGAACGTACGTGTGTATGTGTATTTACAAAAGTGTGCATGTGCACGAGTACATGTATATGCGTGTCTGTGTGCGTGTGTGTATGCGTGTGTGACGTTTATTATTAGTTAGTTTTTGTTGTTTGCTTGGTGTTCCTTTTTTTTTTTATAAGTAGCTTAGCAAGGACAGATTGTAAGAAAGGCCTGCGCGCCTAATAGCTCAGTCCTTGGAAAATAAAGTTTCGTTCGTTCGTTCGTTCGTTCGTTCGTTCGTTCTCTCTCTCTCTCTCTCTCTCTCTCTCTCTCTCTCTCTCTCTCTCTCTCTCTCTCTCTCTCTCTCTCTCTCTCTCTCTCTCTCTCTCGCGCTCGCTCGCTCGCTCGCTCTTTCTCACACATATGCGCGCATCTCCAACAGGCATAGATCCTCATGTGCCCGCAGGTCGCATGAGCATCTGTG
>BTPG01000002.1:87124833-87204833 GCA_036245525.1 Semisulcospira habei
GCGGCCGTGTCATGAAATCAAAGGTCCTTAGGCCGATGTCAGTGTGAGTAGACACGTGCACGGCACAGCCGTGCACGGGCCTACTTATACTGACATCGGCCAGAGGACCTTTTGCTTGCCTTCGCGTTCGGTTTGATTATAAGTCTATTACCATTACAATAATATAATTTATGCTTTGACACACTGAAGTTGAATGCATATATATGTATTCAACGTCCGTGTGTCAAAGCATAAATCTGTTACTGTATATAGTTCACCGCAGTATGAACCGGCCGGCCAGAGTACTTTCTGCTGACTGGGGCGCCCGTTTCAAACGTTGACACACTGAAGGCGGAGAACGCACGCAAACACTGACTGAGTAGGCCTACAGGAAAATCACACGCCCTGTCTGTCATAGACAGGCCATGTATACGACCAAGTGGCGGGGTCACAGAGTGCAGACGACAGTGTGGCGGAGCGGGGAAGGAAGGCCTGGGGTTATCAGGTGCACCGGTAACGGGCGCTAGGCATACGTGTTCAGTCGGGCTTCACCGCTCTTGCTGTTAATTGCTGTCACCTGGCGGGTTTAGGTTACGGTGGAAAATTGTCACTTTCTCCCTGTATAAAACTGCTGTATGCGCGTTTACAATGTCGGCCGCACTCTTCTCCCCCGCTGTAAGTTGTTGTGCATGTTGTACAAGTTGTCCCCAAAACAGAAATAAGTCAGACGTTGTAGTACCACAGAGAATAAAATTGGGCGAAGAAGATGGGGATGGATTGGTCACAGTCTGAGAAAGCCAGTTTCCAGTATCACTAGGCAGGCATTGTCATGGAACCCCCAGGGAAAGAGGAAAAGAGGCAGGCCGAGAAACACCTGGCGTCGAGACCTCCGCCAAGCAGACATCAAGAGACTAGGGACCACCTCAAGTAAAATCGAAGAAGAAGCACAGAACAGGAGTCGATGGAGGTTTCTCGTCGACAGCCTATACCCGGGGAGGGGTGACAGGCGTAAGTAAGTAAAGTAAGTTATAGTACCACGGACTTCCAGCATTTCGTGGATCATTAATCCATCAGGCCGCTCCGTCTGCAAGGGCGTAGATTCTCATGACACCTGGTAGCCGCAGGGTTTCATGAAAATGTACGCCTCTCTCGTAAAAAGTTGCTGCAACTCATTGACATCCACAGTTTGCGGTTCTCGTCCTGTATTAACCTCTTGAGGAAAAATAAACGCAACCAAGTGCAAGAGACATAGATCCTCATGAGCCCCCGCAGTTGCGGGGGCTCATGAGGATCTATGTCTCTTGCTGACACCATTTTAAATCTATGTTCCCTGGATGGCTGGGGCTCATTGTCGTGGAATTAACGAAGATTTTGGATACACACTCTGCAGTGAACGGGTTAACAGTTCGACCGATATGGGCGCATGCCACAGTACAGTGATCCATCCAAACGGTTCTTCTAGTCCTTACTGTAAAGGGACGCCACCTACTGTCTTTTCTTATGATAATGAGCTCAACCTACTGTTTGTGAACTGATTCTAATTACGGAATTACATACAATAATGAAAACTTTGTCACGGTAAAAAAATAAATAAATAAATAAAAGCCTTGAAAAGTGACAAACTGGTCAGGATATAAAAAGGGAAAAAAAAGAAGACTGAAATCGGTGAAACGTAACGTGCAATAAAAAGAAGTAGAATAAATTAATGCTCAAACATCTTGTGTTTTTACAAGAGAAAAAAAATGACATACAATGATTCACTTAAGATGTACTTTGAACAAATAAATTTCTTATCTCTGTAAAATACGTTCCAGAAAACCTCGCCATTTCCCGAAAACAACAACGAAACATTTCGAAAAACAAACTGAAGAAACAAGCGAGGTGTGCGAAAGGACCTCGGCCTGATGTCAGCCTTAGCCGGCCCGCGCACGCCGGTGCACCGGCCAGCTAAAGCTGAAGTCGGCCCGAGGATCTTTTGCTACACAGCTGGACGCCGATATGATGACTGTTTGCTGACTGGAATGCAGGTACAACTCCTGTTTCCGATTCATGGCTGTAACTTACGAAGCTCATGGTGAGTCGTACACATTTGAAAAACGAAATGAAAAGGGAGAGAACATGCCTGTAGGACTTTTCAAATCCCGGGTTTTCCCCCTCGTCAGTACCTCGGGCCGAACTCCTTTCACTAGAGCAATAGATTCTTCCAGAGCTTATGCAGCTGCAGGGGTTCGGCTGTCGTGAGAATGTAAATGTCGTCAAAATGCGTATTCACGTCTGCTGCGCCTCAGACGGAGAAAGCAATTGCAAGTTAAAGCATCATCATTTTCAGGTTTCGCAAGCTTAATTGGGAGGAACATTCATCGTTTGAGAAACCGCCAAATGGAACCAATGACGGTCGGTTATATGTACAGTTTCCGTGGGCCTCCTGCGTCGACGAGAGGCTGATGTGAATCTTTGTTCCTCCCAAGTGGAATGGCCTGGACGTGGGACTGACTGAATCTTGCGGAACTAGCTTGTCTTCTCTCGCGGTGTCTTTGTAGCCCTGCACGTGCTCATCGGATTAGCCTGATTTCACTGGCAGCGCGCCGGAACCTTTTTCTTAACCCGATCACTGCCAAGGAAAACTGAACACGACCCGAAAGCAAGAGGTATAGGTCCTCTTGGGCCCCCGCAATTTCGGGGGCTCATAAGGATCTATGCCTCTTGCTTAAACCGTTTGTATCTATGTTTTCTTCGGCTTTGGCACGGAATTCACTCATTCATCCCGACGGCCGTATTTCCCAATTTTGGAGGCGTCATCTAACGACTATGCACCAGTTGCAGGAGATGGATCGACCATGATAATTCAAGGGCAGTGCCAGATTAGCTTGGCGCCGACAAGCGCCAAGATAATCTGGCACTGCCCTTGATTTATCATGGTCGACCCATCTCCTGCTGTAGTGCGTCAGGGCTGAATGGGTTAATGAAGATTTCAGAAACACAATTTGCGTCCACTGGCAGTGATAGGGTTAACGGTACCACCCTGGAAAACTGAATACAACCCGTCTGCAAGAAGTATAGATCCTCATGAGCCTCAGCAGTTGCGGGGACCCGTGAGGATCTATGCCTCTTGCTGACGCCACTTTGTATTCCTTGTGTTATTTGGACCCGTGAGGATCTATGCCTCTTGCTGACGCCACTTTGTATTCCTTGTGTTATTTGGACCCGTGAGGATCTATGCCTCTTGCTAAAGCCACTTTGTATTCCTTGTGTTATTTGGACCCGTGAGGATCTATGCCTCTTGCTGAAGCCACTTTGTATTCCTTGTGTTATTTGGACCCGTGAGGATCTATGCCTCTTGCTAAAGCCACTTTGTATTCCTTGTGTTATTTGGACCCGTGAGGATCTATGCCTCTTGCTAAAGCCACTTTGTATTCTTTGTGTTATTTGGACCCGTGAGGATCTATGCCTCTTGCTGACGCCACTTTGTATTCCTTGTGTTATTTGGACCCGTGAGGATCTATGCCTCTTGCTGAAGCCACTTTGTATTCTTTGTGTTATTTGGACCCGTGAGGATCTATGCCTCTTGCTGACGCCACTTTGTATTCCTTGTGTTATTTGGACCCGTGAGGATCTATGCCTCTTGCTAAAGCCACTTTGTATTCCTTGTGTTATTTGGACCCGTGAGGATCTATGCCTCTTGCTGACGCCACTTTGTATTCCTTGTGTTATTTGGACCCGTGAGGATCTATGTCTCTTGCTGAAGCCACTTTGTATTCCTTGTGTTATTTGGACCCGTGAGGATCTATGCCTCTTGCTAAAGCCACTTTGTATTCCTTGTGTTATTTGGACCCGTGAGGATCTATGCCTCTTGCTAAAGCCACTTTGTATTCTTTGTGTTATTTGGACCCGTGAGGATCTATGCCTCTTGCTAAAGCCACTTTGTATTCCTTGTGTTATTTGGACCCGTGAGGATCTATGCCTCTTGCTAAAGCCACTTTGTATTCCTTGTGTTATTTGGACCCGTGAGGATCTATGCCTCTTGCTAAAGCCACTTTGTATTCTTTGTGTTATTTGGACCCGTGAGGATCTATGCCTCTTGCTAAAGCCACTTTGTATTCCTTGTGTTATTTGGACCCGTGAGGATCTATGCCTCTTGCTAAAGCCACTTTGTATTCCTTGTGTTATTTGGACCCGTGAGGATCTATGCCTCTTGCTAAAGCCACTTTGTATTCTTTGTGTTATTTGGACCCGTGAGGATCTATGCCTCTTGCTAAAGCCACTTTGTATTCCTTGTGTTATTTGGACCCGTGAGGATCTATGCCTCTTGCTAAAGCCACTTTGTATTCTTTGTGTTATTTGGACCCGTGAGGATCTATGCCTCTTGCTAAAGCCACTTTGTATTCCTTGTGTTATTTGGACCCGTGAGGATCTATGTCTCTTGCTGAAGCCACTTTGTATTCCTTGTGTTATTTGGACCCGTGAGGATCTATGCCTCTTGCTAAAGCCACTTTGTATTCCTTGTGTTATTTGGACCCGTGAGGATCTATGTCTCTTGCTGAAGCCACTTTGTATTCCTTGTGTTATTTGGACCCGTGAGGATCTATGCCTCTTGCTAAAGCCACTTTGTATTCCTTGTGTTATTTGGACCCGTGAGGATCTATGCCTCTTGCTGAAGCCACTTTGTATTCCTTGTGTTATTTGGACCCGTGAGGATCTATGCCTCTTGCTAAAGCCACTTTGTATTCCTTGTGTTATTTGGACCCGTGAGGATCTATGCCTCTTGCTGAAGCCACTTTGTATTCCTTGTGTTATTTGGACCCGTGAGGATCTATGCCTCTTGCTAAAGCCACTTTGTATTCTTTGTGTTATTTGGACCCGTGAGGATCTATGCCTCTTGCTAAAGCCACTTTGTATTCTTTGTGTTATTTGGACCCGTGAGGATCTATGCCTCTTGCTAAAGCCACTTTGTATTCCTTGTGTTATTTGGACCCGTGAGGATCTATGCCTCTTGCTAAAGCCACTTTGTATTCCTTGTGTTATTTGGACCCGTGAGGATCTATGCCTCTTGCTAAAGCCACTTTGTATTCTTTGTGTTATTTGGACCCGTGAGGATCTATGCCTCTTGCTAAAGCCACTTTGTATTCCTTGTGTTATTTGGACCCGTGAGGATCTATGTCTCTTGCTGAAGCCACTTTGTATTCCTTGTGTTATTTGGACCCGTGAGGATCTATGCCTCTTGCTAAAGCCACTTTGTATTCCTTGTGTTATTTGGACCCGTGAGGATCTATGTCTCTTGCTGAAGCCACTTTGTATTCCTTGTGTTATTTGGACCCGTGAGGATCTATGCCTCTTGCTAAAGCCACTTTGTATTCCTTGTGTTATTTGGACCCGTGAGGATCTATGCCTCTTGCTGAAGCCACTTTGTATTCCTTGTGTTATTTGGACCCGTGAGGATCTATGCCTCTTGCTAAAGCCACTTTGTATTCCTTGTGTTATTTGGACCCGTGAGGATCTATGCCTCTTGCTGAAGCCACTTTGTATTCCTTGTGTTATTTGGACCCGTGAGGATCTATGCCTCTTGCTAAAGCCACTTTGTATTCTTTGTGTTATTTGGACCCGTGAGGATCTATGCCTCTTGCTAAAGCCACTTTGTATTCTTTGTGTTATTTGGACCCGTGAGGATCTATGCCTCTTGCTAAAGCCACTTTGTATTCCTTGTGTTATTTGGACCCGTGAGGATCTATGCCTCTTGCTAAAGCCACTTTGTATTCCTTGTGTTATTTGGACCCGTGAGGATCTATGCCTCTTGCTAAAGCCACTTTGTATTCTTTGTGTTATTTGGACCCGTGAGGATCTATGCCTCTTGCTAAAGCCACTTTGTATTCTTTGTGTTATTTGGACCCGTGAGGATCTATGCCTCTTGCTGACGCCACTTTGTATTCTTTGTGTTATTTGGACGGTTGGGGAACATTCCCTTGAACTGCGAATGCTGTTTTGTTTTTTAAACACAGTCCTGCGCCCGCTCTCAGTGAAGGGATTTAAAGCTTGCCACCTGCAAGATGGATACATCACCGCGAGCCCCATGCGGGTTGCTGGAAGGAAGGAGAAATATTTTTCTTCCATGTTCTTCAGAAGGATGTCCTGTTGGTTTGAAGACTGCACGTGTGACTTCCGTGCCGTACGGATAGGTTACTTATTATTATTATTTGTTATTACATGGTATTTATATGGCGCATTTCTCATATTTATAATATAACTCAATGCGCAGAATGTAGCCACGAACTGAACCCAACAAGCACGCTCACGTGAATCACACGCATTCACTCACACACTGTACGTAAACACAGAACATTCACGTGGTGCTAAGAGCAAGCTCAAGCGAGCTACTGAAGTGACGGTATTTGGAAATCGTTTTGTATTTGAAATTTTATTAAGTTGGCTGAAACTGATACCAAAGTGAAGGGGGAGGAAGAGCCGGAGTACCCGGAGAAAGAACCCCCGACGGTCCGCCCGAATTAACGGTGACACTTAGTAGAGGAGAAAAATCCGACGCCGGAACCCGGAATCGAACCTCGCACCTTTAGCATTGGTGGCAGGCGCCTTAACCACTGCGCCACGGACCGCCCCGTTTAACGTCCACAGGCACCGGAGTGATGATGGGCGACCTCTAGCGGGCGGGTTAGGACACCCTTTGAAGTACGACCTGACAACAGATCAAATCGGCGGCCCTGCAACTGTGCCACTTTAATTTACCAGGACCTTCTTCTTCTTCTTCCCGAACGCCGTCACACTTGGAGTTTGGCTCTCAAAATGAAATCTGTGGTCTTCTGTAGAGTGCCTCCATTGCCCCGCACAGTTTCTCTTGTAGAGTGGCAGGCTTCGGCCATATCTCCTCCCTCAGCAGCTGGTGGTTCCCACAGTCCTGGAGGATGTGCTCTGTGGTTACCAGGACCTTATAACAGTCTGAACAAGCCTGGTATTGACGTAAGGCGTTATCGGACCGCATTTTCAACTCATTCGAGACGTGCCGTCTACGGATACGCGGCGTTTCGCCGCGTATCCGCGGTCGGCACGTCTCGAATGAGTTAACACAACAGGCGCTTTTCAAAAGAAGTGCAGGACAGCAGCCTCCAAGCCCGTTACAGCTCACAGCGAAACCGCGTGATTATCTCAATCTTTCACTCAGACCACAGACTGCGGATGAGGCAGGCGCCCACGGTGTCTCTGCCGGTACTGAGTGAAAGATTTAGATAATCGTCCTCTCCCACCAGACTCGCTATCGACGCCGCCATCGTCAGACGCGGCAGCTGCACACTCGCCCACCCGGATTTAAAACTAGGATCTACCCTAGCAACCTGTCGCTTTCCAAGATCTGATCCCGCGGGGCCAGTTCTCGCGAGTTCTATCAAAGGATAAATCACCCAAAGTCGCACGGAGTGTTTACGGGTCGTCAGTTCTCGATCGGTCGGGGGGCACTGTATTTAGACGCTGACTCCAGAGGCTGGCCCGGATAACCATCTGTGCTGGAGCGCGTTCAGTTGCCTCTCCGTAACCCCTCGTGCCTCTCCTTAGTCTTTAACCCCTTTACTGTCGAGAAAGAAATGAACACGATCCGACTTCTAGAGACGTAGATCCTCATTAACCCCCTTGCCCATGCAGGTTTCGAGAAACGCTGAATCTCATGAAGTTTGTTGAAAAACACGGTAATGGCGTTAACCGCTTCAGTGCCGAAAAAAACTTGAACGCCACCCAACTGCAAGAGACATAGATCCTCATGAGCCCCCGCATGCGCGGGGGCTCATGAGGATCTATGCCTCTTGCTGAGACCACTTTGAATCCATGTGCCTGGGACGACTAGGACTGTTTTGCATCGAGGAAAAAAAAAATGATCACGATCCGACTGCGGGCAAGAGGTACATAGCTGAAAAAGAAGTGGTTGGTCAAAGCAGTTTTTCACTTTGAATCCATGTGCCTAGAACTGTTGGAACTCTTTGACGTTGAACTGACAGTTCCTCATGAACCCCCTCCAAGTCAGTGCTGGAGCCCCAATGACAGTCTATGCTCATAGCATGAAGATCTATGCCTCTTGCTGACACCACTTTGATCCATGTTGCCTGGGATAGCTGGGACTTTACGGCGTTTCAATAACACACAAAGGTTTCCTCTTTGGTACCAGTTTCAGGCCACTTTAAAAATGTCAAATACAAAGCGATCAAAATTTCCGGAACCTCAGTAGCTGAGCTGACCCTTCGCACCACTTGAATGTCCTGTGTTTGTCTTGTACTGTGTTTGTCTTCAGAGTGAACGCGTGTGTTACACGTGAGCGTGCGTGTTGGGTTCAGTTCGCGGCGCTTTGAGCCGATTTCGCAGAACTGGGTAAAGCGCCTATATAATAACCGGTATTATTATTATTATTATTATTATTATTATTATTATTATTATTATTGTTATGTTTCAGAAACACAAAGTGGGTCCACTGGCAGGTGCTGCTGTTGTAAGTGAACTCTGAGGATGTAGTACAGCGCCACCTGCCATTAAAGTTAGTTAGTTATTTGGGTTTAACGCCGAGCAGACCTGCCATTAAAGACCACACTACAAGTCGCTACAGCTACTTGAATGGTCTTTAACCCATACCATACTGAGAAGCTTCAAATTTGTAATCTGCCATGTGCACGCTACATTACAGTACTTACAGATAAGGGTATAGACCAATGGCTTTAGTTCAAGGGTAGTGCCAGAATAGCTTGGCGCCTAGAGGCGCCAAGCTATTCTGGCACTACCCTTGAACTATTTTAGTCAAACTTATTTTACACACTGGTGTATTCCGAATGATAAGGGTTAATAATGGATGAGGTTCTGCGGTAGGTGCTCTCGCAGGAGAAGTCTTCAAAGGCAAGAAGTGTCACCGGTCATTAAAGGGCATCGTTTAGGCAGCTACAGCCACAGTCACAGCTACAGCCACCTAAACGATGGTCTTTAATGACATGTGATCTCTCATGAGGGTGGCCGTCAAAATAGGATCTCCTGTACGATTGAAGTTAATGCGACATACATTTGACCCATTTGACCACCAGGCGACATTTCGCACATTTTAGAGGTGTCACTTAACATCTGTGCCTCGCGGTATGCATTCTATTAGTTCGACTATGATAATTCAAGAGAAGTGCGGCCAGATTAGATTTGGCGCCTGAAGGCGCCAAGCAAGTCTGGCACTACCCTTGAATAAGTTATCATGGTCGATCCATCACCTTCTGTAGTGCGTTGGGGCTAAATGGGTTAAGCAAAGATAAGATGGATCGCATATTATTCAAGGGTAGTGCCACATTAGATTGGCGCCATCAGGCGCCAATCTAATGCGGCACTACCCTTGAATTAACATGGTCGATCCACGACCTGCTGCAGGTTTGTTGGGGCTATACGGGGTAAGCAAAGATAAGCTTGCTGATCGGACATGTCAGCGTGATCTGCCTTCTTCAGCTAGCGGAACTGACGGGAATGTAAAGTGTATAGAGGGTGACAGTTGTACAAATTGTGGAAGGATCTGGCCCTGCGGGTCGGCACGTGAGCTACGTAGGCTCATGAAGCCACTGCCGGGTACACTGAAATACAGTAGGCTTGAGCTGCTAGGTGCTCACTGCCCTCGCAAGGCAAAAGACAGTACGTCCAGTATAGTGAAAAGTGATATTTTCATTGCCATTCAATGAAAATCTCGCTATTTACAAAAATGAATTTGCTGTTTTTTTACATTCCTAGTTCTTCATCCAGCCCTGTCCATCTGCCAGAGGCACAGACTCTCATTAGCTCTCAATGCCGAAGGGGTACAAGGGCGGAATACACTTTTTTGCAGACCGCGATCGACGCCAACTGAATGTGCTATCTAGGGTTAGCCGTACGACTTTAAATTTCAGCCGATCCCGCCAGAAGAGTATATTGTCGTGCGTCGCTGCTCAGTGCCGAACGGGCAAATGGAAATGTAAGTCTGTTGCTGGTTTTACGTTTTTCGACTCAGTTTAGGTGCACGACTGTCATTATATCCCCGCCCATCTGTCCGCATCATACGGATTAAAATGGGCACTCACACCGGCGTCCTCGAATTGCTCTTGCTAGCAGAAATACACATAATGGACCTACACCCACCAACGTTCAGTTACATGAGTGAGCTTATTCCTGCGCCAGACACTAAGCAAGGTGCTCCGCTACAGCGGAGCATCTTGCTTAGTGTCTGGCGCAGGACTAAGCTCACATCATGCAGCTGGGCATAGCACCGAGGGTGTTGTTTTGGGTTAGGTGCACAACTGCGCAGGGCAGATAAGCCTTGTTACACTACACCTGTTACAGGCTTATCGTCAGTGGCGGAGAAGCCGCCTGCGAGGGCTCGGGGATGGTCTCCCCGGAAAATCAAATTTAGAGCGGCCCCTGGTGGGAGCATTCTTTGAAACCTGCCCCAACATGCACCCAGTTGCACTTCCTTTAATCAGCGCTTGTAAATAACTTTGTAAACACTAGAAATAATCGTTCACATGGTGCCAAAGCCCATCTGCAAGAGGCGTAGATTCTCATGAGCGCCTGCCTTCGGCATGAGGCTCATGAGAATCCACGCCTCTTGCAGACACAGATCCACGCCTCCATTTAGCCGCCAAGACCGGCTTCATCTAATTCCCAGCTTCAATTCCTGGAATAGCTTCCGGTTAGAAATGGGGTTTCTCGATCAGCGTGCCCCTAATGGCAACAACAGCCGCCCTCCATCGTAGTGCGTGGAAACCGTGGCTTTGATTCGATATCTTTAGTGCTGCGCAAATTACTTTTGACCGCCTGGTGTGCGAAAGAGGATGTGAGGATGTTTGTATCCGCTCTGATGACGTAATTCGTTTGTTCGACGCCCTTTGAAATCCTGCTGAGCCTCTATCGCGGACTTGCATCGTCAATTCGAACACAAGTTCGTTATTGTGTTTTGTTGCTAACGCTATAGCCTACTTTGTTCACTTCAAAATAGCCGTGCTGTTTCTCAGCATACTCAAAGACAAAAGACGTCGGTGGAAGTTGACCTTTCATATGATCCCGAAGTCAATGCGCAGGTTTTTTTTTTTTAACATGACTTGTCTATGCAGTTATTTACAGTGAACGTGTTAAATATAATCACAATAACAATGAACATTATCAGATGAAAAAATAACCAGTTTGTAAACTTTGACCTGATGGAATTCCCTTTACAGTCATGGGTTCATCCCGAGCAGTTTCTTCAGCCGTGAAGGACTATTTATTTCCGTTCTGCTTTCCCGCTTGACTGTTTTCGTCAAAACTCGTGTTCCACGGTTTATATCAAACTTTGCCTGTAAACATTCTTCGTTCTGGTACAACTCTCGGGAAAATGACTTATTATGTTTACTGTTTTTTTTTTTAATAAAAAATTAGCACGGGAGAACCCTCTGGCATTCTGGCCAATCATTGCAGTCACGTATCATGGATTTACATAGATACTTAGACACGCCTGTACGGGGACTACCAACACGACTGAAGTTCAAAAAAAATTACTCATTGGAGACGTGCCGTATACGATACGCGGCGAATCGCCGCGTATCCGTATACGGCGCGTCTCCAATGAGTAAACCAATCAGCAAGCCAGGACCCATCGGGCAACAAACGAATAGGGGGAAAAAACAAAACAAGCCACGGAAAAGCACGCCATATCCTACATCTTAAACACTTAGGAAAGGTAGAGTACTGACACACGAAATGAACAGATACCACTGGACCATCCTAGGACTGTGCGAAGTACGATGGAAGAACCTTGGGGAAACATCAACCCAGCAAAACCACAAACTGTATTACAGTGGCAGAGAAGACAAAGACGAACAGGGTGTCGGATTTCTGATCCACAAAGACATCGTGAGCACTGTCATGAGTTGTCGGCCAGTCTCCAGTAGGCTTATCGCCATACGCTTGAGGGCAACCCCATTCAATATCACCATTGTACAAGTTTACGCCCCAACAACAGACTATGGCGATGAGGAAATAGAAGACTTCTATGACCAACTGCAAGAAGTCTTGGACCAGACCCTAGAGAAAGACATTCTTGTGGTGCAGGGAGACTTACTTACTTACTTACTTACTTACGCCTGTCACCCCTACCCGGGTATAGGCCGTCGACGAGAGACCTCCAGCAACTCCTGTCCTGTGCTTCTCCTTCGATTCTACTCCAGGTGGTTCCCAGTCTCTTGATGTCTGCTTGGAGGTCTCGACGCCAGGAGTTTCTCGGCCTACCTCTTTTCCTCTTTCCCTGGGGGTTCCATGACAATGCCTGCCTAGTGATACTGGAAGCTGGCTTTCTCAGACTGTGACCGATCCATCCCCATCTTCTTCGCCCAATTTCATTCTCTGCTGTTATCTGCTCTGTTCTCTCCCAGAGTCTGACGTTGCTGATCTTCTCTGGCCAGTGGATTTTCAAAATTCTTCTAAGGCAACTGTTCATGAAGGTCTGTACTCTGTTGACTGTGGTTTTTGTCAATCTCCATGTCTCTGCTCCACATAGGAGAACTGCTTTTACATTGGAGTTGAAAATCCGGACTTTGGTGTGTTGTGACAGCTCTCTGGAACTCCACACTTTTTTCAACTGGAGAAAGGCTGCTCTGGCTTTACCGATTCGTGCTCTGACATCTGCATCAGTGCCGCCTTTTTTGTCTATGATGCTCCCGAGATAGGTGAAGGACTCCACCTCCTCCAACGGGGTGCCAGCAAGCAAGACTGGTTCTTCCCTGGTTGCGTTCAGCCTCATTGTCTTTGTTTTCTGTTTGTGAATGGTGAGGCCCACTTGGGACGAGATGTCAGCAAGCCTCGTGGTCTTGTCCTGCATTTGTTGATGAGTGTGGGACAGTAATGCCAAGTCGTCTGCAAAATCGAGGTCGTCAAGCTGTGTCCACAGTGTCCACTGTATTCCACTTCGTCTGTGCTCTGTGGTCATCTTCATGACCCAGTCTAGGGCCAGTAGGAAGAGGAACGGAGACAGCAGACACCCCTGCCTGACACCAGTTCTGACCTGGAGCTCTCTGGTGAACTGCCCTTCGTGGATCACGCGACATGTCATGCCATCATAGCTGCTCTTGATCAGGCGGACGAGCTTTGTGGGTACACCGTAGTGTCGTAGGAGTTTCCACAGAGTCTCTCGGTCCACGCTGTCAAATGCTTTCTCATAATCCACAAAGTTGACGTACAGCGGGGAGCTCCACTCCAGAGACTGTTCCACGATGAGTGCAGGGAGACTGGAATGCCAAAATAGGAGACGGTGCTGCTAGGAACTGAAAAGGCACATGCGGACGCTACTGCAATGCAGAGACCATCGACAGAGGCTTAAGGCTCCTGGAATTTGCCAGCTCAAATGATCTAAAGCTGATGAACACGTTTGGCCCACACAAGCATCCAGAAGTGGACATGGCACAGCCTGAACGGAGAGCATCATAACCAAATTGATTACATCATGGTGAAGAGACGCTTCCAAACCAGTGTGAACATTGCCAAGACAAGAAGTTATCCAGGAGCAGACATTGGAAGCGACCATGATACTTAGTGATGATGACATTCCGACTCCGCCTAAAGAAGGTCAACAAGCAGGGTCCCACCAGAATCAAGTTTGACCTCGAGAAACTGGAAGACCCAGAGGCAGCAGAAGCCTTCCAGGCAAAGATAGGAGGAAAATTCGCGCCACTGCTACTTCTAGGTGCAGAAGACACGGATGTGGACACACTAATCGACACATTTAACACTGCTGTTACCCAAACAGCCAGTGAGATCCTTGGCAAACACCGACAAGCAAAGAAACCTTGGGTTACAGCTGACATCTTTGTTCTATGTGACAAGCGTCGAGAATTAAAGAAAAAGAAATCAGAGGTAGAAGGAGCTAAACAATACAGGGAAATTAACCAGGATATCAAGAAAAGCATGGAAAAGGCAAAGAATAAGTGGATTGAAGATCAGTGTAAACTCGTAGAAGAAAATCTGAACAAAACTAATAGCAAAAAAAGCATACCAGCTGGTGAAAGACCTGACCAGTGTAAAACAAGGGCGCTCCTCGATCATTTAAGATAGTGAAGGGAACTATCTTACGGAAGACCAAGACATACTGAAGAGATGGACAGAGTACTGCTCAGATTTGTACACCACCGAGCTACAGGGGACCCAGGCATACTTGTCAACCCACCCGTGACCAACAATGGCAACTATCCCATCCTCCGAGAAGAAGTAGAGGTTGCAGTGAAGTCACTGAAAAAAAGGGAAGGCAGCAGGAGCAGACAACATCCCTGCAGAACTAGTCCAAGAAGGGGGAGAAGACATGACAAGCGCCTTACTAACAATCTGCAATAAGATCTGGCAGTCAGGGGATTGGCCCACACCATGGACCCAACACTTATAATAACTCTCCCCCAAAAAGGCAACTTACATCAATGCCAGAATTATCGCACGATCAGTCTTATATGCCATCCAAGCAAAGTCATGTTAAAGATCCTACTGAACAGGTTGAAGCCACAGGCAGAGGAAATCATAGCTGAGGAACAGGCAGGCTTCAGACCAGGGCGCAGCACAACTGAGCAGATCTTCAATCTGAGAGTTCTATGTGAGAGGTACCTCCAGCACCAGCAAGACT
Source organism: Semisulcospira habei (assembly GCA_036245525.1). NCBI lineage: Eukaryota > Metazoa > Mollusca > Gastropoda > Semisulcospiridae > Semisulcospira > Semisulcospira habei. The sequence goes on from BTPG01000002.1 coordinate 87,139,430, forward strand.
CTATCATGTCTGTGTGGATTTTAAGAAAGCGTTTGACAGGGTGTGGCATGCAGCCCTTTAGTCCACCATGAAGCTATACAACATCAATGCCAACCTGATCAAAGTCATAGCAAACCTTTACAACAAGGCCACTAGCGCAGTCTGCTTCAACGGCAAAATAGGAAACTGGTTTAGGACTACAGTCGGAGTCAGACAAGGCTGCTTGCTCTCACCGTCGGGGGTTCTTTCTCCGGGTACTCCGGTTCTTCCACCCCCACCCACCCCCCACCCACCCCCCCCCACCCCCCACCCCCCACACTTTGGTACCGGTTTCAGGCCACTTTATAAATTTCAAATACAAGCGATCAAAAATCTCTGTAACTTCAGTAGCTGAACTGGCCCTTCGTCTGTTTTGTTACTGTGTTTGTCTTAAATGGCGTAAATCCGTGTCTGTTACGTGAGTGTGCGTGTTGGGTTTCAGTTCGCGGCGCTTTGAGTCGATTTGCCCAAAAATTGAGAAAAAGCGCCTATATAATAAAGGTATTATTATTATTATTTACCTACTCTTTTCAACATCTTTCTGGAAAGAATCATGACAGACGCTCTGAAAGATCATGAAGGAACTATCAGTATTGGAGGCAGAACAATCACGAACTTGCCCTTTGCGGATGACTGACATTGATGGCCTTGCAGGAACAGAGAAGGAGCTAGCTCAGCTGGTGGAAAAGCTGGACAGCACAGCCATTGCGTATGGGATGGAAATCAGTGCAGAGAAGACCAAACTGATGACAAATAACACCAGTGGCATTGGCACTGACGTCATGATTGGAAGCCAAAAAACTAGAAACAGTTAATAAATTCAAATACTTAGGAGCCATTGTGACAGATGAGGGATCAAAACCAGAAATACTGTCCAGGATTGCGCAGACAACAACAGCACTGACAAGATTGAAGACCATATGGAAATAACAGAAACATCACGCTCTGCTCCAAGATCAGACTGATGCGCTCCTTAGTCATCTCAGTGTTCTTGTATGCCTGCGAGTCATGGACCCTCACAGCAGACCTTGAAAGGAGGATACAAGCCACTGTAATGAGATGTTTTCGAAGGCTGCTTGGCATTTCATACAGAGATCACATCACGAACGAGGAAGTGGGAAGCAGAGTCAGGCAAGCCATCGGGCCCTATGAAGACCTATTAGCCATTGTGAGAAAACGCAAACTGAAGTGGTATGGGCATGTCACGCGTTCAGCAGGGCTTGCCAAAACAATCCTGCAAGGCACTGTGCAAGGAGAACGAAGGAGAGAAGACAGAGGAAAAGATGGGAGGACAATATCTCTGAGTGGACAGGACTGAGGCTGGGTGATACGCTAAGAATGGCAGAGAACAGAGAGGAATGGAGGGAGCTGGTTGCCAAGTCATCAGTGGTGCCCCAACGGTCGGCAAGACTACGGGATATAGATAGATAGATAGATAGATAGATAGATAGATAGATAGATAGATAGATAGATAGATAGATAGATAGATAGATAGATAGATAGATAGATAGATAGATAGATAGATAGATAGATAGATAGATAGATAGATAGATAGATAAGATTAGATTACATTAGATTACATTGGATTATATTAGATTACATTAGATTAGATAGATAGATATAGCTGCGTATCCGTATGCGGCACGTCTCCAGTGAGTTAATTGATCAACCTTGTCCGAGAGTTCCCATGCATATGGGACTCCCGCAGCTCCAACCGCGCGCGTGAGACTTACTTACGCCTGTCACCCCTCTCCGGGTATAGGCCGTCGACGAGAGACCTCCAGCGACTCCTGTCCTGTGCTTCTCCTTCTCCAGGTGGTTCCCAGTCTCTTGATGTCTGCTTGGAGGTCTCGACGCCAGGTGTTTCTCGGCCTGCCTCTTTTCCTCTTTCCCTGGGGATTCCATGGCAATGCCTGCCTAGTGATACTGGAAGCTAGCTTTCTCAGACTGTGACCAATCCATCCCCATCTCCTTCGCCTAATTTCATTGAGAGCTGAGAGCTGTTCCATATATGGTAATGGCAGGTCAGTCAGTAGAAACACATTGCGTGCACATTGAAACGTGTGCTGGCGAAACCGATGTGGCAGGTGGCAAATTGTTGCTTACCACACATTGCCAGTCACAAATTCTGGTAGCGTGGGCACAGCCCCTAACAAAGGAGCCAGACTAGCGCATTGGAAGTGACAACCCAAAACATAACAGCTCTAGAGCATACGTGCGGTGTTGTTGTTGCTGTTGTTGTTGTTGTGTTGTTGTTGTGGTGGTAGTGGTGGTGGTGGAGGTGTTGTTGTTGTTTTGTTGTTGTTTTGCTCTTCTTGTTTGACAAGATGGACAGTTTCGCCATAATTATCTGCTTAACCATGTTAGCCCCGGATCCCTACAGCAGGAGATGGTTTGACCATGATAATTCAAGGGTAGTGCCAGCTTAGCTTGGCGCCTGAGGGCGCCAAGTTAATCTGGCACTACCCTTGAATTATCACGGTCAAGCCATCTTCTGCAACTAGTACATAGTCCTTAGGCGACACCTCCGAAATTTGAGAAATGGGACCTTCGGGCTAAAAGGGTTAATGCGACTAAACCGAACTTGGTTTAGCGCTGTCTCAGTGGGACTCTAGGATTTCTGTCGATGAAAGCTTGTTAGTTATAATGGCAACGTGAGTGTTTCTGTACACTTCTCACGCAGTACGCAAACAATATCGGGCCGCAGTAAAGCTTGTTAGTTATAATGGCAACGTGAGTGTTTCTGTACACTTCTCACGCAGTACGCAAACAATATCGGGCCGCAGTAAAGCTTGTTAGTTATAATGGCAATGTGAGTGTTTCTGTACACTACTCTCACGCAGTACGCAAACAATATCGGGCCGCAGTAAAGCTTGTTAGTTATAATGGCAACGTGAGTGTTTCTGTACACTTCTCACCCAGTACGCAAACAATATCGGGCCGCAGTAAAGCTTGTTAGTTATAATGGCAACGTGAGTGTTTCTGTACACTTCTCACGCAGTACGCAAACAATATCGGGCAGCAGTAAAGCTTGTTAGTTATAATGGCAACGTGAGTGTTTCTGTACACTTCTCACGCAGTACGCAAACAATATCGGGCCGCAGTAAAGCTTGTTAGTTATAATGGCAACGTGAGTGTTTCTGTACACTTCTCACGCAGTACGCAAACAATATCGGGCCGCAACGTAAAGCTTGTTAGTTATAATGGCAACGTGAGTGTTTCTGTACACTTCTCACGCAGTACGCAAACAATATCGGGCCGCAGTAAAGCTTGTTAGTTATAATGGCAACGTGAGTGTTTCTGTACACTTCTCACGCAGTACACAAACAATATCGGGCCGCAGTAAAACTTGTTAGTTATAATGTCAACGTGAGTGTTTCTGTACACTTCTCACCCAGTACGCAAACAATATCGGGCCGCAGTAAAACTTGTTAGTTATAATGGCAACGTGAGTGTTTCTGTACACTTCTCACCCAGTACGCAAACAATATCGGGCCGCAGTAAAACTTGTTAGTTATAATGGCAACGTGAGTGTTTTTGTACACTTCTCACGCAGTACGCAAACAATATCGGGCCGCAGTAAAACTTGTTAGTTATAATGGCAACGTGAGTGTTTCTGTTCACTTCTCATCCAGTACGCAAACAATATAGGGCCGCAGTAAAGCTTGTTAGTTATAATGGCAACGTGAGTGTTTCTGTACACTTCTCACGCAGTACGCAAACAATATCGGGCCGCAGTAAAGCTTGTTAGTTATAATGGCAACGTGAGTGTTTCTGTACACTTCTCACGCAGTACGCAAACAATATCGGGCCGCAGTAAAGCTTGTTAGTTATAATGGCAACGTGAGTGTTTTTGTACACTTCTCACGCAGTACGCAAACAATATCGGGTCGCAGTAAAGCTTGTTAGTTATAATGGCAACGTGAGTGTTTCTGTACACTTCTCACGCAGTACGCAAACAATATCGGGCCGCAGTAAAACTTGTTAGTTATAATGGCAACGTGAGTGTTTCTGTACACTTCTCACGCAGTACGCAAACAATATCGGGCCGCAGTAAAGCTTGTTAGTTATAATGGCAACGTGAGTGTTTCTGTTCACTTCTCACGCAGTACGCAAACAATATCGGGCCGCAGTAAAGCTTGTTAGTTATAGTGGCAACGTGAGTGTTTCTGTACACTTCTCACGCAGTACGCAAACAATATCGGGCCGCAGTAAAGCTTGTTAGTTATAATGGCAACGTGAGTGTTTCTGTACACTTCTCACGCAGTACGCAAACAATATCGGGCCGCAGTAAAGCTTGTTAGTTATAATGGCAACGTGAGTGTTTCTGTTCACTTCTCACCCAGTACGCAAACAATATCGGGCCGCAGTAAAGCTTGTTAGTTATAATGGCAACGTGAGTGTTTCTGTACACTTCTCACCCAGTACGCAAACAATATCGGGCCGCAGTAAAACTTGTTAGTTATAATGGCAACGTGAGTGTTTCTGTACACTTCTCACCCAGTACGCAAACAATATCGGGCCGCAGTAAAACTTGTTAGTTATAATGGCAACGTGAGTGTTTCTGTACACTTCTCACGCAGTACGCAAACAATATCGGGCCGCAGTAAAACTTGTTAGTTATAATGGCAACGTGAGTGTTTCTGTTCACTTCTCATCCAGTACGCAAACAATATCGGGCCGCAGTAAAGCTTGTTAGTTATAATGGCAACGTGAGTGTTTCTGTACACTTCTCACGCAGTACGCAAACAATATCGGGCCGCAGTAAAGCTTGTTAGTTATAATGGCAACGTGAGTGTTTCTGTACACTTCTCACCCAGTACGCAAACAATATCGGGCCGCAGTAAAACTTGTTAGTTATAATGGCAACGTGAGTGTTTATGTACACTTCTCACGCAGTACGCAAACAATATCGGGCCGCAGTCAAGCTTGTTAGTTATAATGGCAACGTGAGTGTTTCTGTTCACTTCTCACGCAGTACGCAAACAATATCGGGCCGCAGTAAAGCTTGTTAGTTATAATGGCAACGTGAGTGTTTCTGTTCACTTCTCACGCAGTACGCAAACAATATCGGGCCGCAGTAAAGCTTGTTAGTTATAATGGCAACGTGAGTGTTTCTGTTCACTTCTCACGCAGTACGCAAACAATATCGGGCCGCAGTAAAGCTTGTTAGTTATAATGGCAACGTGAGTGTTTCTGTACACTTCTCACGCAGTACGCAAACAATATCGGGCCGCAGTAAAGCTTGTTAGTTATAATGGCAAAGTGAGTGTTTCTGTACACTTCTCACGCAGTACGCAAACAATATCGGGCCGCAGTAAAGCTTGTTTGTTATAATGGCAACGTGAGTGTTTCTGTACACTTCTCACCCAGTACGCAAACAATATCGGGCCGCAGTAAAGCTTGTTAGTTATAATGGCAACGTGAGTGTTTCTGTTCACTTCTCACCCAGTACGCAAACAATATCGGGCCGCAGTAAAGCTTGTTAGTTATAATGGCAACGTGAGTGTTTCTGTACACTTCTCACCCAGTACGCAAACAATATCGGGCCGCAGTAAAGCTTGTTAGTTATAATGGCAACGTGAGTGTTTCTGTACACTTCTCACGCAGTACGCAAACAATATCGGGCCGCAGTAAAGCTTGTTAGTTATAATGGCAACGTGAGTGTTTCTGTACACTTCTCACGTAGTACGCAAACAATATCGGGCCGCAGTAAAGCTTGTTAGTTATAATGGCAACGTGAGTGTTTCTGTACACTTCTCACGCAGTACGCAAACAATATCGGGCCGCAGTAAAGCTTGTTAGTTATAATGGCAACGTGAGTGTTTCTGTACACTTCTCACGCAGTACGCAAACAATATCGGGCCGCAGTAAAGCTTGTTAATTATAATGGCAACGTGAGTGTTTCTGTACACTTCTCACGCAGTACGCAAACAATATCGAGCCGCAGTAAAGCTTGTTAGTTATAATGGCAACGTGAGTGTTTCTGTTCACTTCTCACCCAGTACGCAAGCAATATCGGGCCGCAGTAAAGCTTGTTAGTTATAATGGCAACGTGAGTGTTTCTGTACACTTCTCACGCAGTACGCAAACAATATCGGGCCGCAGTAAAGCTTGTTAGTTATAATGGCAACGTGAGTGTTTCTGTACACTTCTCACGCAGTACGCAAACAATATCGGGCCGCAGTAAAGCTTGTTAGTTATAATGGCAACGTGAGTGTTTCTGTTCACTTCTCACCCAGTACGCAAACAATATCGGGCCGCAGTAAAGCTTGTTAGTTATAATGGCAACGTGAGTGTTTCTGTACACTTCTCACGCAGTACGCAAACAATATCGGGCCGCAGTAAAACTTGTTAGTTATAATGGCAACGTGAGTGTTTCTGTACACTTCTCACCCAGTACGCAAACAATATCGGGCCGCAGTAAAGCTTGTTAGTTATAATGGCAACGTGAGTGTTTCTGTACACTTCTCACGCAGTACGCAAACAATATCGGGCCGCAGTAAAGCTTGTTAGTTATAATGGCAACGTGAGTGTTTCTGTACACTTCTCACGCAGTACGCAAACAATATCGGGCCGCAGTAAAGCTTGTTAGTTATAATGGCAACGTGAGTGTTTCTGTACACTTCTCACGCAGTACGCAAACAATATCGGGCCGCAGTAAAGCTTGTTAGTTATAATGGCAACGTGAGTGTTTCTGTACACTTTTCACGCAGTACGCAAACAATATCGGGCCGCAGTAAAGCTTGTTAGTTATAATGGCAACGTGAGTGTTTCTGTACACTTCTCACGCAGTACGCAAACAATATCGGGCCGCAGTAAAACTTGTTAGTTATAATGGCAACGTGAGTGTTTCTGTACACTTCTAGTCACGCAGTACGCAAACAATATCGGGCCGCAGTAAAGCTTGTTAGTTATAATGGCAACGTGAGTGTTTCTGTACACTTCTCACGCAGTACGCAAACAATATCGGGCCGCAGTAAAACTTGTTAGTTATAATGGCAACGTGAGTGTTTCTGTACACTTCTCACGCAGTACGCAAACAATATCGGGCCGCAGTAAAGCTTGTTAGTTATAATCGCAACGTGAGTGTTTCTGTACACTTCTCACCCAGTACGCAAACAATATCGGGCCGCAGTAAAACTTGTTAGTTATAATGGCAACGTGAGTGTTTCTGTTCACTTCTCACGCAGTACGCAAACAATATCGGGCCGCAGTAAAGCTTGTTAGTTATAATGGCAACGTGAGTGTTTCTGTTCACTTCTCACCCAGTACGCAAACAATATCGGGCCGCAGTCTGCCTTCAGTGCACGGGCCCACTACGGCCGACCTCGGCCCCACGACTCTCTCCGCACTGAAGTCGCAGGAAATCACCGACCCGCACGCACACAGTCTTGGCCGCTCCGGAGCAAAAATGACAAACCACAATACAAACAGTCGTTGCTGTAATTGCCAGAAGAGCTAACAATCGACCAATCACGTTGTGTTGTGACATGTTCTATCCGTGGACAAGCACCAATCGGACAGACTGACACAGCTGTGGTCTGGCTCATGATTACTCACATTGTTGTTGGAGGATAACAATGGCCCGTAATCACCCAGCATGGTGTAACAAGACGATTATAGACCGAACATATTACAGTAAATCGGTGATTGCTCTATAGGTTGCTTTTTTTATTACTGAAACTTGCCAATACAACGGGGTTTCAATGTTTTCTTGTCTCAGCTAAGACTGATCTATCTTTGTTTATAACATCTATTTCAGTAGACACACGTAACAGAGATTTTTCAGTTCTACCCTTTATGCGTTAAAAGGGAAACTCTCCTATGTAAAACAGGAGAAAAAGAGCAGAAAAGCCTTTCATTTTACGATATTTAAACTGTGTAAGTTAAAGACAGCTTTTTGTCCAGCCTTATTGTGAGAAATGCAAAGAACATTTATGAAGAAGACATTGCAAACTATTAACAAACTACTCACAAACCAGATAGGTGAGGCTAGTGCTGGCAGAATTGTCAGTACTCAAACCAAGGGGAATCACAGCGCTGGACAGACAACAGTTAGATCCCCTGCCCCCGCCTATCAGGCACCCAATCGCCAGCCCACAGAGAAATACGCATGTATAGAATAAGACAATCATTTCCATCCTCTGCTGATACCACTTTGAATCCATGTTCCTAAGACAGATGAGGTATTTTGGTATTTAATTCAAGAGCCGCGTCCAAAAGTCCGAAAGAGCGGTCGTTCTTCAGTTAAGAGCTCAGTTCTACGCTACTGTTCGCCGTATCGTCCATGTTAACATAATAATAATAATAATTACGGTATCATTATAATGCGCTTATCTTATAATAATTATAACTCTAAGCGCGCACTCACAACTCGCGCACGCATGCACACGCTTTAGACAATGACTCACGTACCACAAATACATTACGACAGTCAGCTTGGGGTGGGGAGTGTGGTGATATCATAGTGCTAGAACTGTTGAAAGAGGTGAGTTTTGAGGGCGGACTGGAAGGAGGAGAGAGAGTGTTTCTGTCGGAGAGAGAGAGTGGGAGAGTGTTCCAGGTGGATGGACCGTAGACGGAGAAGGAACGGGGGAGCCGACAGTGCTGAGTTTGCATAAATAGTCTGCGTTAATTGGCACACAGGGGGTTAAGCCCTATGGTCCGCACACAAATCTGGGCTTTGTCCCCTTGGCCCTTAGGACTACATGCCAGTTGTGGTGATTTCAGTATCGACCAAGATAAAGGTTGAATGTCATTATGTCATTATGCCAGAATGTCTCATTATGTCATTTTGTCGTTGCGCTGTGGCAAAGGTCCGCGGCAAGTAACAAGACAATCAAATATTTACCACGCCGGGCCCCTACGTCCTCTCGCAAATCCGCCTGAAGCGAGTTAGTTAGTTATTGGGGTTTAACGCCGAGCAGGCGAACAAGGTGAAGGCAAAAGGACAGTAAGTAATTTTTTTGTGTGAAAAGCGAGATTTTCATTGTAATACAATGAGAATCTTGCCTTTCACAAAAATAAACGTATTGTCTTTTTCCTTCACAGGACAAAAAACTGGCAGACAAAATCTGATGAGTCCATAACAGTTCAGTAGATAGATCGTTCAGTTGTGTACTCGGAGTCTGTAGTTGTGAATACTGAGGTTTGGTTTGCAACAAACGACTCCCAACAACCAAGGAGAGCGAAATCACGGCGAATAACTCATTTTGAACAACCACTCCACACATCTCCAAGAGGCATAGATCCTGATGAGCCCGGAGGGCTCATGAGGATCTATGTCTCTTGGAGATGTCAGCGGTGGAGTGTTGTCTATGCTTAAGGTACAAGTTGCTTCTCCGCGGCGACTTGGTTCTATTTCGTTGTTGGGAGGAGTTAGGCGCAAACTCAACCTTATTAACGATAGAATGGAAGTGCCGTGTGAGATCAGCGTTACTTCAACCAATACACGGTTCTGTGGGAAACATGTCACTTTCGACATGAGCATGCCAACTAGAGGGTTATAATTATTGGTCCTTCGACAGTATTTCTGGCCCCACAAACTCAGTTTACACCGTGGAACAGGGCTGCCTTAATTTTTTTGCAAAAATACTGTTAGTCCATGTTTGTGAAAAGCCAGCTTTGCTTTGTGTTAATATGAAATTCTCGATTTTAAAAAAAAAGGACGTCTTATTGTTTTTGTAAGTCCGTTTTGTGTGAAAAGTGATGATTTTCACTGTATTACATTAACCCTTTGTACCCTAAGGCTAACGTCCCCGAAATTTTGGAGTTCTCTTTTGAAGACTGAATTCCAATCCAGGAGACAGGTCGACCCGTGCTAGTTCAAGTGTGATGCCAGAATAGCGGCTTGGCGCCCACTGGCGCTAAGCTATTCTGGCGACCATCCGTGAACTATCACGGTCTATGCATATCGAGCTCTGGGGGGGCCAGGGTTAAAAGAGTTAATCCCACTAACTCACTGAACCGCGCGGCTCCAAGAGTGAACACTAGTGGGTCTGTTTCCTGGCTGAATTGGAAATGTCTGTAAATGGACACCGTTACAAGTGCTCTCACCCTGTTCACCCATTCAGCCCTGTCGCACTACAGCAGGAGATGGGTCGACCATGATAATTCAAGGGCAGTGCTCGATTAGCTTGGGCTGTCGGCGCCAAGCTAATCCGGCACTGCCCTTGAATTATCATGGTCGATCCATGGCCTGCAGCTGGTGCTAAGTCGTTAGATGAAACCTCCAAAATTTGGGAAATGCGGCCGTCGGGCTGAATGAGTTAAGAAGACTGGCGGCTGAGACCCCTTCAGTGCTGACAGTGCACGCACTCAGCGCCGCAGGTGTATCATATGTTATGGACGCACGAAGAGAGCTGGTCTGTGATTTTGGACTTTACGGCCGGCTCTCAAAGTAAGTTCAGTTCCCAAATCACGGACGGCCAACAGCGCACGCGCGTGTCTTGACTGCTTTTCGTTGTTTTTAGAGTCGGTGACAGGGGCGGTTCGGGTTCAGGTACCTCCCGGGGGTAGGAGTTGACGGGTGGGGGTGACCTTCAACCTGACACAAAAGGCCTCCAGACGCCAGACCAAATTCTCAGTGACCAAAAGATGAAAAAGCGGGGGAAGTGTGTGTGTGTGTGTGTGTGTGTGTGTGTGTGTGTGTGTGTGTGTGTGTGTGTGTGTGTGTGTGTGTGTGTGTGTGTGTGTGTAGTGTGTGTGTGTGTGTACCTCTTGCACTTTATCACCACCCATCCAAATATCGAAAAGGGGGAGGTAGGGGGTGGGGGTGGGGGGGAGGTCTGAACTCCAAAAAAGGATTTTGATATAGCATTTGAAACAATGTTTGGGTTGCAGCGGAGGTGGTGGTTACGAACCCCTGAAACATCCCCCCCCCTTTCCCCTCCTCCCTCCCCTCCCCCCTCCTCCGCCCCTGATCTTCAAGGTTCAAATATTCAAATAGCGTGATTGGTCAGCTAACGTGTCAGTCTTCATCGCTTGTGGAAAGTCACAAGATACCGGCGAGCCATCGCAGTTGACTTCGTACTCGCCGACCTCTCCCAGTCATTCATTCATTATCTCCAGTTTAACGTCCCACTGGCACTATACAGTGATCTCCCAGCAGGGGTATTCAAAATATATCCACCTACTGAGGAGAAGGCTATCGGGCCGATGTCGGTCGTAGTCGTGCGCGGGCCCACTGCGGCTGACTTCGGCCCGAGGGACTCTCATGTATTTCTTGCGAGTGTACCGGTTCAAAAGTATATTAATCTCCAACTTATTCCGTTGCCAACTTCACTCAGGTCTGTGTTAACTCATTCTACCCCAACACCGAAATCCCCAAATTTTGTCATTGTCCTCGGAAGACTGCATTGGAGTGCAGGACACAGATCGACCATGATAGTTCAAGGGTGATGCCAGAATAGCTTGGCGCCCATAGGCGCCAAGCTATTCTGGCATCACCCTTGAACTGTCATGGTCGATTCATATCTTGCTGTCGCGTGTCTGGGGTAGAATGAGTTAACCCGTATCATACTGAGGCTAAAAGCTTCAAATTTGTACACTGCCATATGCAAGCTACATTATAGTACTTACAGATAAGGATATAGACCAATGGCTTTAGTTCATGGGTGGTGCCAGAATAACTTGGCGCCTACTGACAGGCGCCAAGCTATTCTGGCACTACCCTTCAACTGTCTTAGTCAAATTTATGTCACACACTGGTGTATTCCGAATGAGATGGGTTAACAAATTAAATTTACCGGCCTGTGATTCGGACCTTACGGCGTGGAGCAGGATGGTCCAAAATCACTTTGCGGAACACATATTATTATTGGTCTTTGATTTTTGAAGTTCACAGCGAACCACCTTTACATATTGTGTTTGAGAACGGTCAATGAACACATGTAGAGGGCGTGTCGTTCGACACGGGTGCCCATTGGGTGTTCCCACAAAACAGTCGAAATCTGACACTTGAGGATCCTTCTTGGACGGCTTTCAATGGCGCCTGTCTCCACCAGTAAGAGGCATAGATTCTCATGAGCCTCTGCTTTGCAGATGAGGTTTTCGAGTGCGTGAACTGTTTTGAAGAGGCTCGGCCATGCGAGAGATATGGAAATACGTTCAGCCCAAAGGACAACAAGCAGAACACATCACCGTCCTGTTCGCTCTTCTGGGTTGAGACTGGGTGACGTGCTGTATTGGTTTTAGGAACCCGCCTTCTCATTCAACATACTGAGACTTGACACGCTACTATTGCTCAAGAGGGGACAGATCAACCGTGATTGTTCTAGGGTGGTGCAGGAATGTGATCATTGGTCGATAATGCTCAATTGTCTCCCCTGACAGCGCTTTTTTTTTTTTTTTTTTTTACTTACTTGGCAGTTTCTTCTTTTGTTTATTCAGTCCCGCACAGTCCAGTAACTCATTGAGCCCGACGGCCGTGTTTCCCAAATTTTGGGAGGCGTCATCTAATGATTATGCACAAGTTGTAGGAGATGGATGACATGGTCGACCCATCTCCTGGTGTAGTGCGTCAGGGCTGGAAGCGTGCTTTTTCTTCAGTTTGTCGAGATTTTCTTTGCTATAAGGCCACGACAGTTTGTGATCCAGAATAGTCGCAGGAATAGCCTTAGGCGCCAAGCTATTCCGGCACTACCATTGAATTACCATGGTCGATCCGCATCTCTTGAACTGCACTAGTGGTGATCAAACCCCCAATTTCAGAATTTCCACCTGCTGGCTCAGTGGCATAACCCCGTCACTGACGAGAAAAAAAAAGGAAAATCTTACTGCAAGAGACATAGATCTTCATGAGCCCCCGCTGTCGCGGGGGCTCACGAGGATCTATGCCTCTTGTTGAGACCAATTTGGATGCATGTTTCTTGGACGGTGTTGGCTTTTGATCGTTGAATGAACCAAGATTTCAGAAACAAAATTGTACGAACAATGGCAGGAAGGCCATCTGCCAAGAGGTGTTCACGTCTTTCCCAGTACGCAAAATGTCATTGGGCCGATGTGTTGTCCTGCGCGGGCCAACAGCCGCAAACAACGGCCCGACTACCTTGTGCGCATCGGGTCACGCCCTTGACACTTTGTCGACCTGTTTCCGGCTGTTGACCGCAAAATACCGCTTCGACAGTCGGACGCTCGGACACTGACCGGCTGGCCTTAGTCCCGAGTAGCAAAACGTCTTCGTGCCCATGACGGCCCCTGTTGGCCCGTGGGCCTTTGCTTACTGGATTGTATCACCAAAAGAATGTTTGTGTCAATGTCCGGGTGAACCAAATAGTGATAATGCTGACTTGTGTCGTTTGGATTGCTGCTTATAATGCTGATCTCGTTGTTGTTGTTATTCGTATTGGGTAATTTGGTTGTTGTTGCTGTTTTGTCATTGCTGTTGTTGTTGTTGATATTGTTTTGGGCTTTTTTAAACACAGATCTTGTGAGGGAAACCGTGACATTTGTCCAAGTATCGTTCCATCATACACGGTTCTCGTCAGAAAGGATGTCTTCATTCTGGACAAAGTGGGAGAGTGCAAGGGAGGGATCAGGGAGAGTGGGTGTTACTTTAATAGGTAGAGGACAAATTTGCGGAACGAGGGTGAAGGGACACAGGATGGTGTGTGTGTGTGTGGGGGGGGGGGGGTTAGGGGTTGTGTGTAAGGGGAGCCAGTCGTGTCAGGCACAACCACCGTGAAAACATTGTACGGCGAGAGCCGCCGGCCACAAAAAGCACCCGTGATCAACAAGGCGGGGCTGCGGTTACGTCCGCTTCACACGAGCGCCTACCCGGGGTAAACAGGGGCGGGGAGGAGGGGAGGCAGTGGCGGGTGAACGGGGGGTCGGGGTTGTCGGGTGCGGGGTCACCGGGGACTCGTGAAGGGTACGGGTCGTTTGGTGCGTGAGCTTCTCTTCAATGCGAGATCGAAATCCAACAGTTAAACTTAATTTGAGGAAAGAGATTCAGCTTTTACCCAGCAAGAGGTTGATATGCATGCTATAGCCGCAGGGGTTCATGAATATCTATGCCTCTTGCATCTATAGAGAAGGTCGCACCGTGCGTGGGCTAGATCACCCCACAGCAAAATCCCAAACTTAATTCAAATATATATTTTTTCCATTAGAGGTTGTCGATTCAGCTAGCCGATTTTATTTTTGACAGGCATAGACCCTCATGAGCCCCTGCGGCGGCAGACGCTCGTGGAAAATCTATGCCTATTGCAGATGGAAGGAATTGGTTTGGGACTGTACAGTAAAGGGTGCTTGGTTCCGGGTAAGCGCTGTATGAACATGGCCATTGTTCCGGACTAAAGCTAGGCTCTGGTTCTTTCTGTCACAAGACGGTAACCTCAAATGACAAAATAGCCCATTCAACTCTGACGGAATACGACGGAATATGAACCGAGCATGATTGTTAAAGGGTGTTTCCAGAAAAAAACTTGGCACAGGCACCAACCCAGTGCGCAAAGGCCATCGGGCCGACGTCGGCCGCCTTTGTCCCGCGCACAGTCGTATTAGAGGGACCAAGACACTCTGGTAGCATTGGTGCCAATGTATTTTGGTAGTAGAGGCGCCAATGTATTCTGGTAGTAGGGGCGCCAATGTATTCTGGTAGTAGAGGCGCCAATGTATTCTGGTAGTAGAGGCGCCAACGTATTCTGGTAGTAGAGACGCCAACGTGTTCTGGTAGTAGAGGCGCCAATGGATTCTGGTAGTAGAGACACCAATGTATTCTGGTAGTACAGGCGCCAATGTATTCTGGTAGTAGAGGCGCCAACGTATTCTGGTAGTAGAGGCGCCAACGTGTTCTGGTAGTAGAGGCGCCAATGTATTCTGGTAGTAGAGGCGCCAATAACTATTCTGGTAGTAGAGGCGCTAGTGTATTCTGGTAGTAGAGGCGCCAACGTATTCTGGTTTTGGAGGCGCCAAGGTATTTTGATATTAGAGGCGCCGAGGTATTCTGGTATTACAGGCACCAAGCTATTTTGGTATTAGAGGCTATTCCAGTATTGGAGGCGCCAAGCTATTCTGGTATTAAGACGCAAAGCTATTCTGGTATTAGAGATACCAAGCTATTCTGGTTTTAGAGGCTATTCTGATATTAGGGGCGCCGAGGTATTCTGGTATTAGAGGCGCCAAGCTATTCTGGTATTAGAGGCTGCTCTGGTATTAGAGGCGCCAAGCTATTCAGGTATTAGAGGCATCAAGCTATTCTGGTATTAGAGGCGATTCTGGTATTAGAGGCGCCAAGCTATGCTGGTATTGGAGGCACCAAGCTATTCTGGTATTAGAGGCTATTCTGGTATTAGAAACACGAAGCTATTCACTGGTATTCAGAGGCATCACGATATTCTGGTTTTAAAGGCGCCAAGCTATTTTGGTATTAGAGGCGCCAAGCTATTCTGATATTAGCGGCGCCAAGCTATTCTGGTATTAGAGTCGCCAAGCTATTCTGGTATTAGAGACGCAAAATTATTTAGTATTAAGGGCGCCAAGCTATTCCGGTTATTAGAGGCGCCCAGCTTTCCTGGTATTAGAGGCGCTAAGCTATTCTGGTATTAGAGGCGCTAAGCTATTCCGGCATTAAAGGCGCCAAGCTATTCCGGTATTAGAGGCGCCCATCTTTTCTGGTATTAGAGGCGCCAAGCTATTCTGGTATTAGAGGCGCCCAGCTGTTCTGGAATTAGAGGCTCCAAGCTATTCTGGTATTAGAAGCGCCAAGCTATTCTGGAATTAGAGGCGCCAAGCTATTCTGGTATTAGAAGTGCCAAGCTATTCTGGAATTAGAGGCGCCAAGCTATTCTGGTATTAGAAGAGCCAAGCTATTCTGGTATTAGAGGCGCCAAGCTATTCTGGTATTAGAGGCGCCAAACTGTTCTGGAATTAGAGGCGCCAAACTGTTATGCTTTTTCAGTTAACACATCTGAACTCTCACGGTCGCGGATCTGTCTCCTGAACTTTAGTGGACAACTCCCATATTTAGGAAAAGACGATTTCCTGAAATCAGAAGTCGGTCAACATTTGCACGCGTCTGACGCAAACGTGGATTAAAAGCGATATCGCATGTTTGACCGGGCTTTTATTCCACTCTTTTCGTCCAAACGTTTGCAATTTTGACCTACTTCTGATTTCCGGAAATTGATTATTAACCCCTTGACTGCTTCTGACGACAGCGCGCGGCGGGAAAAGATGTGTAGTACCTGACGACAGCGCTCGGCGGGAAAAGATGTGTAGTACCTGACGACAGCGCTCGGCGGGAAAAGATGTGTAGTAACGTGTCTTTTTCTTCTGAGCGGTATCATCAGAAACAGACAAGGGGTTAAGCAAGGGGCATGGAACCTAACGAGACCCTGTGTTTGAAACAGTTAACCCTGTCCCTGTCGGTAGCGCTTTTTGTCGAGGTGATTCCTGTACGTCCGTATATTATGTAGAAGTAACAGTTGCTTTTGATTTGTGATCGCTTGCCGTTACGACAGTCTGTTTGTTCGGTACCCTTGTACTCATAATGTCTTACCTCTGTAATGTCCTTTCCTGTCTGCTCGCCGTTTGTCGGCCCGTTAGGGGGTGGGGGAGGAGGGGGGAGGGAGGGGGGGCATTGCGTCTGAACTGACGTGTCGTAACTCTAACCCCGTGTGAGTCAATCAGTTTCCTGCACTTTCGTAACCCAGTGTGACTAGACCATCTATTTATTTTCTTAGTTCGTCTGAGCCCCCTAGCTTATGCGGCGACAGTTGCGACTATTTTATATACAATTACGTATGGTCCTTGGCCGGACATGTATACTATTGTCCGGGGTCCATGGTTGGAATGTAAACTATTTTTTGACAAAAAGATTCTACACCTTATGCTGGGGATTGGTTCCTCTCTGCTTAGTGCTCAGACTGAGAAAATATCGGAGTGTAATAACATATTATTCTAAGTTTCAGACAGTACATTCCTTCAGTGTTTCGTGTAACCCATTTAGCCGCAATGCACAACAAAGCGACATGGATCAACCATGGTAGTTCAAGGGTGGTGCCAGAATAGCTTGGCGCCTCCTGGCGCCAAGCTATTCTGGCACCACCCTAGAACTACCATGGTCGAACCATCTCTTTAACGGCAATGCAGTCTTTAGATGACAACTTTCAGTTTTGGAAATTGTGACTCTATGTGTTCATAAAGTATTTATGCTCATTGCAGAAAGTTAAGGAACCACGCTTACGCAGTGCTGTTCAGTCTGTGAAGCCATGACTACATATAACCGCGGGTTAAAATGGGCATTCCGCATGGCAAAAGACTATCTTAAGCATACACCTTCCCATTTCGTTAAAAAAAAATTCAAAAAAGGTTTTGGTGATTACATAACAACTACAAGTGTTTTTTTTCTGACAAGCAAAAGAAATAAAACGTTGTTTACTCACCTGAAACATCTTAGTCTTTCCGATGATTTAAAAAAATATCGCATTTCTTTTACTCGTCAGTGTTCTTATAACTTCCCTTTGGTAAGATGCCAACTCAACCGTTTATCCACCCGTCGTGAGATGACAGTCGCATGCTCGGCGCTAAATCCCCGTGACTTTAACTAACATGCTGACCACAGCAGGTGGATCCTGACCCCTGACTCCAACCCACAGCGCTAACGGCGGCAGAACATCAGGGAGAGGTGTGTAATGTCCGAAGAGCAGTTTGCCCTAATCCCGGGCGGATATTAACTCATTTTGCAACAGGACCGATATCCTCCAATTTGAAGTTGCCCTCTGAGGGACTGTCTTACAATGGTAGAGACAGGTCGACTATGATAGTTCAAGGGTGGTGCCAGAATAGCTTGGCGCCTACGGGCGCCAAGCTATCCTGGCACCACCCTTGAACTAGCATGCTCGACCCATGTCTCGCTGTGGTGTGTCGCGGTTGAATGAGTTAAGCGCCAACAGGAGCCATTTGCGAGGCTCCCATGGAGGTCCCTGGGCCATTCCTTTGTGTGTCGCCCACTCTTCCTCAGGGAGGCTATACCCTCCCACCAGCAATGGAGAGATCCTCATGCGTTCCACCCCCCCCCCCCACCCCCCCCCCCCCTCCCCCCCCCGTGACAGATTCTTCCACTTGTAAGAGGTCTAGATTCCTATGCGCACCTGCGGACAGCATGGTATCATAAGAACATAAACCCCTTTACTGCCAGTGGACGCAGTTTGTGTTATTGAAGTCAATAAAGTCAACGTCGAAAATCGCCATCTGTCAACGGGACGTGGATAGTAAGTGGTATCATCAAGAGGCGTATTTCCCAAATTTGGGAGGCGTCATCTAATGATTATGCACCAGTTGTAGGAGATGGATCGACCATGATAATTCAAGGGCAGCGCCAGATTAGTTTGGCGCCGACAGGCGCCAAGCTAATCTGGCACTACCCTTGAATTATCATGGTCGACCCATCTCCTACTCGTCAGGGCTGAGTGAGATGATTATGATATGGAGTCCTTGACGAAAGAGATGGCTCCGTGTGGTTGCGTGTCTGTTTTGAAAAATAAATGTAATACATTGCCTTGCCCGGCCTTTTTAGCGAGCATTTTCTTCAGTTTGTCGAGATTTTCTTTACAATAAGGCTATGACAGTTCGTGATTCAGAATAGTTGCAGGAATAGCCTTAGGCGCCAAGCTATTCCGGCACTACCATTGAGTTACCATGGTCGATCCGCATCTCTTGAACTTGCGGTTGGGGAGCTCATGAGGATCTATGCCTCTTGCAAGAACATACCCCTTTCACTGCCTGTGATGGTGTTATTGAACTTTTGAAGTCACTCTAAATTCAACGTCGAAAATCCCCAGCTGTCAAAGGAACGTGGATGCATAGTAGTATCAGCAAGAGGTATAGATCCTCATGAGCCCCCGTACTGCGGGGGCTCATGAGGATCTATACCTCTTGCATTCGGGCGGGGTTCAATTGTTCTCGACAGTAAAGTGGATAAAGCAGGGGGCAGTCCGTGGCGCAGTGGTTAAGACGCCTGCCACCAATGCCAAAGGTGCGAGGTTCGAAAACGGGTTCCCGCGTCGGACTTTTCTCCTCTGGTAAGTGTCACCGTTAATTCGGGCGGACCGTCGGGGGTTCTTTCTCCGGGTACTCCGGTTCTTCCACCCCCCCCCCCCACCCCCCACCCCCACCCCCTACACTTTGGTACCGGTTTCAGGCCACTTTACAAATTTCAAATACAAGCGATCAAAAATCTCTGTAACTTCAGTAGCTGAACTGGCCCTTCGTCTGTCTTGTAATGTGTTTGTCTTAAATGGCGTAAATCCGTGTGTGTTACGTGAGTGTGCGTGTTGGGTTTCATTTCGCGGCGCTTTGAGTCGCTTCGCCCAAAAATTGAGAAAAGGCGCCTATATAATAACGGTATTATTATTATTAGACACCGTCGCATACAATTCGTACTCATTTCAATCCTATCCCCCAACGTCAGCATGACAGCCTGCGATGTGCCCGTACCGACGGCCTACCGTCAGATGTTGAGACTTTAACACACTCGAGAGTACCGTTGCGGCTTGGTTCGAGAACGTATTAACCTTCTTGCTAGTTAGCTGGCAGAGACCGGCCTTTTCTGACGTCCGGCATTGAGGATTTCAAGTCATCCGGACTGTTTGTCCAACACTGTTCCCTGGCGACCTTTAACCCTTTGCCTGTCGGTAGCGGTTTTAGTCGCGATGATTCCTCATCGCGACTAAAACCGCTACCGACACGCGAAGGGTTAACCCGGTGACGAGCAGGTGTGCGGCCGATCAAGCGGCCTTTACTCAAACCATGAATCTCTCACACCCAACACTCGACGACAAATCCCTCCCTTTCTCTCGCTCCCCAACCCACCCTCATCCCGTCCCTCCATACACAACCCCCACTCCCCCCCCCCACCCCCACCCCCACCCCCGGCTTTGTCCCCGAGGGGGCCAGAGCCTTAATCCCAGGCCCACGGGCTATGACGATCATGGGCGATAATCGAATCATGAGGGAGACGACTCCCGGTCACGGGATTGACTTGATGGACCTCTGGCGATGTAATTCTCCTGACGGTGTAGCTAGACCGCAAATGCAATGTCACTGCCGTCCATCTGATCTGTCTTCCATAAAGCTTGCAAATATAACACAGACGATTTCCCTCAATCCGAGCATGCAACTGGACCATTCTCTGCACGTAAGAGGCGTAGATTTCTCATGAGCCCCTGCAGCCTGCAAGGACTCACGAGAATCTAGGCCGCCTCATGCGAGTAGGTTCTAAGCGCTTCGAAGCCAGTGGACTCGCTTTATAACCACTGGACGCATATTTTATATGTGAAATCATCCTTCATTCAAACACCAAAAGGCAGAACCGTCCAAGGAACATGGACACAAATTCGTCTCAGCAAGAGTCATAGATCCTCATGAGCCCCCGCGACTGCGGGGGCTCATGAGGATCTATGTCTCTTGCAGTTGCGACTCACATTTTAACCACTGAAACCATATCTTATATCTAAAATCACTGTTCATTCCACAACCAAAAGGCAAAACCCTCCATACAACGTCGTTACAACTTGGTCAGGTCCCAGCAAGAGATATACATCATCATGAGTCCCGGCGACTGGGGGGGGGGGGGGGGGGGGGGGGGGCTCATAAGGATCTGTGTCTCTTGCAGTTGCACCGTGTACACTTTTTCTCAACAGTGAAGGAGTTAAATTCATAATGATCTTGCAAGCGTAGGCCTTCAAGGCATGGGAGATGGCTCGACCTCGATATTTGAAGGGTAGTCATGTCTAGGCGAGAGTGATTTCGCTTGTTCGAAAGGCGCTAACTTCATCAGGCACCGCCCTTAAGCAATCACGTTCGGTCCACAAGCTAATACCATTGAGATACCTATCTTCTAAGATGGCCCCCGTAGAGAGAAATATATACCACCGAGGTTATCCGACAAAGAGAAGGTTGCCCAAAAAATAATTCTGTGGTGGATTTTCTCATAACAGCATTACAGTGATTATACACCTGGCGTCCCAGGGCGCCTGGCTTCTATCATCTGGACGCGACTGATCCCCCGAAATTTGTCTCCTTGATCCCTTAATCCTCAGATCCGAATAATGTGTCGCGTGATGGACTGCTCTGGCACTGGTAAATGGCTAAGTGGTCCTAATTAACCCCTTCCCTGCCAGTGGACGAACATATCTCGTTTCTGAAATCTTTGCTCATTCAGCGACGCAAAGCTTTCAGCCGTCATAGAAACAAGGATACAAAATGGTCTCAGCAAGAGGCATAGATCCTCATGAGCCCCCGCAACTGCGGGGGCTCATGAGGATCTATGCCTCTTGCAGTTGAGTGGTTTTCAACTTTTCTCAACTTCAGTGATGGGGTTGAATCGTGACAACTTTCTCCCTATGAGAAACGGGGCTGATGTAAATGCCTTTGGTACTGGACACTAAGGGGACATAGATTCTCACGAGCCTCTGCGACCTGGCAGGGGCTCGTAAGACTCTATTCCTCTTGCCGATAGAAAGTCCTCGTCAGTGTAAATGCAGATGTTCCGCCTTAATTCATTCTACCCCATCTGCGAAATCCCCCAATTTTGCCGTTGTTCTGCCGAAGACTGCATTGCAGAGCAGGACACAGATCGACCATGATAGTTCAAGGGAGATGCCAGAATAGCTTGGCGCCCATAGGCCCATAGGCGCCAAGCTATTCTGGCATCACCCTTGAACTATCATGGTCGATCCTTATCTTGCTGTGGTGTGCCTGGGGTAGAATGAGATAAGCCTTTTGCTGCCAGTGATCACGCCGGAACTGCGCGTCAGAAACGACTGCGCACTGGCCGACATTTGCGAGAAGAACACAGGCGTAAATGGGGACCGAACATAGACACAAAGAAAATATGATTTGCGGGGGCTCATGAGGGTTTATGTCTCTTGCAGCTGGGTACGTCATACCACGGCAGTTAAGAGGTTAAAAGCAAGAAGCATGGGTTGTCGTGAGCCTCAGGGACTGCACGGCTCACGAGAATCTATGCCTCATGCACACAGAAGCGATTTTTTTTTTTAAGTTACTTAACTCTTTCTACCCCAGACACACCACAGCAAAATAAGGATCGACCATGATGGTTCAAGGGTGATGACAGAATAGCTTGGCGCCTATGGGCGCCAAGCTATTCTGGCATCACCCTTGAACTATCATGGCCGATCTGTGTACAGCACTAGAGTGCAGTCTTCAGAGGACAACGGCAAAATTCGGGGATTTCGGTGTTGGGATAGAATGAGTTAAAGGTTGATACACAAGGGAAGAAAGATTTTTTTCCAACCCTTAACTCCCTTGGAGGATTGTTTCTGCATGAATACTTCATTGTTTTTTTTTTTTTTTTTTTTTTTTTTTTTTGATCGGAAGATTAGACTTGCTTTCCAAGGGATGAAACCAACAACAACAAAGAGTGTCGGCGTGCAACCGTGCGCCAACTTTTTCGCGAGCACACTGGATGTCTCCCTCGATTCGCTGTGCAGCGAATGGACGGAGACAAACAGTGTAAGCCACGACCCGCACTTCAGTTCTGTGCAAACCGGTCGTGTGTGTCTATTCCAACAGGAATAACAAGAGATCGACAGAAAAAAATGATATCATTTGAACTTGCTTTTTTTCATTCACAAGATAAGTAGTGCCTGACTTGTATACTTGTTTGTTATTTTTGTTTGTTTGTTTGTTTGTTTGTTGTTGTTTTTGTTTGTTTGTTTTGTTGTTGTTGTTGGGTTTTTTGTTTGTTTGTTTGTTTGTTTGTTTTGTTTTGTTTTGTTTTTTGTCCATTTTGAAAATATTAATAAATGGTGTTGTAACTGTCTTTTCTAAGCGTGGGTTTTTCTCTGCATTTTACATGCTTGGCAGTCACCTTTTTGATCTAGATCTCGGTTTTTTTATTATCATTTGAACGACATTTCATTAACTCTTAAACTCCCGGAACTAAATGCCGACTTCCATTCTATAGAATGGTTCTGGGAGTTTACTAGAGTTAACACACTTCATAGTGGGACAAGCCGTGTTACAGTATTCATGCCAAGGGAAACATTCGTCGCTGGATAACAGTTAATATTACGTGGTAGTTGTTGTCGTAGTATGATGCAATCACACCAGACACACGCACGTAGGGTCAGTTCTTGTAGAAAAACGTCACTCAGCTGCAACTCGTCACACGTGGCACAAGGTTGTACACCACACTGGAGTAACAGTTCCAACAGTACTTTATTCTCACGTTGCAATCTCAGCACAATGCATCCACAAAAGCATCCATACTTTGATACACTGTCTCATGCAATGCATCCGCAGTTTTGATACACTGTGTCTCCCATACAATGCATTCACATATTTCCTAACACCCGCTATTATACTATTACAGATTTCCAGAACAATTCCGCAAATTACACAACTCAACCAATCAGGAAAAGAAAACGTAACCAAAACTCATTAATATTCATTAAAAAGAACACTCTAGATCTTCCAGTCTTCCACAACCTTCAACTACCATCTATGGGGCGCATTCCGTTAATGTTGCGAAATGTAGCCAACATGTGTACTACCAAATTTTGACGTCACATTTGAGGTCACCAGAACGATCGCACCCCTGCCAAAACCTTCCAGTCCAATGTAGGTCGACCATTGCAACACGTTAGCGAAATGTATAACATTCAAGCTACACAACCAAAAATCGATCGCAATTCTCCGAGCGAAAGAAAACGAAAGGTACGTGATTCTGATCTAAAATAACTCAGCGGAACACCGGATCCTTTCCCATGATCAACACACACATGCCCTACAAAGAATAACACAAATAATAATAATAATACATAGTATTTATATAGCGCATTTCTCATATTTATAATATAACTCAATGCGCAGGACATAGCCGCGAACTGAACCCAACAAGCACGCTCACGTGAATCACGCGCATTCCCTCACACACTGTACATAAACACAGAACATTCACGTGGTGCTAAGGGCAAGCTCAAGCGAGCTACTGAAGTTTTGGAAATTGAAATCGGTTTTTATATTTTTGAAAGTTGATTAACTCACTCTATCCCATCACCGAAATCCCCAAATGTTGCCGTTGTCCTCTGAAGACTGCATTGCCTTGCAACACACAGATCGACCATGATAGTTCAAGGGTGATGCCAGAATAGCTTGGCGCCCATAGGCGCCAAGCTATTCTGGCATCACCCTTGAACTATCATGGTCGATCCTTATCTTACTGTGGTGTGTCTGGGGTAGAAAGAGTTAAGTGGACTGAAATTAATACCGAATTCGTGGGGGAGGAAAGAGCCGGAGTACCCGGAGAAAGAACCCCCCCCCCCCCACCCCCCGACACTGTCCGCCCGAATTAATGGTGACAGTTACTAGAGGAGAAAAGTCCGACGCCGGAACCGGGTGTCGAACCTCGCACCTCTTGCATTGGTGGCAGGCGCTTTTACCGCTGCGGCACGGACTGCAAACGTAACGTGTCAGTGAATTTAAAGCTTCTTGTACTTGTGCTGTGCACACTTGTCATAGGGTAAGGGTGTGGGATGGTGGCGACTTTGGTGCCAAAACCCATTACATCCTGAGGCTGATTTGTTTTAAACTTATTTATTGTCCTATGAATGTTACATTACAGCCTTTGTAGTGAAAGGCCTCATGTGCCTAGGTATTCTGGCAACACCCTTGAACAATCATAGTCAAATTAATGTCAAGCATTAGTGTATCAGGACTGAAACCGGTACTCCATAGACAATAGATTTCCCTGTCCCCCATAACCCGCCCGTCAGGGCCGTCCATGATCACCTCGGTGCTGTGGACGTTAAACCCGGAACTAACCAACTGAAACCGGATAAGGAACGGGTCGTGAGATCTGTGTGTCTGTCCATCGTTGAGTGATTTCTGTTTCCGCACGCATACAGCTGCCGGTCTAAATGCTGGACATGACTGCATAACGGATGCCACTTCAAAATTATTTAACCCCTTCAATGCCAAGGAACGCAGATCGTCTTTCTGAAATCCTTGTTAATTTTACGCCCAAGAGCCCCAGCTGTCCAGGGATCATGGACACGCAGTGGTTTCAGCAAGAGGCAAGAGGCTGTCGCGGGGGCTCATGAGGATCTATTCCTCTTGCAGTTGGGTGATGTTCAGTTTCTCTCGCCAGTAATAGGGGTTAAAGCTCTAAAACACAAACGTATTCACAACACACCTACCGAGAGCGCAGATGAGCGTGTTTTGACACTAAGATTACTCAACATGCAGTTGCGCGCGTGTTTGTGCATGGCATCCTGTTTAGGCTTCCCGTAAATCAGACAAAATGTCAGAGACATCACATTACATCAGTTTAAGGTCAAAATCAGCACCCTCACGCCGTTGTTTAAGTCTGCACCTGAAATAAGAGTGTTGGTTATGAAGGAAAACAGCATGTTAACCCTTTGTCTGTTATCAATTTTCGTCCAGGCGACGGATTCCTATACATTTCTTTGGCAGTCAGCAGCGTTTTTGTGGAGGTGAGTCGGCTGCGGGAATCAACTCCACACACAAAAAAACCCGCTAGTGACTGCCAAAGGAATATAAGGATCACCTCCACAAAAATAAACGCTACAGACTGTCAAAGGAAATGAAAGAATCAAATCCACACCAAAAAAAAAAACCCGCTACAGACTGCCAAAGGAATGTAGGAATCGCGTCCACAAAAACGCTACTGACTGCTAATGGAACGTAGGAATCACCTCCATAAAAACGCTACTGACTGCCAAAGGAAATGAAAGAATCAAATCCACCAAAAAACCGCTACAGACTGCCAAAGGAATGTAGGAATCGGTTCCACAAAAACGCTACTGACTGCTAATGGAACGTAGGAATCACTTCCACCGCAAAAACGCTACTGACTGCCAATGGAACGTAGGAATCACTTCCACCGCAAAAACGCTACGAACTGCCAAAGGAACGTAGGATTTACATTTTTTATTTTTTATAAAAAAAGCAAGCTACTGACTGCCAAAGGAAGGTAGGAATCATCTCTACAAAAACGCTACTGACTGCTAAAGGAATGTACGAATCACCTCCACAAAAGTGCTACTGGCTGCCCTAAGGAAATGCAGGAATCACCTCCACTGAAAAAAATCTTCTGATGTTCAAATAAATGTAGAATCACATCCACAAAAATAAACGCTACAGACTGCCAAAGGGGTATAGGAATTACCTCCACAAAAAACGCTACAGATTGCCAAAGGAAATGTGGGAATTACCTCCGAAAAAAAACGCTGCTGACTGCCAAAGGAATGTTGGAATCACTTCCGCAAAGAACGCTACACACTGCCACAGAAATGTAGCTGCTGCCTGGACGAAAATTGGTACTGTTAGACAAAGGGTTAACTAATAGGCTGTAGGTGGCTGTTTGTAAGCCAATTAAAGCTGGTGTCGGCCCGTGGAGCTTTTCTCACAGGGTATTTATCAGTACACTTGGGAGCCGAAGATTTCGCGCGGATATCCTGGTGCCCGTAATACTGAGGCTCACACGAACCTATCTATATGGCTGCAGTCGAACTGGCTGCAGTTTGTGATATATCAGTGAACATACATCGTTTCAAACCTTACAATATCATTGTTTAAAATGACACAAACACTATAAGTTTTACAACTTTCAAAGACTAACAAAATAAAAATAACAGTGAGTTTGTTTGAAAAGGTCACTCTTTCGGCCTACAACACTGACTGGCATTGACTGACAATTTCATACCCTCTGCAGGTAATCGGAAATGGTATACCCAGTAAGCAAAGGTCATTCATAATAATATAATAATAATAATAATAATAATAATAATAATAATAATAATAATAATAATAATAATAATAATAATTACGGTATTTATAATGCGCTTATCTTATAATAATTATAACTCTAAGCGCGCACTCACAACTCGCGCACGCATGCGCACGCTTTAGACAACGACTCACGTACCACAAATAGTCAGCTTGGGGTGGGGAGTGTGGTGATATAGTGCTAGAACTGTTGAAAGAGGTGAGTTTGAGGGCGGACTGGAAGGAGGAAAGAGAGTGTTTCTGACGGCCAGAGAGCCCCGGCGTCACATTCGGGCTCACGTCGGCCGCACTGAGTGGGCCCGCGCACAGCCGTGCGCGGGCCCACTGCGGCCCGGTCGTTGTCCCGCCGAAGACGTTTGCTTCTGGGGTAGGTGCAATGGCGTGTGAATGTTTGTTTCCCTGTTGAAATTGTAGTGCCGCATCAAGGCACTATTGATACGCGAGCGCTTTCTGTTCGACGCGTGAAGATGCTCAACTGGCGCACTCAGAAGCCCCGCTGTATACGGTCGACACTTGCACTCAGCGGGGTCAACATTTGTGCGGCGGGGCCCTTTGCTTGCGGAATCAGCGGGGTGGGCCCAGTTGCACGACTTTTCCTAAATCCTGCGTAAGTCGCTATACAAAGCGCTCCGCTGCAGGAGCGCCTTGCGCATTGGCTTGCGCGGGATTTTGCGCCTTGCTTTAGTGGCTTGCGCGGGACTGAAGCTCGTTCGTGCAACCGATGCCTGGGGTCCCCCGTCTGGTGCGGTTATTGCGGATAGCAAGAGTAAACACGGCCATTCTCACATGGCGCCACCGCTTCACGCCTTTGTCCAAGTCCTGTTTTCTTTCTCAGTGCCGCATCAAACATCCATTTCCCAGGCCTTAAACGAACCACTCTTCCAACCTGCAGGAGGCCCAGATTCTCATGAGCCTCTTGCATTTAGCGGGGGCTCATGAGAATTCAGGCTTCTTGCTGAGATAAAACTTTATAAATTTTGCTTCATTGACATCCATTGACAGTAGGATTTCAGCTTGAACATCCTTTCCGCTTCGTCCCTAATGTCTGCAAGAGGCATGGAGTCTCATGAGCCCCTGCTAGTGCAGGCGGGGCTCATGAGAATCTATACCTCTTGATGGAGAAAAAAATCCAGACGAAAAGATTGAATACCATGACTCCCTTCCTCAAAAAAATTGCCCTTGTAGAATTTACCCCTTTTCCCCTTTCACTGAGGATAAAAAGCATGGATGAAAGGCAAATGCATTCCCCATCCAGTCACCTTGCATCTGCAGCACTGGCATAGATTTTCACAAACCCCTGGTTCGCAAAGACTCATGAGAACTTACGCCTCTGGCTGAACATAATAACTCAGCATTGCAAGTAACCCATTCAGCCCTGACGCACTACAGCAGGAGATAGATCGACCATGATAATTCAAGGGTAGTGCCAGATTGGCTTGGCGCCTATCGGCGCAAAGCCAATCTGGCACTACCCTTGAATTATCATGGTCGATCCATCTACTGCAACAAGTGCATAGTCGTTAGATTACGCCTCCAAAATTTGAGAAATACGTGCGTCGGGCTGAGTGAGTTATATCTGTTACCGAAGAAGGCGTCAGCGTTTGAGTGACAGAACTGTTTTCGCTCCGGGGAATGTTGAACCCCATTACTTCCCCAGCCCACTGAGTTATTAAAACTGCACAAAGACTGGAGTAGTCAGGTAAATCCTCTTTTCATCCCCGCGAAATTAATTCCTACAATTTTCATTCTTGCGCTCCCGGCGTAGTGTGGCTGCCCGCGTGAACGGTGACGTTATGAACCCGGGGATGTGATGGGTTGTTGTGATCAGGGTGGTAGTGCTGGTGGTGATTGATTCGAGTGCGGGCTGGGGGAGGAGGAGGTGGAGGTTCCAGTAACAAAACGTCTTCGGGCCGACTGCGGCCTTCGTGAGCCCGAGGACTTTACTGGGAGGGGACGGAGGAGAGAGGGGTTAGTGATGATGGTGAAGGAGGGGGGAGAGGGTAGTCATGATGGTGAAGGAGGGGAAGGGTTAGTTATGATGGTGAAGGAGAGAAGATAAAGGATAAAGGGGGGGGGGGGTTAGTACTTACTTACTTACTTACTTACTTACGCCTGTCACCCCTGCCAGGGTATAAGCCGTCGACGAGAGACCTCCAGCGACTCCTGTCCTGTGCTTCTCCTTCGATTTTACTCCAGGTGGTTCCCAGTCTCTTGGTGTCTGCTTGGAGGTCTCGACGCCAGGTGTTTCTCGGCCTGCCTCTTTTCCTCTTTCCCTTGCGGTTCCATGACAATGCCTGCCTAGTGATACTGGAAGCTGGCTTTCTCAGACTGTGACCAATCCATCCCCATCTTCTTCGCCCAATTTCATTCTCTGCTGTTATCTGCTCTGTTCTCTCCCAGAGTCTGACTTTGCTGACCTTCTCTGGCCAGTGGATTTTCAAGATTCTTTTAAGGCAACTGTTTTATGAAGATCTGTACTCTGTTGACTGTGGTTTTTTGACAATCTCCAAGTCTCTGCTCCGTATAGGAGAACTGCTTTTACGTTGGAGTTAAATATCCGGACTTTGGTGTGTGTGACAGCTCTCTGGAACTCCGGGGGGGGGGGGGGGGGGGGGTGGTGGTGGGGGGGTTTAATGATAATGGTAAAAGAGAGCCTTGTGTGTGTGTGTGGGGGGGGGGGGGGGGTAGTGATGATGGTGAAGGCGGGAGGGAAGAGCGGGGAGGATTAGTGATGATATTGAAAGAGAGAGGTTAAGGGAGGAGGTTAGTGATGATGGTGAATAAGGGAGGTTGGGGGAGGGTAGTGATAATGATAACGGTTAAAGGGGGTGGCGGTTAGTGATGCTTTAGAAAGAGGGATTTTCGGTGGAGCAGTGAGGGCGGTGATGGTGAAGGAAGGAGGTTAGAAGAGTGGGGGTGGGGGTGGGGGGTGGGGGGGGGTGTACTGATGACGGCGTTGGTGGAAAGGGCATGAGCGGCGATGGCGGTGGTTTGTTAACTCATAGACACACCACAGCAAGACATGGATCGAGCATGACAGTTCAAGGGTGGTGCCAGAATAGCTTGGCGCCCTTAGGTGCCAAGATATTATGGCACCACCCTAGAACTATCATGCTCGATCTGTCTCTAGTAATGCAGTCCTTCAGAGGGGAACTTCAAAATTGTTGATTTCGGTCCTGGGTAGAATGTGTTAATATTGTAGTTGTTGTGATCAGCGCTGTGTTGATGGTGAAGATGGGTTATGGAGGGGTAGGTATGTGTGTGTGAAAGGGGGGGGGGGTGCGAGGTGTTAAGAGGAACTGGGGGGAGGCAGGGAGCGTAGGCTTAGGTCCATATAAGCGTTTTCACGATGTATCTAATTGTACATATGTAAATTGTGCCGTTTTTATCTCTTCTGCGCATTGTCTATAAAAAAAAATATACCCTTTGGCAGTGCTTGTTCTTTGACCACAACAACAATGACAACAGCAAATTGTTGACATCTTCAGGCTGACTTTTTTAAAGTTGCTTATTGTCCTATGAAAGCTACTTTACAGATTAAGATATAGATCAACCATTTCAGTTCAAGGGTGGTGCCGAAATAGCTTGGCGCCTCAGGCGCCAAGCTATTCTAGCACCACCCTTGAGTAGCCATAGTCAAATCTATTTCAATCAATAGTGTATCAAGATGAAAATGGTCTAAATGCGTTTCTCAACTATCGCCTTCTGCTCAGACCAGAGAAGTTGTGGTAGACACGGTGGTGGTGGTCTGCGTAAGGTTAGTTAGTTATTTGGATTTAACGCCGAGCAGGCGACTAAAGCCATCTCTCGGCGGATACGTGTAATGGGCAGGGTACGGTGTAGAGAGGGGGTTGGTGGTGTTGTAGGTGGGTGTGGTTGTGGTGGTAGTGTTGTTTGGTGAATTAGAACGTTCGGGACATGGCATGACAAGCCCCACCGCAAAACACAGCTGGGTGCGACAGCATGATTGTGTGTGAACTCAGCTGCCAGCTTACGGTCCCGGAGTGCGTAGCAAATTGTTGTCAAGTCATGTCATGCTTGAAGTCATGTCAACACAAAACCTTCAACAAGAGGTGGAAAGGTGTTCTAAGCGAGAGTAATGAGCTCTTTGCAACTGGTTAACCCCAGGATATTGTGCATGCAGCCACAGGTACTGTATACAATGTGTGTGATTGTACTGTGAACAGCGTGTGTGACTGCACTGTGAACAGCGTGTGTGATTGTACTGTGAACAGTGTGTGTGATTGTACAGTTAACAGTGTGTCTAATTGTACTGTGAACAGAGTGTGCGATTGTATTGTGAACAGTGTGTGTGTGACTGCACTGTTAACAGTGGGCCGGTGTAATTGTACTGTGAACAGTGTGTGTAATTGCACTGTGAACAGAGTGTGCGATTGTATTGTGAACAGTTTTTGTGATTGTAATGTGAACAGTGTGTTTGGTTGTATTGTTAATGGTGTGTGCGATTGTATTGTGAATAGTGTGTGTGATTGTAGTGTGAACAGTGTGTGTGATTGTACTGTGAACACTGTGCTTGGTTGCATTGTGAACAGTGTGTGTGATTGTACTGTGAAGTGTGTTTGGTTGTATTGTGAACAGTGTGTGTGAGTGTACTGTGAACAGTGTTTTAGTTGTATTGTGAACAGTGTGTGTGATTGTATTGTAAACAGTGTGTAATTGTACTGTGAACTTTGTGTGTGATTGCACTGTGAACAGTATGTGTGTTTGCATGTGAACAGTGCGTGTGATTGTATTGTGAACAGTGTATGTGATTGCATTGTGAACAGTGTGTGTGATTGTACTGTGAACAGTGTGTGTGATTGTGCTGTGAATAGTGTGTGAGATTGTATTGTGAACAGTGTGTGTGATTGCACTGTGAACAGTGTGTTTGGTTGTATTGTGAACAGTGTGTGTGATTGTATTGTGAACAGTGTGTGTGATTGTACTATGAACAGCGTGTGTGATTGTATTGTGAACAGTGTGTGTGATTGTATTGTGAACAGTGTGTGCGTGATTGTACTCTGAACACTGTGTGATTGTACTGTCATCAATGTGTGTGACTGTACTGTGAACAGTGTGTGTGAATGTACTATAAACAGTGTGTGTGATTGTACTGTGCACTGTGTGTGGTTGTAATGTGAACAGTATGTGTGATTGCACTGTGAACAGTGTGTGTGATTGTACTGTGAACAGTGTGTGTGATTGTACTATGAACAGTGTGTGTAATTGATCTGTAAACAGTGTGTGTGATTGTACTGTGAACAGTGTGTGTGATTGTACTGTGATAAATGTGTGTAATTCTAATGTAAACAGTGTGTGTGATTGTACTGTGAAAAGTGTGTATGGTTGTAACTGTGAATACAATACAATACAATAATATAATAATACTTTATTAATCCCTCACGGGGAAATTCACTGTCTGCCCATACAACACATGGCCTCATCAATCACTCAAAAAAACAAAAAACAAAACAAAACAAAAAAAACATCACATTCAATTAAAGAAAACACTCAATTAAAGAAATGAACTGTAACAGACATATTGTTACCTTTGACTAACAATAGTAATAATACTAGTAATAATACTGAGAGGGCTAGTACTAAGGACGGAAGAATGTTGACCGACACTATCTACTGATATTACTGTTGAAAAGGGTAACAGCCTGAGGGACAAAAGAGTTGGCATAACGTGATGTACGACTTTTGGGTACTCGGAGTCTGCCATTTCGTTCGATACGTCTGCTGTCAAATTCATATCTAAGTGGATGTGTTTTGTCATCAAGAATGTCTGCCAATTTGTTTGTAATCCGTCTGTTGTACAGTGTGTGGTAATGTAACTGTGAATAGTGTGTATGTGATTGTACTGTGAACAGTGTGTGTGGTTGTAACTGTGAATAGTGTGTGTTAATGTAACTGTGAATAGTGTGTATGTGATTGTACTGTGAACAGTGTGTGTGATTGTACTGTGAACAGTGTGTGTGATTGTGCTGTGAACTGTGTGTGTGATCGTAATGTGAACAGGATGTGTGTTTGCACTGTGAACAGTGTGTGTGATTGTACTGTGAACAGTGTGTGTGATTGTACTGTGAACAGTGTGCGTGATTGTACTGTGAACAGCGTGTGTAATTAATCTGTAAACAGTGTGTGTGGTTGTACTGTGAACAGTGTGTGTGATTGTGCTGTGAAAAGTATATGTAATTGTACTGTGAATAGCGTGTGTGACTACTAAACGGAGACTTGATCACAATTGTCATCGATTACTGTCTTGGTGTTCACGTGATAGTTGAACTCCCGACGGGTGCATGATAGAGTAATCAGATCAGGCGAACTCACTCCGATTAGTGACAGAGAGAGTGATAAAGTCAGGCGAGCCCATGTCAGCCTATTAAGCAAATCGTCTTCGGGCTTACGACGGCCGCAGTGGGCCCGCGCACGGCAGTGCGCGGGCCCACTGCCGCCGTCGTGGGCCGAAGACGTTTTGCTACTGGGGTAACCCCTTCACTGCCAGTGGACGAAAATTGTGTTTTCAGAAACCATTGCCAAGTTCCTAAGCCGTCAAAGGAGAATGGGCGCAACGTGGTTTCAGCAAGAGGCTTAGATCATCCTATTGAGCCCCCGCTTCTGCTGGGGGCTCATGAGGATCTGCGACTGTTTTGCCGTATGCTGGTGTTCAATTTTCTCGGGAGTGAAGGGGTTAAAGTCTGTCGAATCAAGTGGACTCACAGGTGACGCAGAGAGTAACAAAGTGAAGTGAATTAAAAAGAAGTGATTTATTAGATTAAATACACACACACGCACTCTCTCTCTCTCTCTCTCTCTCTCTCTCTCTCTCTCTCTCTCTCTCTCTCTCTCTCTCTCTCTCTCTCTCTCTCTCTCTCTACACACACACACACACACACACACACACACACACACACACACACACACACACACACACACACACACAGAATGCACTTCACAGGTGAACACACACAAAGAGAGAGAGAGAGAGAATGCACTTCACAGGTGAACACACACAAAGAGAGAGAGAGAGAGAATGCACTTCACAGGTGAAGATTTTGTGCTGGTCTGTGGTTTTGGACATTACGGCTTGAAGAGTGCATCATTATTGTGCTGGCCTGAGGTCAAAATCACAGACTAGAATACACTTCGTAGACGCTTGCCACCAGCGCTGAAACTCAGCCAGGAGCGAAAGAACTCGAGTCCAACAAGTGGCCGCACACATGTTTAACCCATTCGACGTTTGCCTCATCCGGATACGAGGCGTTAATCCGCGTATCCTGATGCGGCATGCCTCGAATGTGTTAACACAAAACACCAGTGCCAATTCTCCATGCGACTTTTTTTTGTTCACCTATATCTCCCCCCTCCCTCCCTTCCTCCCTCAACACCCTATACTCTCACCCGGATTCACCCACCCACAGAAGGTCGTCTCGCTGTCTGCCATGTTAGACAAAATCGACATAAACAGAGCCCAGAAACCGTAAAAATGATTAGATTCACCTACAATGGCTTCCCTCTCTCTCTCTCTCTCTCTCTCTCTCTCTCTCACCACCCACCCCACCCCACTCCACCCCATCTCTCTCTCTCTCTCTCTCTCTCTCTCTCTCTCTCTCTCTCTCTCTACTCCCCTCCTCTACCCCCCCCCCCCCCCCCCCACCCCCTTCTTGGCTCTGGCTTCAGGAATACGACTGAGTGCAGTTCACCCAGTGCTAGTTCAGCGTTTCGGTTCGTTTTGTAAACGGAGGCAGCAGCAGTAATTACAGGTGCTATCAGCTGGCTTGCTGTAAACCGTATCCAAATGTCTACCTGGCAGCTCCAGACGACCCACAGGCGGCATCACAAGTCTGGGGCAGCTTTAACTCATTCTACCCCAGACACACCACAGCAAGATAAGGATCGACCATGATAGTTCAAGGGTGATGCCAGAATAGCTTGGCGCCTATGGGCGCCAAGCTATTCTGGCATCACCCTTGAACTATCATGGTCGATCTGTGTCCTGCACTGCAAAGCAGTCTTCAGAGGACAACGGCAAACTTTGGGGATTTCGGTGTTGGGGTAGAATGAGTTAATCTGTCGTGCGTTCGCTCACAGGTGCAAACCCGCATCCCAATCTCCGTCGTAGGTTTAACCTTTTCCCTGCTACTGATCTGCGCGGGCAGGTGGTGGCGTTTCTGAAATCAGCACCAAAGAACCTCCTCCTCAAAGAAGCTCATCGGTCTATGGAACTCAAGGCACCAAGAGGCATAGATCCTCATGAGCCCCCGCAACTGCGGGGGCTCATGAGGATCTATGCCTCTTGCATTCTCGTTTACCGACAGCAGTAAATGGGTTAACACAATTAACCCGTTCAGTACCAGTCAACGCAGACGATGTTTCTGCAATCCTCGTGAAGTCAGTACCAGAAAAACACCTAGCTCTCCCAGGAACATGGATTCAAAGTGGTTTCAGCAAGAGGCATAGATCCTCATGAGCCCCTCCCCCCCATCCCCCTCCCTGCCGCAACTGCGGGGGCTCATGAGGATCTTTAAGTCTTGCAGTCATTGGGTGGTGCTTACATTTTCTGGGCACTGACAGGGTTACGTCTAGGGTGACCGGGTCAGCATTCCAATCCAACATTTTCTATTTGTCCCCTCACCCTGAAACCTGCATAAGAGATCCACGGATCGACCGTCTGAGTCAGTTCAAGGGTAGTGCCAGAATAGCTTGGCGTCTGAAGACGTCCAGCTATACTTCTGGCACCACTACCCCCCCCCCCCCCACCACACACACACACACACACACACACCCCACCCCTACCCCGTTCACCCCCCTCCCACCCACCCCGCACACACACACACACACACACACACACACACACACACACACACACACACACACACACACACACCACCTCTTCCACCTTTGACGGGCTATCAACATAATCGTTGTTTTGTGTCGGGGCAAACTGAATTAGTGCAAATTGCAATCGACAAAAATCGAAATGACTGATTATTCATTTTTTCATAGCAAGAGGCAAATAATATCCTCATGAGCCCCTGCGTCTGCAGGAGCTCATGAGGATCTGTGCCTCTTACAGACTGTAGAGTTTAGCTGTGGAACACCTCTTAAAAAAAGAAAAGTAGTGCCGGTGACGGTTTTAGTGGTCTAGCACGTGCGGCATGTGCCCTAGGTGACCGCGCGCGAGGGCGTCTCGTGCACTCGACTGCACTATGGGTACAGTGCCTTCGCCGATAACACGGGCACGCGCGAGAGAGAGCTGTGACGTAGTCCCTCTGGCAAATATTTAGAAGCAATATTGCTTCGCTTGTTTATTTAGCGGAGAGCGTGTGTTTCGAATTCCCCTTCGCATGATGGCGCTTTGATGAGGTAGTAATTCTAAAAATGCGATTCTCTCTGGCAGCCACGTATCGTCTCGTTGCCCGTGAGGCGCGCCAAAAAAACTTCCCATTGAGAATGGCCTCTTCCAGGGGTGTCTGAGTTTTGGTCGATGTGAACTGCGAGAGGGTGGCAACGACGTTGTATAAAAGGCGGCCCTTGAGAATGGCACTGGTGCCAGACTGCACTGTGGACGGACAGACTCGGGTTCGAACCCCTGTTCATTTTTTTTCGTTTGAGGAACCGAGAAGAGAGTAATCTGGTGCGAAATGTACCATGATTATAGCATAAATTCCCATGAGCCCCTGAGCTCATGAGAATCTATGCCGGCCTCATAACTCATTGTACCCCAAGACCGAAAAACCCCAAATTTTGGCGTTGTTCTCTGAAGACTGCATTGCAGTGCAGAACACAGATCGACCATGATAGTTCAAGGGTGATCACCAGAATAGCTTGGCGCCCATAGGCGCCAAGCTATTCTGGCATCACCCTTGAACTATCACGCTCGATCTATATCTTGCTGTGGTGTGTCTGGGGTAGAATGAGTTATGGAAGGATGTATTTAAACCCTACTCCCTTTTTTTTCTTTTTCACACTTTTCAACTCCGCTGAAGAGCAGAGAAGAGTTGTTGTTTTTAATTGAATCATTGCGAGTCTACCAGCAAGAGACATAAATTCTCATGAGCCCCTGCAGATGCAGGGGCTCACGAGAAATTATGCCTCTTGCTGATGCATTTCGGCTACACAGGCTCATGAAAATCTGTGATTCGTGCAAATGGTTAGACCTGGCTGCAGTATCTTCGTAATGAGCCAGCCGCAGTGGGGCCAACCTGATGCCCTTTTTTTACGGCTGGAAAGCTACATAAATATCCCTGCCTGAGGGATGCACCTTTAGCCGGATTACACGAGTCTTTTCCGTCACAATGCTTAACTTCGGGCAAAGACCGCCTCTCACTGTTGCGCACAGCGGTATTTATGACACACGCGTAGCATGAGCCCGGTGCAAGCAGACTTCAGAATTGAGCCGGTATGTGACCTCAAGGTGAATAATCTAGACGGACGGACGATGTATTCTGACCTACTCTGCGTCCAGCATACGCTGTATTGCTTCGAATAACCCTGTCATTTCTCAGCTTACTAAACGATTTATGACGTCGGTAGAAATTTACTTTTCGTACGACCCCGGAAGTCAATGCGCACCATTCTTGTTTTTTTAAAACATGACTTGTTCATAAAGTTATTTACAGTGAACGTCCGAGATATAATTACAGTTACAATGAACCTTAAAATATTACCAAATAACTGAATAGTCAGTTTTTGTAACGAGGTAAACTTTGACCTGGTCAGTGCCGGCCGGAATTCCCGCCATGTCCGTTCTAGCCTAATTTGTTCGCTTCGCCGAGATAATCGTGGCGTTTCTCCGCTTAAGATGAGAAATGGCACGATAATTTCGAAGCGAACAATTCGAGTTAGGCTCAGAAAACCCTCCAGCATTCTGCCCAATCATTGGAGTCACGTGTTTTACAGTTTTACAGACCTAATACTTACGGACAGGTCTGCATGGGGACTATTCTGTGTCAGTCCACTGCAAAAAAAAAAAAAAAAAAAAAAAAAAAGGACCTCACCATACGACCAAACGGCACTCGTAAAATAATAATTAGTCCCAGGGGTGGTCGGTAATTGTTTGAGCTGTGCTACGCTTGGACTGAAACTCTGTACGGAAGAACCTGCGCTATGCAACCGCCTATTTAGCAACCGCCTATTTAGCAACCGCCTAAGTAGCAACCGCCTATTTAGCAACCGCCTATTTAGCAAGGTAACAGTCCTCTTAAGAGACAACTACTTTCTCTAGAGAAGACTTGAAGGAGAAAAGGTGCCACCTGTCATTTAAGACCATCATTTAAGCTAAAGCGGGTGTGGCACAATCAACAGCTGAAAACAGGCACCAAGTTCAGCGTGTACAGAGCTGTGGTCCTCACCACCCTGCTGTATGGTTCCGAGTCCTGGGCCCTCTACCGCAGCCAACTACGACTCCTCGAACGCTTCCACCAGCGCTGCCTGCGTACCATCCTGGGCATTCACTGGAGTGACTATGTCACCAACGTCGAGGTCCTTGAACAGGCTGAAACTGTGAGCATCGAGGCTTTGCTGCTGCGGACACAGCTCCGCTGGGCGGGGCATGTCTCCAGGATGGAGGATCATCGCCTACCAAAGATCACCCTGTTCGGCGAGCTTGCTACTGGACACCGTGACAGAGGGGCACCAAAGAAGAGATACAAAGACTGTCTCAAGAAGTCGCTTAGTGCCTGCCAAATCGACCACCGCCAGTGGTCTTCGCTTGCTGCGGACCGTGACACCTGGCGCTCCACCATTTACAAGGCAGCTGTCTCCTTTGAGGACTCTCGCAGAGCTAGCCTTAAGGACAAGCGGCTCAGGAGAAAAAACAGAGATGCCGCAGCTCAGAACCCTGGCCAGACCTTCCCCTGCAGTCACTGCGGTCGAACCTGCCTGTCTCGGATTGGCCTCCGCAGCCACGAACAAGCCTGCAGACGTCGTGGGCAACTCCTATAAAATCTTCGTTCGCGAAGTCAAGCCAAGAGAGTCTTTAACCCCATTCCCTGCCGCTGCATGTACAGTTTTGTTTCCGAAGTCTTGGTTCATTCAACCGGACCAAGGGCCAACACCGTCCAAGGAACCTGGATACGAACTGCTCTCAGCGGCAAGAGGCATATAGATCCTCATGTGCCCCCGCAGTCGCCGGCGGGGGCTCATGAGGATCCATGTCTTTTGCAGTCTGATCGTGTTCACTTTTTCTCGGCCTTCAAGGGGTTAACGGCCGGACGGTCTGTCCCATTAACCCATTCAGTCCTGACGCACTACAGCAGGAGATGGATCGACCTTGATAATTCAAGGGCAGTGCCAGATTAGCTTGACGCCTGTCGGCGCCAAGCTAATCTGGCACTGCCCTTGAATTATCATGGTCGATCCATCTCCCGCAACTGGTTCACAGTCATTGGATGACGCCTCCAAAATTTGGGAAATACGGCCGTCGGGCTGAATGAGTTAATTAAGGGGATCGCTCAAAACAGGTTCCGCTCATGTCATAAATCCTGCCCTTCTCTCTCTCTCTCTCTCTCTCTCTCTCTCTCTCTCTCTCTCTCTCTCTCTCTCTCTCTCTCTCTCTCTCTCTCTCTCTCTCTCCCTCTCTCTCTCTCTGTCAAAATTAAGATATTTTACTAACGAACCAACAAGGAAACTATTTTACTGTGCCCATATTCAGCCACATTTGGATTATGCCTCCTCTGTTTGGGATGGGAGCAGTGATGCTATTTTCAAAAGGATGAATTCGCTTCAGAGGCGGGCAATCAAATTAATCGTTGACAGGCCCATGCACGTCATTAGTACTGATTACAAGTTCAAGCTGCTGGATATCCTGCCACTTGACAAGCAGTTCATTTATAATAAGTTGGTACTCATGCGCAAAAGCACCCTCTCAGACTCACCAGCCTATCTCTATAATTTGTTCGCACTTGCCCACAGATCTAGTCGAACATCCGGGAACAATCTGGTAGTACCAAAGCCCCGCTTAGATATTTACAAGACGCCCCTCTCCTACTCTGGTGCAAAATTATGGAACACAGTTCCTGCAGACATTAAAGCAGCACCTTCTTTACGAACGTTCAAGAACCAACTGCATACATTTATTAAGAACGTGTGAAAGCATATTGTTCATATTTTTCTTTCACATACCGTCATTGACTGCAGAAACATTGATTCCTTATTCATATTCATGTATCATAATACTTTAGACTTGCTGAGGTGTTCTTTATCATTTCTTTTGTTTTAAAACCTCAGCGGAAAAAAGTCATGCCTTCTTTATGTCTTCTAATGTTCTAGCATATTTGTAAGTGCAGCATAACATCATAACCTTTTAATGTTTAATGTTCGATGTTTTGCTTGGTGTCAGTGTGTGTGTGTGTGTGTGTGTGTGTATGTGTGTGTGTGTGTGTGTGTGTGTGTGTGCGTGTGATGGTGTGTGTGTGTGTGTGTGTGTGTGTGTGTGTGTGTGTGTGTGTGTGTGTGTGTGTGTGTGTGTGTGTGTGTGTGTGTGAGTGGTGTAATGTGAGCATTGATTATTTGAAATGGAATTATTGTTGCCTGTACTTTTCACTATTATGTATACTTTTATATATAAATTATGTGTATGTTTGTTTACGTGCATGCTATAGCTTAGCAAGGACATGATTGAAAAAAGGTCATTGAAGGTACCTAATCATTTATCCTTGAAAAATAAAGTTTCATTTCATTTCATCTCTCTAGTCTCTCTCTCTCTCTCTCTCTCTCTCTCTCTCTCTCTCTCTCTCTCTCTCTCTCTCTCTCTCTCTCTCTCTCTCTCTCTCTCTCTCTCTCTCTCTCTCTCTCTCTCTCTCTAAAACCTCGCGCTCCTCAGGCCATTAATTTGTATACGTTTCAGGGACGTTGAATTAATCCCTGCTCTGCTAACGTGCAGGATCGAAGCTAGATTTCTCTACAGAAGACCATTTTAGAGTCGCTGCAGAAGATAGCCATACATCTCCACAATACGTTACAAGCATTCCTGTATGATTAGGTCGTGCCAGCAAGAGGCATAGATCCTCATGAGCCCCCGCAACTGCGGCAGCTCATGAGGATCTATGCCTCTTGCATTCGAGTGTTGGTTGGTTAGTTCGAGGTTTAACGTCCACGGCACCGAAGTGATAATGGACGACCCTGGAGGGCGGGTTATAGGGGACAGGGAAATCTATTGCCTATGGAGTACGACCTGAACACTGATCAATTCAGGCGCACTCCAGCTGTGCCACATTGATTTACCAGGACCTTTCAACGGACATGATATTGCCGGGAACAAGCCCGTCTTTTTTCCCTGGATTGCGAGTTCAGCTACCGGGGCCGGGACGGATATTCGAACCCACGACCAGGCGATTCCCTTCGCTCTCCTGCTCCGACGTTTAACCGCCTGAGCTATTTCGGAATCTGTATTGGAGTGTTATGGTATTGAGAGGGTTACATAGTGTCTAACTGAACCTGGACTATGGTTTCAATTTTTCGATTTCGTTGATATATTTAATTACATCGACAAAATATTACAGAATGCAGAAACCTACTCCTGGCCAGAGGTTTATAAGATGAACTGGTGGATTTTCTACTTTTCAATTAATGTGTACAACACAGGGCCGGATCCAGGGGGGGTGCTTTGGTACCCCCCCCCCCCCACCCTCACCCCCCTCGGCTTAAAAAAGAAAAAATCATTCACTGACAGTCCACAACATGGTTCGAGAAGGAGGGGGGTGGGGGTGCTTTAATGTTATTGCGGCACCGCCTAGAACAGTTTCGGTTGTGGTGTTTTGATATATCTTTGGTGTGTGCGAGCATTTCTTGTTGGTGTGTTTACTCTGCTAAGTTTATTTTCCCTGTATATCTTGTTGCGTGAGTGTGTATGTTAGGGCATATATATGTGCTGTAGGATGCAAGGTGTGTGTATGTTAGTATGTCATTTGTACGGCGCCTAGAGCTTTCATGTCGAAAGTATAGGCGTCTTAAAAATATACATTATTATTATTATTATTATTATTATTATTATTATTGTTATTATATACTAGACCCAGGCAATAGAAAAAAAGTTGGGCACCCCCCCCCCCTTGAAAACTGATTCATCCGGCCCTGCAAGAGAACCTGTTTAACGTGACCAACCCTTCTGAGAGATTACCTGTCATTAAAGACCATCATTTATAGGTGGCCGTAACGAACTAAATGGTGATCTTTAATGAGAGGTGACACTTTTTTTTCTCTTCCCCCCGCCCCCCCCCCCCCCAACGAATTTCTTTGGAGAAAGCACATACCCTTTTAAGAGCACATATTTCTTCTTTCTTTTTTTTAATCGGCTCCTGAAAACATGTTTTACTGTAACTACGACACACCTATATTAATCGGCTCCTGAAAACATGTTTTACTGTAACTACGACACACCTATATTAATCGGCTCCTCAAAACATGTTTTACTGTAACTAACTACGACACACCTATATTAATCGGCTCCTCAAAACATGTTTTACTGTAACTAACTACGACACGCCTATAACCCAGTATACAAAGATCCTCAGGCCGATGTCGGTCGCAGTGGGCCCGCGCACGACAGTGCACGGGCCCACTGCGACCGACATCGGCCGCCGGAGGACCTTTTGCTTGCTTGATAATAGTGGTATGGGCGATTGACACTATCTGGCTGCTTCTTTCTTCTTCTTTTTTATGCCAGCCGGACGAACAAAAGCAACCAACGCGGCAGTCTGGGCCGAATGCTTCGTACACTCTTTAATGATCTCTCGGTGTGGGTTGCGTACCGTGTACCCCTGTAACGAACTGCGTCACTTACCGTATTTTTCTTATCGTTAGCATGTACGATTTATGCCGATTTATTTGGCCTAGACCCAAATTGCCCCACATAAATCGTCAATCGCAAGTAACCAGTACTGACTGCGAGACACATGTTTTCCATGGGAGTAAAATCACAAACATATGCCGCCCCCCCCCCCCTAAACCCCCCCAACCCCTCCAATTTTGTTTTTGTTAAATACAAACGAAGGAATGCAAATAAACAAGCAACGCAAAACAAACAAAAAGCAAACAAACGAAGAACAAACATGCAACAAAAAGCAATCAAACAGACAAACAACA
This sequence comes from Semisulcospira habei, assembly GCA_036245525.1. NCBI lineage: Eukaryota > Metazoa > Mollusca > Gastropoda > Semisulcospiridae > Semisulcospira > Semisulcospira habei. The sequence continues at coordinate 87,182,318 of BTPG01000002.1, forward strand.
AACAAACACCAACAAAACAAACTTAAAACAAAAAAAAAAAACACAAATAAATAAATAAATCAAAAAAGAAGAAGAAATTTATTGCGGTGTGTGTAAGTATTTCTGTTTGTTTTTTTTGCAGAGAATGTCACATAGTTCCTGCCACATTCTTGTCAGCTTGTGGCGAGTTACGCATGTAGATGACCTCGTTTACATCTGTGTTGTTCATGCAGGTCGTGTGAATCACAATAAACATAAATGTGCGTGCGCCGGCACTGCGACTGAAAGAAACAAGAACTGAAGTTCGGTTCGACGTCAAAACACGCGTAGGTTCCAGTGTATACAACCCTTCGTTAGCATTTTCCCTGCTAATCCACAAGAGGCACAGATTGTCATGAGCCCCCGCGAAAGCGGGGGCTCATGAGAATCTATGCCTCTTGGTTGCAGGCCTCAACCCCTATTTACTTCAGTCTATCTTCTCAAACGGAGTAAATAGTGAGGTTATGAGCCTGCGAGTGTATGATATTCCCACCTGTGAAAGCGCTGTGTGTGGTCTCCGGCAAATTCCCCGCTGCGTCCACTGGCCGGCGGGAGGTAATCGATGGCATGCTGGTGTCGAGGAATCAGCGGTTGTCTTTCCCTGAAGGTGCCAGAAGCGCTCGGAAGACAGTCCGGGCCGGTACCACAGCTCATTTCTAGCTGCAAGAGAAGTAGATTCTCGTGAGACCTTGCTGTTGCTGGGGTTCGTGACAATCCACGTCTCTTGCACGGGGCTCACCAGAATCTGGGTCACGCTTTTGCTAAGTTTCGTTCAGTGTTACTGTCATTGTGCCCTCATTAGTTCGTTTAGTAGTTTGTAGCAAGGGCCAGTTTGAAAATTGGTCTTGCAACCAAATACTTCTACCGTTGTAAAATAAAAGTTCATTGCTCATTGTTCATTGTGCATTGTTCATTCTAACCAGCTAACCCGAGTTGCATTTGCAAAGAAGGGATGCGGATTCTACCAGAATAAAAGAAAGAAAGAAAGACAATTTTAAAAAAATAAAAATAAAAGAAAATAATGCAATGACGCGCTTTGAGACAAGAAGACAGAAAATAAAAACCGGTAACAAATCGGAAACAAATTAGCCCCCCTTCATGGCCGTGAAAAATCCAATAAAACCCAACTGCAAGAGGTCTAGATCCTCATGAGCCCCCGCAGTCGCGGGGGCTCATGAGGATCTATACCTCTTGTCGAGATTAATATGTATCTGTGGCCCTTGGACGGTTGTGGCATGTTGCCAATGAATGATCAGGGATTTCAGAAACACAAAATGAGTCCAGTGGCAAATAAAGGTTTAATGGAGAAAGTAAACTGGAAACCCGCAACTCAGTTATTTCTCCAGTGAGCTGTGCTGCCTACAGCATTTCAGCAAGTCTGAAACAGACCAGAGTAAGGCGACCGACCGTGGGACTATCAATTAGTAGCCGCATTAGACAGGTGGTCTTTTTGCACAGGGTCATCTAAGTAAGGAAAAGGGACTATGGAGCCAACAACATCAAATTTGGTCTGCTTAGTTAGAGATGTGGTTGCTTTATATTAGGTGGTGCTCTGTGCCTCAGTCATTGTTGTTTTATTTTGTTTGTTTGTTTGTTTGTTTGTTTTTTGGGTTGTTGTTGTTGTTGTTAATGTTGTTGTTATTGTTGTTGGTTTTTTCTTCTTTTTTATGTTTGTTTTCGGCGTTGATTGTTTGGTTTTTATCGTGTTTGTTGTTTTTTTTTGTTTTTTTTTTTTTGTTTTTTTTTGTTTGGTTTGGTTTGGTTTGGTTTGGTTCGTTTGGTTTCGTTTGGTTTTGTTTCTTTTTGTTTCGTTTTGTTTGCTTTTGTTTCCTTTCGTTTCGTTTCGTTTGTTTGTTTATTTGTTTGTTTGTTTGTTTGTTTGTTTGTTTGTTTGAAAAGAAAAGGGGAGACTGCCAGTGCTAATATTATAGGAAGGTTACAAAGTAAAATAGATAACAGCACTGTCAGGGGAGAGAAGTGTGCATGATCGACCAGTGATCATAGATCTACTGTGGCCAAAGCACACACACACACACACACACACACAAAGATAGGAAAGAGAGGGGGCGCTAAAAAAGTGACTGAAAGCAATGCATATGGAAGCCCCCACCCACCCCCCCCCCACCCCCCGAAGGGGGGCGTATCACATATCCCACTGTTCCAGCCACTCAGTGCATGGAAATTTAAATCTAGGTCCCCCCAAGGGGGGGTCCAGATATTTAGCCGGTGTGGACAGCTGTTTCGGTCTTGGCGACCTCTTCAGCACACCATCGGCGATACTGGAGGAGGCAGGAATTTCTGCCTACCTGCAATGACAACCACATTTTACTGTGGTGTCTGCAGGGGCATACATTCCATGCCACCACCTAGAGCTAAATTTCCATATAATAATATTAGCTAATATTAGCACTGGCAATCTCCCCTTTTCTTTTCATTTACTACTACAATATCGACTGCAACCCCTTCCCCCCTTTTGGTAGGTTCTCTTTTAGGGTGCATGGAAATTTAGCTCTAGGTGGTGGCATGGAATGTATGCCCCTGCAGACACCACAGTAAAATGTGGTTGTCATTGCAGGTAGGCAGAAATTCCTGCCTCCTCCAGTATCGCCGATGGTGTGCTGAAGAGGTCGCCAAGACCGAAACAGCTGTCCACACCGGCTAAATATCTGGACCACCCCCCCCCCCTTGGGGGTACCTAGATTTAAATTTCCATGCACTCAGTGGCTGGAACAGTGGGATATGTGATACGACCCCCTTCGGGGGGGGGCTTCCATATGCATTGCTTTTAGTCACTTTTTTAGCGCCCCCTCTCTTTCCTATCTTTGTGTGTGTGTGTGTGTGTGTGCTTTGGCCACAGTAGATCTATGATCACTGGTCGATCATGCACACATCTCTCCCCTGACAGTGCTATTATCTACTTTACTTTGTAACCTTCCTGTTTGTTTGTTTGTTTGCTTTATCGTTGTTGTTGGGGTGGTTTTTTTGTTTGTTTGTTTTTGTTTTTGTGGTTGTTTGTTTGTTTGTTATGTTTGTTGTTTACTTTTGTTTGTTAGTTTGTTTTGTTTTCTTTTGTTTTGTGGTTGTTGTTTTTTTGTTTTGGGTTTGTTTGTTTTTTGTGGGGGGTTTTGTGTGGTTTTTGTTGTTGTTGTTGTTGTTGTTGGGTTTTTTTGGTTGTTTTGTTTGTTGTTGTTTGTTTATTTATTTATTTATTTATTTTGTTGTTGTTGGGGGAGGGAGGGGGGTAAGAGGAATGGACTGTAGGGCTGAAGTGATATACTTAGCGAGGGGAGTATGAGTTAAGCCTTGACAAGTTTGACCGTATATACTCACTCGTCAGCCGAGAGATGTGATTTAGTTGCATCAGTCGATCCATTTCCTTCAACTTGAACGTATTGCTTATAACGTTTTCCAACCGACAAACCGACTAATCAGTCCCAGGTGTGAATCACTTGGCTCTGTAAAATGTAAGGACCTGCAGGTAGGAATCGTCGCGACAAAAACCGCTACCGAATCAGAAGGAGGTCCGTCTACACCGAACGACTCCCAACAAAGAAACGAGAGTGAAGTTAGCGTATAGATAACCTCTCTCTCTTGGCTGGACTTCGCGAACGAAGATTTTATAGGAGTTGCCCACGACGTCTGTAGGCTTGTTCGTGGCTGCGGAGGCCAATCCGGGACAGGCAGGTTCGACCGCAGTGGCTGCAGGGGAAGGTATGGCCAGAGTTCTGAGTTGCGGCATCTCTGTTCTTTCTCCTGAGCCGCTTGTCCTTAAGGCTAGCTCTGCGAGAGTCCTCAAAGGAGACAGCTGCCTTGTAAATAGTGGATAACCAGCTTCTACCAAAAGCACAGACAACACTCCAAACATCTCCAAGAGGCATAGATCCTCATGAGCCCGGAGGGCTCATGAGGATCTATGCCTCTTGGAGATGTTTAGACTGCTGTCTCTGCTCATGGTGCAAACTGTTATCCGCTCGTTCTTTGCTGGTAGTCGTTCGTCGCAAACGTAACCTAATCATAGCGTGTCGGCACCGCCATCAAACGTAGGATCTTCTCGAGTCTCTTTCAAGTTTCCGATCAATCGAGCATCAGCTTTGATGATGTTTTACACCTTCTCTCTGGCTTCAAAGCAGCATCTCTTGGCCTGAGCACAGGAAAAAGCATATATATCTAAAGCCGCATCTTAACCCTCTTAACTGCCCGGGGGAAAAGTGGAGATGATCCAAGCGCAGGAGACACAGACCACCATGAACCTTCGCAGCTGCACTGAAATCGAAAATAGTGACATCATTGTCCAAGTTTTAGTGTTGAAACCATTCAGTCCCTTCTTGGCTGCCGTAACTGCAAAATGCAAAGAGGTATAGATTCTCATGAGCCCCCGCAGGTGCGGGGGCTCATGAGGATCTATGCCTCTTTGCAGGCCACATTTTATGCCCACGTTTCTTGGACGCAGATGTGTTGAACTAACTAATAATCATACTGAGGAGCAAAACAAATGCTACATTTTCGGAATCATCGAACACACTGAAGTGTTTCCGGTGATTCCCAAAAGATCGCATTTCATTGGCTCCTTAGTATATTACGAAGCACAAGCTGCGACTAGGTGGCAGCTAAGAAGTTAAATGGAACGGTCTCTCCGCCAGCTTCCTCCCTCGGCCATAGGCAATAAAATCTCAAGCATCAAACACTAGGAAACCGAACTTCTTCCATCTGCAAGAGGCACTGTATATTTAACCACTTCACTGCCAGTGGACGCGAAATTCAAGTGTCTTTGAAAGCAGAGCGAAACGTCAAAACCGAATAATGCCACCAATCCAACAAACACGGATGTGAATAGGGTCAGCATCAGACGCAAAAGAATCTCATGAGCCCTCCCCCCCCCCCCACCCCACCCCACCCCACCCCCGCATCTGCGGGGGCTCATGGGGTTCTTTGCCTCTTGCAGTTTTGGCGGGTGGTGTTCGTAGTTTTCCGTCAGAGAGGGGGTTAATACAGCAGAAACAGTGTCAAGGAAACAGTGTCCATAACACATTCCATCTCAGGACCGAAATCCCCACATTTTGAAGTTGACCTCTGAAGTACTGATCTAGAGACAGATCGAGCATGATAGTTCAAGGGTGGTCCCAAGATATTCTGGCACCACCCTTGAACTATCATGTTCGATTCATGTCGCGCTGTGGTGTGTCAGGGCTGAATGGGTTAACAGACAGGCGTTCTCTCAACAAGTGTGTGTCAGAACCTCTTTCCTCTTCTGAAATCTCGAAAACCCGGTTGGGGGGGGATGGGGGTGAGTGTTCCAAACTTCAGAAAGAAACTTTAATATAGCATTTTAAAGAATTTTTGGCCATTGGGGTGTTGGGGAGGGGAGGGAAGGGGGGTTCCAATCCCTGAAACCCCTCCCCACAGATCCACCCCTGACAAGCTCCCCCACTTTCACCATTAACAACTCGATTCGTGTTATCACATTCAGACCTCACACATTGCAACAGCAGTACAACAGGATCCACAACGATAGTTCAAGGGTGGTGCCAGAATAGCTTGGCGCCCATAGGCGCCAAGCTATTCTGGCACCACCCTTGAACTATCATGGGCCTTCTATCTCTTGAACTGTCATGCAGTTTGTGGGTGACAGCTCCGTAGCTACGACTTTCGACCGTAGGCTTAGGGCGCAGTTTAAATCGCTTCTCACATTAACTTACGGACTTGCTGCCTTATTGCCTCCGCAAGGCAGCCAGATGTAAATGATGCGATACCAGGACAATTATCGTAAATCCCGTTTTCCTGTGCTTACGTTTTAACTCGATTGTCCGGCATCGCCCATGGCGAGGTGGATAGAGTTCTGTCACACCAGACTGTCACCAGTTAAAGGCTTAAGTCGCTGTTGCTGTCGGCAGCACTCAGCCAACACCAAACAAGAGCAAGAGTCATAGATCCTCATGAGCCCCCGCTGTTGCGGGGGCTCATGAGGCTCTATGCCTCTTGCTGGCTTAATTCACGCATGCTCCCCAGTAAGTCGGGATGTCATGAGGTTCTGTCTCGCTTACTGGCTCTGCTCGTATGCATGTTGCCAGATGGATGGCCTATTGCTGATGAATAATTATATATGCGAGGGTTTCACATACAGTCACCTTTAGCCGCTGACACTGAAGGAGTCAACCTCTTTTGTTTTTCCTACAACAGTGGACTGAAGACCACGACAGTTCAAAGGCAGCGCCAGGCCTCGGCTAATCACGAACTAAACGAGACCAAAGGGTTGACTGGCAGTGCTTTTAATTTAGAAGAAGAAACGGACTACCATCTAAGCAGAAAAAAGTACTGTCAGGGGAGAGAACTGTGCCTTTATTGTCGACTAATGATCATAGATCTGGTTTGGTCAAATCATGAATTACCCATAACAGTTATAAAATCAATCTATTTCCCACGACTTGTATCTAATGCGTACAGTAGTGACCTAACGGCGCATCTACAATGTAGGCCGTTTGTCACGCAAAGTGTCAGGATTAACAGATGTGTTCCGTGACAGATCTCAGCACCAGGACCGGAAGTGTGTCGCCAGTCGCCATTTTGGCAGGGTGTTGATGGGTCGTGCGCCAGCGGGGGTCCCGGATGATCTCTGCTGACAATAAATCGGTTCTTAATCCCATAACAACGTCAAATTACGCGTTACTAGTCGCGTTTGTACAGTTCTCCCTCTGAACAAAGGTGTGCCGGTCTGTGATTTTGGACCTTACGGCTTTCAGCCGTAAGGTCCAAAATCACAGATCAGCACACAAACACCAACACACTGTTTCCCAGTCATTTTGTCTCTAAATCTGACATCACGATCGTCTGCTCAATATGTCGTCTGCTCGTTATCATTTGCTAACTCATTCACTCGTTGTCCATTGCCATGCAATTTGTAAGAGACGGTGTCAGATTTAACAGATGATGGAGGCTTTAGAGGCGAAGCGACTGGAAAACGGTGTCTGCGCGTGGAGTCGTGAGACCTTTATAGTAAAGGCTTTGTATTAATGGTACAAATGTAACAAAACTGTATATGGACTCTCCCAAACGTGTGTTTTACGAAGTATAATTATGTTTCTTGCAGGGACAACACTGGACTTTAAAAAAAGAGAAAGTTAGGATTAATAATCAACTTCTACGTGTCTGTTTTTCGTTTTCAAAGGGGTAATCAGTAACTAGTGTGCAATTCTAGTGACGAAGACACTCCACAGTAATTTTTAAAATATGAACCAATTGACTCTAAGATATGGAAAGACCTCTATCTATAACATGCTGTGATGTGCACTCATCTGTATGGATGTCCTAGATAATCTCTTTCGCCTGAGATATAACTGACTTGGCGCCATGTCTTGCCACAGTGAATCATTCATCATAAGCCTGCGAGTGTTCGCTCGTAACTAGCCCGGACTGACCAGATCTGCTGACAAAATTAATGGCCAGGCAAGGTCGCGGCAGTACTCATTAGCCCATTTAGGCCCGACGCACAACAGCAGGAGATGGATCGACCATGTTAATTCAAGAGTAGTGCCAGATTAGTTTGGCGCCATCAGCGCCAAGTTAATCTGGCACTACCCTTGAATTAATCACGTTCGCTTCATCTAATGTAACTCGGTGGTACATAGTCTTAGGCGACACCTCCAAAATGCGCGCTACGCGGCCTTTGAGGTCAAGTGGATTAATCTGAATGTTCCTTCTGATGACGATGCATTGCACGTGGCGGCAGGTTCAATTACTGCATAATTGTAGGATAGATCTCCCGCCGTTGACACACGTACAAGAACTTGTGACCTTGTACGGGAACATTCCGCAGTACAGGTGCACCATCACACGTGACGATATCTTTCAAAGTCACGCCGTCACTGACACTGAAACCTCGGCGTGCACTTGGTGACCTCTGGAAAAGCAAGGCTCATTATCTGCAGCCGTCATTTGGAAGTTCATCAGGTACTGGGACGAAAAGTGAAACCCTAATTAGGCCCCCTTTTTTTTTTTTTTTTTTTCTTTTCTTTTTTTGGGAGAATGTTAAAACGCGCGAGGGTTACCCCGTACTGGAAGAAACCTGATACTGTGTCCTCGAGTCAGACCGTGCCGCCTGCAAGACTAGGCACAGATTCTCATCAGACCCTGTTTCGCAAGGGCCCGTGAGAATCTGTGCCTCTTGCTGGAAGACACCGACTGCCATTTCAATCGAAAGACGGAAATCCGAGGCATACGGCAGTATTTGCAGTTTTTAGACGGACTGCTTTTGCAAAACAGATCTTGTCAATGCGCAGTGTGCGCACCTTTCACGGTCATTATATCGTGTGACTGCTTACCGCAAATTAGCGAAAGTCGGATTTGTCACCCTTTTTTAACCCCTCAACTGCCAACTGCTACCCAACTGCAAGAGACAAAAACCCTCATGAGCCCCACCTTCATGTTTGTGTATGCATGTTTCTCCTGCCCACTTCCTAAGTTCCGGAGAAAGACATGGGTTATATAAGAGACCTGATCCATTCGTTTGAGGATCGAAATGATCGACTTATTCTATACCTGCGTATTTCTCTGTGGGCTGGCGATTGGGTGCCTGATAGGCGGGGGCAGGGGATCTAACTGTTGTCTGTCCAGCGCTGTGATTCCCCTTGGTTTGCATACAATTCTGCAGCGCTAACTCAACTATCTGGTTGTGAGTATCTATAACTCGAGCAAATTTGTATCGTTACATTGTTGTGTAATGTTCTGTGCATCTACTGTGGAAATCAGGTATTTACCGACCACATATAGTAGCGCACCTCATGTTTGTATGCATGTTTCTCCTGCCCACTTCCTAAGTTCCGAGAAAGCCATATGACATGGTTATATAAGAGACCTGATCCATTGTTGAGGATGGAAATGATCGTCTTATTCTATACCTGCGTATTTCTCTGTGGCTGGCGATTGGTGCTGATAGGCGGGGCAGGGATCTAACTGTTGCTGTCCAGCGCTGTGAATCCCTTGGTTTGCATACAATTCTGCCAGCGCTAGCCTCACCTGTCTGGTTTGTGAGAATGCTGGTTAACGAACTCATTCAATGTCTCCTTTTTATCTAGCTATGTGCAAAATATTTAGTAAAAAAAATAAGAAAAATTACGGACTCCAGTGTGGATCAACCTTTTTTGTGTTAATCAAAAAATCGAAAAAAAAAGGTCTCGAGATAATTCTTTTAGGGACAATATCCTAAAATTTCAAGCTTGTCTGTCCTCAAACGCGGGCTCTAGTCACTGACACATACACACACACACGCACACACACACACTCACACACACACACACACACACACACACACACACACACACACACACACACACACACATACACACACGCCAAAAAGACGTTCTCTAGCAAGGTTTGCCTAGCTAGACGTGACGTCATTTTTATCTTGTTACTTCTTTGCCAGAATTAGTCTGCCCGCACGCCAATAACGTCATGAGCATACTACGGAATGCGCTCCGACCAGCCACATTTCAAAGCCTACCGTATTTTCAATACGGTAGACAAAAATCACGATTAACGATTTGGGGGCATATACCCTCCGCCACCCCTCCCCTCCAAAACCGCAACCGACAGCCAAACGTTGAAACAATTTATTCCATTTCATAGCATATGCAGTGGCAATATGGAAACATACAACACTAACGAAATAAGAAATTGTTGTTATCATGAATGTTTGGGTTCTCTTTCATCAGCCTTCCAATTTCTTGGCTACATTACAGATTAGGAGACAGAGCAACCATTTTAGTTCGAGGGTGGTGCCAGAATAGCTTGGCGCCTCAGGCGCCAAGCTATTCTGGCACCACCCTCGAACTATCTCTGTCAAACTAATTTCAAGCAGTAGAGTATCAGGACGAAAAGGATTAACCACTTCCCTGCCACTGGACGGATGTTTTTGTCTTTATATCTTTCTTCAGTCAATGACCAACACCCACAACGGTCCAAGGAACATGGATACCACTGGACGGATGTTTTTGTCTTTATATCTTTCTTCAGTCAATGACCAACACCCACAACGGTCCAAGGAACATGGTTACAAATTGGTCTCGGCAAGAGGCATAGATCCTCATGAGCCCCCGCAACTGCGGGGGCTCATGAGGATCTATACCTCTTGCAGATGGTTGGTATTTACTTCTTTTCGGCAGTGAAGGCGGTAAATTGGTTTGGGTTAACTATTCTTGGTCCCAGCGCACCGGTGCCGAAGATCTAATGGGTTTTGGGGTGAGGGGTTTTCACTTCTTTCTTTTTACCCCACATTTCTTGTATCTTTCGGCGAACAAGCAAGGGAGCACACCAACAACAAAAAAATGTGTTTACTCACCTGTTCAACACAAGGAGGGCATCAATCAACTCCTCACCTTTTTCCTGCTGCCCCACCTACTCCCTCTTCCATCTCCCACTCCTCACCCCCAAATCTCACACCCCCATCACACCCCCACCCCCCTCTCTCTCTCCCCGCCCACAGAAAAATCAGCTTCACGGAATGTGTTTTTTAGTCCATCGCGATGCTGATTTTACCTGTGCAGAGAAGTGCAGACTATCCAGAGTCTATTTAACTCTGTATCCGTCGCGGTTGAAATAGGGGCTGAGGTAGGGTTTTGGCACCTGACAATGTAACATATATATATATATATATATATATATATATATATATATATATATATATATATATATATATATATATATATATATATATATATATATATATATATATATATATATATATATATATATATATATATATATATATATATGTTACCAGCGCGTCGATGTGAAGAAGCCACGGGAAAGGTTGAGTGAGCAAAAGGTGCTCGGGTCCGGTGGTGAGGACCGTAGAAACTGGCCATGACGCGTCAAATTGCAACACCTTGACTGTGCTTAGCTGGCAGTGAAAAAAGCAAGTAAGTATCGAGGGCCGTTTTCTTTTCTATCTTTCTTTTTTTTTTTTCTTCTTTTTTTTTTTTTTTTTTGCAGACAGAACGCAGCAGTTCTATTGTGTTGTCTCCGTCAGCAATCACCCTACCTCGCTGCCTCTCATCTCCTTCAATCAGATGCTTTGTCTAACGGAGTGCTGTCAAGTCTCGCTCTTTCACGTCGTGACTGTGGAAAGATAAAGAACCTTTATGAACAGTCTCTAATACAACCCTCGTCCATCTGCAAGAAGGCATAGAGTGTCATGAACCCAAAGCAATCTGTTCCGACTCCACTTTGTTTTCAGGAGCTGACTCAGTCGATGACATTATTTCGATGTGTGTGTTCAGCTGCGTTGCCTCTCGAATTGAGAATGTAAATGATGCCAGTCTTTGTCAACAGGAGGCATACATTTTCACTAGCCCTTGCATGCTGCAAGGTCTCATGAGAATCTATGTATTTTTCACATGGACGGGACCTGAAGTAAGGTTTTAAAAAAAATCACATTCCAGCACACCATTTTTGTTTTGTTTTGTGATTACAGCAGAACCTGTTGTGAGTGACCACTCTTGTGAAAGATCTCCTGTCTTTAAAGACCATCATTTGGTGATACGAACCCAACTAAGAAAAAAAAAAAAACACTCGTAACTCATTCGAGACAAACTGCATCCGGATACGCGGCCTTTGCCGCGTATCCAGATGCAGTTCGTCTCGAATGATTTTTTTTTTTTTTTTGAAAGGCAGTTACAACACACTGTGTTGTAACTGTCTTTTCTAATCGGGTTTCTTTCTTCGTTGGGTTCTTATCTACATTTTACACCTTTGTTAGGCACCTTTTTCGGTGTCAGTGAAATTCATCATGTAGGTGCTTGTACCTAATGAATATGATTGGAAGGGGGGGGGCAGAGTATCCCTTACCCCTCTTCCAATATTTTGAGAAATGGCCCTTTATTATTTTTGTGAGCTGAGGGAAAAAAAAACGTTTTAGAGAACAAAAATTAAGATGAGGGTTTCATCTCAAAGTCTACCGTATATGACGGTATCTGATGAGCTCACGTGCGTTTTCCAGGGTATATTTCCCGACCTTAGAAACATTCACACTGAGAGTAAGGCCGCACGTCCTCAAATCCAACCGGAACACAGGTTGGATGACCATCACTTCCATCCACCCCCACCCCCACCCCCACCCCCCTTGCCCTCCCATCACCCATCCTTCTTTTTCGATTTTGGATACTGGAAAGTAAATGGCTAGGCACGCTGGACCCGCACTCCTCATTCACCCCCACCCTCCCACCATCCCCAGTAGCAAAACGTCTTTTGACCCACTGCGGCCGTCGTGGGTCAGATGAGCTTTGCTTACTGGGCTCTCCTCCCCCCCCCCCCACCCCACCCTCCCACCATCCCCAGTAGCAAAACGTCTTTTGACCCACTGCGGCCGTCGTGGGTCCGATGAGCTTTGCTTACTGGGCTCTCCTCCCCCCCCCCCACCCCACCCTCCCACCATCCCCAGTAGCAAAACGTCTTTTGACCCACTGCGGCCGTCGTGGGTCCGATGAGCTTTGCTTACTGGGCTCTCCTCCCCCCCCCCCCCCCACCCCACCCTCCCACCATCCCCAGTAGCAAAACGTCTTTTGACCCACTGCGGCCGTCGTGGGTCCGATGAGCTTTGCTTACTGGGCTCTCCTTCCCCCCCCCCCCCCCCACTTCCACTCCCCAACCACCAATGAAATTTATCTTCCATCGCCACTCAGTACAAGCGACACTTTTTTTTTTCTCTCTTCAAAACTTCTCTTTTCCACTTCTCTCTCTTGCATTGCAATAAAAGATAGCTGCTGAACCAGGTTCAGCTGTACTTGCAACTTGCTGTTTGGACCGAGGAAAGCTTTATTTCAAACTCCAAGGCCCCCCCCCCCCCCCCCCCCCCCCCCACTGGAAAAAAAAGAAAAAAAATTGTTTTTCTTCTGTACTCGTTGAGAGAGTTCCGGATATCGTTTCACGTCGCGGTGCACGAGGTTATCGCTGATAAGGCTGGCAGCGAACTCACGCCTATCTGCAACAGACGTAAATCCTCGTGCAGATGCAAATTAGACGTTGTCCGGAAAGTCAGTCAGAAGTAGGTACAAAATTGCACGTGTTTCGACGAAAACGGTGGATTAAAAGCCCGGACAAACATGCCATATCCACTGTTAGAGTCGAAGAGAGCACGTGCACTTCAGTTTGACCTGCTTCTTTTCTAGGAAGTGTGCTAGCTGATGGACTGATTACTTTAACTCTTCTAACCCCGAAGCAGCGGGTGATGGATCGACCATGATAATTCAAGGATAGTGCCAAATGAGCTTGGCGCTTGAAGGCGCCAAATTCATCTGGCACGTCAATGACTACCCTTGAATTATCATGGTCGATCCATCTCTTGTACATAGTCGGGAAGTGACGCCTCCAAAATTTGGAGTCAAAGGGGTTAAGAAGCGTTTTTGTGTCTATCAGAGAGCGATGGGGTGCCGCAATCGCTTTTTCTTTCTTTCTGTCTTTCTTTTTATCCTTTTGTGTGTATGTGTGTGTGACGAGATAATAATAATAATAATAATAAGGAAGATTTATAAGGCGCCAATATATGGTAAGATGCTCTAGGTGCCGTACATATGAACAAAACATACAAATATTGCACAAAAAGTGACAAAGCCACATGTACAATTACACAAAAGAACAGAATTATGACTAAATACATGAACACTGATAAAGTGGGAAAAGATGGGTTTTAAGACTGTGTTTAAAACTGGCACTAGACTCACTGTGTCTCAATGATTTAGGAAGATCATTCCAGGCTGATGGACCCTGGTAAGAAAAAGATCTCTGCCCAAATCCTTTAGTCCTTACTGTAGGAATACGAAGCATTTTATTGTCAGACGAACTGCGCAATTGCCTCGAAGGGATATAACAGTGAAGGAGCTCTGAGAGATAAGTGGGTCCAGTGCCAGAAAGAGAAACAGGACAAATGGACAAGACTTTGTGCTTGACTCTCTCCTTCACTGGCAACCAGTGGAGAGCGTGCAGGATGGGGGACACATGGCCTTGACCTTTTCGCTTTCATGACCAGACGTGCGGCTGAATTTTGGACTCTCTGGAGCCGATCAAATAGATACTGCGGGCATCCAGATACGAGTGAGTTGGCATAGTCAATGCGAGACAGAACAAATGAACAAACCAGAGTTTTTGTAGCCTCTGCGGTAAGGAACTGTCTAATAGAGCTAATACGACGCATCTCCAAATAGGCTGCCCTGCAAATGTTAATCACCTGTTTATCCATGGACAAGTCCTGCTCAATTGCAACACCCAGGTTCTTCACTGACTGAGAGAAGCTGACGGTCGTGTTCTCAATCATGATATGCTGAGGCAAAGCGGTAGAAGAAGACATTCTGGGTGTTTTTCCGCCTTCATTCAGTTTGAGCTTGTTTTCTGACATCCACAGCCTCACATCAAGAATGCAAAGTGACACGCTCTGGGATGCGGGATTAAGAGTATTATGTAATGCCACCCCCACTCCACCCCACCCCCCACCCCACCCCCAACCCACCCACCCTTTTTGTAATGCCGGGATGCAGGTTTCAATTCACACTCTGCTTTCTCACCGCTATAAAATGTCATTTGCCTGCAGGCCTGTAGATAAGTGTAAACGGTTTAGGAAACCAGGCCCTTGGAAACAGCATGTAATCTCGCGTAGGTACACACGAACTTTATGAGCGGCTCGAAGACAAACCCGAACTTTTCGCAAGAGGCTTAGACTCGTATGGGTCAATGCATCCTGTATTGCTCGTAAGAACTTCAAGCACAGCCCCTGAGAGAAGTCTTTCAGTCATGTGGGGGAGGCCCGCACGGACGTGGAGTCAAAGCAAAACCTGTTTAGAGCGACCACCTGCAAAAAGGACCCAGAGCTACCTCAGGTTGCAGCTAGTTTTCGCCTGACTCTTCTGACTCTGTCTTGAGTGCATTGGCCGGATTGGAGGTACGTGTACCGGACTGCGGTGCTGACATCTAGAAAGAGTTAACACCTTAGCGAGGAATGTAAATGGTGCCGACCGTCGACAACAGGCGTCAATTCTCATTACCCCTTGCATGATGCAAGGCCACATGAGGCTCTATGTATTTTTCAGAAAAAGACGTGTTGTCTAAATAGAAGTCTTGAAGGGCAAAATGTGTTATCGGTCATTAACCCTTTGCCTCCCGATGCACTATTACATGAAATAAATTTGAGTATGATAGTTCAAGGGTGGTGCCAGAACAGCTTGGCGCCCAGAGGCGCCAAGCTTTTCTGGCACCACCCTTGAGCGATAATGGTTGATCTGTCTCCTAGTCTGTAATGTAGCCTTCATAGGGCAATACACACATTTGAAAAATGTCAATCAGAATGTAAAGGCTTAAAATACCATAATTTCAGTGGTCGCAGCCACTATCCTAAAAGATGGTTTTTATTGACAGACGATGTGTCCTTAGGATGATGGTCGTTCAAAACAGGTTCCGTTGTAAAAGGTATACGACTTTTCCGTGGTCTTTTTTCTTATTTATTTGTCTTAATTCAGTTTTGCAATAATCCCCTTCAAGAGGCATAGATGTTGATGAGCCCCTGTATAAGCATGAAAATCTATGTCTCTTGCAGAAAGAGCTTGACTCAATTTTCGCTCAGACACGGGACACAAAAAAGGTTATTAGCTTTTTGTTGCTTATTTGCGTTAGCCTCGCAATTTTCACACACCCACCCACCACCCACCCCCACCCTCCACCCTCCACCCCCACCCCCTTCGTGAACAGCGGTAAGATGCAGGAAAGTTTAGAATAGCCGACGTTGCACTCGGTTCAAATTACGAGGAGCCAGCGCTGTTTTCGAAGAGACTGAAAACGAATGCCAGGTTCAAGGGCTGACCCGGGGGATAGAGGGGAGGGGAGTCTGATATAGAAGAAGTATCAAACCACCACTCCCCCCTCCCCCCCCCCCCTTTTTTTTTTTCTTTTTTTTTTTTTTTTTTTTTTTGGGGGGGGGGTGGGGATGGGGGGAGGGAGAGGTGCTCTAGTAAATTTTTTACCCTTTTACTGTCAGTGGAAGGAATTCACACGGACACAAAGTGTTTTCAGCAACTGCGGGGGCACATGAGGATCTATGCCTCTTGCAGTTGGGTGGTCTTATTCAAATTTTCTCGGCAGTGAACAGGTTAATGTCTTGGCCAAAGCCCCACACTCACCCACCCTCCCCCCACCCCCACCCACATCCCTCCCCCACCCCCTCCCTCCCCCCTCTCGCCACCACTCCAAAACAAATTGAAACACCCCTACCGTATGTGTTTTATATAGCAACAAATTAAGACACACGATATGTCTATATATATAGACATCGTTCAGCCGGATTGGCTAACATTTCAGCCTTCGGTGAAATATCGCCACTTTGATGGCAATCTTCTGTCATACCTTTCCTCCAGTCTAATTACTTACAAGCCCTCTCGCTCACTGCTTTCATCAGGAGAGAAACTTCTCAAAGTTCCAAAGTTACATCTCGATTCTGCCGGTGAACGCTCTTTCAGAAATACTGCTCCATTAATTTGGAATTCCATGCCGACTGAGCTCAGAAATGCCGCCTCCACTCTCACGCAGTTCAAAGCAAAGTAAACAAGATGGGATGAGCCATAACCCACAAAGTCCCTTCTATAAGAGAGCTGTCAATGGTCTTTCTACATTTTGTCTTTGACCTGATTCTGATGATGAATTATCTCCTATTGAAAAAGTCTCGCAGATCTGCCAATGCGTCAGTGAGTTTTATAAGGGGCGCAGGACATACGCGTCATTGATTTGTCAAACGTCATTTGTCATGACGTAAGTTTTCGTTTTTACGTAATTTATATTTTACGTGATATGAGTTTCACTTTCGCTTCGAAGGCTTGAGAAAATGGTTGCAAAACTAGAACTTCACGATACAATTTCAGTCGTGCTATAATTTGTGTCAAAGCAGGTTGACTTTACCTAGCTACATAATCATAACACGGGTCACCTGCATGCTCTTCTGAAAGCGCGTCGATGTGTGTGTGCGTGCGTGCGCGCGCGCGCTCAAAACATCTTAAGAGGCATAGATCCTCAATCGCCTGGAGGGCTCATTAGGATCTATTCCTCCTGGAGATGCGCGCATGTTTGTGTGAGAGAGAGAGAGCCGCGCGCGAGAGAGAGAGAGCCGCGCGCGAGAGAGAGAATGACGTCATAATTATTTAGAGTATTATGTCAGTGTCTGCGTGGTGACGGAGTTGCCTCTTTTGCGTCACCGCCACTGTCTGACTTTCTCTAGAAGTCAAGGTTTTTTAGTGTTTTAATTTTTTTCTGAAAACATTTCATTTTTACTGAATAAGTTGAAAAGATACAAAGCTGGCTAACAAACTCATCCAAAGTCTTTCTCCAAACTAGCTATATGCAAAAGTTTAAGTAAATATGACAAGAATTACTGACTCTAATCTGGGTCAAGCGACTTCCCATAAACGGTTGTTTATGTCTTCAATGAGACATTCAATTACAATATGCTCGGAGGCTGTCTTAGCCACCCACTTAAGAAAGTATTTCGCCAAGTTTCAAGCTTGTGTGTACAGAAATATCGGAGATTTTCTTGTTTACATACATACGCACACACATACATACGCAGCTACATACGCACACACATACATACGCAGCTACATACATAATCACATACGGCGCTTCGTGCCAAATGTACGTTCAGCAGTGAGGCCAGCTTAACTAGACATGACGTAATTTTTATCTTGTTACTTCACTTGTTAGAGGTTTAGCCTGCCCGCCTTTGACATCATGGCCATGCTATTAAATTCGCCCCACCGCGACCCGTCCTCAAAAGTCCCTTCTATAAATAGAAGGGACTTTAAAAACGTACTTTCTCGACTTTCGTATAATTTCTACGGTATTTCTGTACACACCCCTTGTAGACTCTGTGTGTGTGTGTATGTGTGTGTGTGTTTGTGCGTGCGTGCGTGCGTGCGTGTGTGTGTGTATGTGTGTGTGTGTGTGTGTGTGTGTGTGTGTGTGTGTGTGTGTGTGTGTGTGTGTGTGTGTGTGTGTGTTTGAGTGAGTGTGTATCGTTTTCGCCAGCTCATTGAGTTATATTATAAATATGAGAAATGCGCCATATAAATACCATGTATTAACCAAAAAAGGCGGATATCCTAAAATAAAATAATGTATCGCCAGATACACATGTGGAAGTTCCTCCGCACAAAAATTAATTAACTCATTCAAGACGAACTGCATCCGGATATGCGGCTTGCGCCGCGTATCCGGGTGCAGTTTGTCTCGAATGAGTGAAGCCGAAAGCCGGAGCGAGTAAGGGGAAGGCAATTTCTTTAACTGATTCACCGCGTATCAAGACGCCAGCGGTACCTGTGCGCTACAGGGAATACATGATCTGGAGTTTCCCAAGCAGTATACTGAATAGCGTGTCGCTGTCTGAGCCCGTCCAACAATGATGTGCCCTCACATTATTGCAGATATTTCCCCGATATATATGCATGCACAGTATGTATTCCTTCTAGTCATTGTGAAACAATTGTTTTGCAGTGACTAGAGGAAGTCTGCCGTAATATCCTGACGAGCACTGGCAAAAGAAATGCGACATTTTGGGAATCCAAAATTCTCTTTTTTTTTTTCTTTTTTTTTTTTTGCTCGTCAGTATTGACACAAGCCAGCATGTCCATTCCTATACAATGAAATCTCGGTCTTCTCAAAACTGAACATACTGGTTTGTGTCAGTCTTATATCGACAGACTTGGATCCTGACGCATTGATACTGACACCTTGTGAAAACACGTTTCAAGTCTCCACCCTATGTGACCTGTGGGTCCAGCAGTGATATCGCAGGGGTTTTCGGCTCCAGACAGACCCACTCGGGGAGTGCGCTATAACTAAACTTCTATTCAATCGCCGATGGAGTTGCGCAGTGCGCGTATATAGTGGTGCATTTCGCATCTCCTAGACAGCAGTGCACTGACTTGAGGAGCTTTTTGCATCTCATTTGAATAGAGGTGTAGGTGTACCTGTATTTTTCGCATCTCATTTGAATATCAGTGTACTTTTGGAGCTTTTCGCATCTCATTTGAATAGCAGTGTACTTTTGGAGCTTTTCGCATCTCATTTGAATAGCAGTGTACTTCTGGGGCTTTTCGGATCAAATTAGAATAAAAGTGTACTTGTGGGGCTTTTCGGATCTCTTACTCAGTTGTGGGGCTCTTCGCATCTCGTTTGAATTAAATTGCAAGTATGGTGTACTCCCCGAGTGCGTCTATCTGGAGAGTACCACCGCACGCAAACCGTACCGCCGTGAGATGGCCTTAGTCGCCTGCTCGGCGTTAAACCCAAATAACTAACTAACTAATGAAAACGGTATGCCGAGATACCAGCAGAGAAGTAGATAGCTGATACGGCAGATTACGCGCATTCATGATAGTCTCTACATGCACAATGCCATTGTAAACGACGTTTACATAACGGCAGGAGGTGATTGAAACGCACAGCCTATGACTGTGTTCTTTGCCAGTCTGCGATTTCGGAATTTACGGCTTTCACTTCAGGTCCAAGGTCCAAAATCACAGACTAGCACACGTGTTTGAGAATGAGACATGACACGCTTAACTCTTTCAGCCCGACGCACGTATTTCCAAAATTTCCCATCTAACCACCTGCTGCAGGAGATGGATCGACCATGATAATTCAAGGGTAGTGCCGACAGGCGCCAAGCTAATCTGGCACTACCCTTGAATTATCATGGTTGACCCATCTCCTGCTGTAGGGCTGAATGGGTTAAGGTATGGTCATTAGCATAATCATTCTCTATATTGGAACCCCAGCTTTCTACCTCGGGATGAGGCTGCAAGCAAAGCAGGTAGGACAGGCTTGAGCGCCACGCTCCATGTACGAGAGGCACAGATCCTCACCAGCCCCTGCAGCTGCAGAGGCTCATGAGAATCTTTGCCTCTTACAGAGGCGGGCGGGCTGGCTGGCTGACGGGAGTCGGCCTGTCATCGATTTTTCAATTGGGTTATCCCATATCATACTGCCCCCACCCGGGTCTGCCCTGGGGCACTTGGGTAGGGTTAACTACTTTTTAGTTCCCAGGGTCACCCTGGTCAGCCCCACAGGGTGGGTTTTCCCCTCTATTCTGGGGCATTCACATGTATTTTTCTTTTTTTTTTTAACTCATTCTACCCCAACACCGAAATCCTTAAATGTTGCCGTTGTCCTCTGAAGACTGCATTGCAGTGCAGGACACAGATCGACCATGATAGTTCAAGGGTGATGCCAGAATAGCTTGGCGCCCATAGCCGCCAAGCTATTCTGGCATCACCCTTGAACTATCATGGTCGATCTATATCTTCCTGTGGTGTGTCGGGGTAGAATGAGTTAAACTCTCCCTGCTGTCTGCGCTGTCTGTAGCTCTTGATATTGGATGTGTGTTGCTAAATGGTCTTTGGTTTATTTAGCGTGTTAGACCGGCTGGCGACACACATTCAATATTCTGTTGTTGTTGTTTTTTCTCATGCAGTGCAGGCACGTCCTGAGAAAGTCTAGTTGCTGTCGTGACGTTAAGCAATGTACAACCAACCAACCAACCCATATCATACTGAGGCTAAAAGCTTCAAATTTGTACACTGGCATATGCAAGCTACATATAGTACTTACATATATATATATATATAACAAACCAAGGGGAATTACTCAGCGCTGGACAGAACAGTTAGATCCCCTGCCCCCGCCTATCAGGCACCCATTCGCCAGCCCACAGAGAAATACGCAGGTATAGAACAAGACGATTATCTACATCCCTAAAAAAAATGCATCAGGTCTCTTATATAACCCATGTCTTTCTCCGGAACTTAGGAAGTAGGCAGGAGAAACATACATACACAAACACGAAGGTGCATTACTATATGTGGTCGGGTAAATACCTTGAATTCCCACAGTAGATGAACAGAACATTACACAACAATGTAACGATACAAATTTGCCTCGAGTTATACTGAGATACTCACAAACCAGATAGGTGAGGCTAGCGCTGGCAGAATTGTATAACAAACCAAGGGGAATTACTCAGCGCTGGACAGAACAGTTAGATCCCCTGCCCCCGCCTATCAGGCACCCATTCGCCAGCCCACAGAGAAATACGCAGGTATAGAACAAGACGATCATCTACATCCCTAAAAAGGATGCATCAGGTCTCTTATATAACCCATGTCTTTCTCCGGAACTTAGGAAGTAGGCAGGAGAAACATACATACACAAACACGAAGGTGCATTACTATATGTGGTCGGGTAAATACCTTGAATTCCCACAGTAGATGCACAGAACATTACACAACAATGTAACGATACAAATTTGCCTCGAGTTATACTGAGATACTCACAAACCAGATAGGTGAGGCTAGCGCTGGCAGAATTGTATAACAAACCAAGGGGAATTACTCAGCGCTGGACAGAACAGTTAGATCCCCTGCCCCCGCCTATCAGGCACCCATTCGCCAGCCCTACTGTGGGAATTCAAGGTATTTACCCGACCACATATAGTAATGCACCTTCGTGTTTGTGTATGTATGTTTCTCCTGCCTACTTCCTAAGTTCCGGAGAAAGACATGGGTTATATAAGAGACCTGATGCATCCTTTTTAGGGATGTAGATGATCGTCTTGTTCTATACCTGCGTATTTCTCTGTGGGCTGGCGAATGGGTGCCTGATAGGCGGGGGCAGGGGATCTAACTGTTCTGTCCAGCGCTGAGTAATTCCCCTTGGTTTGTTATACAATTCTGCCAGCGCTAGCCTCACCTATCTGGTTTGTGAGTATATAGTACTTACAGATAAGGATATAGACCAATGGCTTTAGTTCAAGGATGGTGCCAGGAAGTTGTTCGGCGCCTAGAGGCGCCAAGCTATTCTGGCACTACCCTTGAACTATTTTAGTCAAACTTATTTCACACCCTGGTGTTTTCCGAATGATAAGAGTTAAATTTGTTTTACCGTATACGTTTGTTTGTCTTTTCATTCTGATTCACATTTTGGTTTCGTCATTTGGCCCGTGCGGAGTGATAATTATCGTTCCTGTTTGGCACACTGGTTGTCTCCCTCAATTTGCTACCGCTGTACAGCAGTAGCGAAACGAGGGAGACAACCAGTTTGCTCGTTTAGTTTTCTCTGCAACTATAATCTGTAAACGTACCTGTCACTGTTTAGGCGTGCTGCGCCAAACTTGTTATCCTGTAATAGTATTGTTATTGATTTAGATCTGTGAAATGTTAGTGGTGAAGCATGTACCGGCTTACATCCTCTCAATGTAAATTCCGCCAGATTCGATGGCCCTCGTGGAAAAGTGCTGTTTGTGATCATATTAAATAATAGTAAAACTGACCAGCAAAAGAAATAAAACATGTTTTGTCGACGGTCTATTATAGTGTTTTGTTTCGTTGTCTTTCTTTTTGTTTTGTTTTGTTTTGTTTGCGTTGTTCTTCTTGTTTGGGGTGTTCGTTTGTTTTTTGTTACTCTTAGGTTCTTCAACGACGGT
>BTPG01000002.1:87207333-87234833 GCA_036245525.1 Semisulcospira habei
TAAAAAAAAACTCGGAAGCTATTTTTGTTCCGTGGTTTCCCGAACTTTGAAAATGTCTCGGTGGAAGGCTTTTGCTGTTTGCGCTATGTAATTAGTGGTGAAATATTGTTTAGTTGGCTCCTCATGTCGTAAAAAATAAGGCAGATGATGTGTATTACGTCAAATAGGACTACTTTAGTGCGTTTTTTCTGCTATTTTGTCGAACCGAGTTGCTATCAAGACTCGAAAACGAGGTCGTAACGCGTCATCGAGAGGGCTATAAAACGTCCGCCATTTTTCACTACAGTGGTTTTTATATCACGGTCACATGGTACAGTTTGCGCTAAATTTACTGGTCGTGTGACGTAGGGAGGAAAACAAATATATATATATATATATATATATATATATAATATATATATATATATATATATATATATATATATATATATATATATATATACATAATATATATATAATAATAATAATAATAATAATAATAATAATAAGGAAGATTTATAAGGCGCCAATACATGGTAAGATGCTCTAGGTGCCGTACATATGAACAAAACATACAAATATTACACAAAAAGTGACAAAGCCACATGTACAATTACACAAAAGAACAGAATTATGACTAAATACATGAACACTGATAATCAAAGTGGGAAAAGATGGGTTTTAAGACTGTGTATATATATATATATACACACACACACACACATATATATATATATATATATATATATATATATATATATATATATATATATATATATATATATATATATATATATATATATATATATATATACAATACAATACAATACAATACATTAATACTTTATTAATCCCTCACGGGAAAATTCACTGTCTGCCCATACAACACATGGCATCATCATTCACTCAAAAAAAAAAAAAAAAAAAAAAAAAAATTCATTAAATAACCCATAACACTCAATTAAAGAAATGAACTGTAACAGACGTATAATAATAATAATAATTGTATAATATAACAATAGTAATAATAATAATGTTACGATTGTGGTTGTGTTATCCTGTGAGAGCGTGCGTGTGTTGATCGTCCGATGTTTGTTTGGGCTATCACGGTTATGATTCACGTGTCTTTTTAGTAAGATTTTCTTTTGTTCGTGAGTAGAGCCGATTTCGTTTTGTTAAGTTTAGTCCGGAACGTTCTAGGAAGGTCGCACTGTCTAGTGGCCTCGTAAGTGTCACGTCGGTTAGTTGACATCGCAACATTTTCGCTACTTTTTGTTTTCCTGTGAGCGTTAAGTGAGCAGCCTTTATTTTGTTTTGGGAATGTTCTCGTACCTTTTTGAGCTATCATGGAACAGGTGATAGGGATACCATACTTTTATGTGACTTAATTATACGCTAGAATTTAGAGCTGAAGAAAGCAGCCGTGTTTTTGTAGCCTGTTATAGTTTTTTTCTGGAAAGTTCATGTTAATGAGTTTCGGCTGCGTGTTTCGTTCTGATTGGTTGAGTTGTATGTTTTCCGTAGAAGATTCTGGAATTTGATAGTATTTATAAGGAGGGCGCTAGGAAAGCCCAGGAGTACATTGTCTTGCTTTGTCAGTTGTAGAGACACGTAGTTTATTGCGAGAGACGCTGTGTATGAGAAACTTTGTGTCGCAGTGTGGACATCGCAGAAGAGACTTTGTATCAGTAGTTTGTGCATTTGAAAGTGCATTACTGTGTGGATATCGCATCGCTGAATTAAATATTGTTGGAACTGTTACTCCAGTATTGTCTACATCCTTAAGCCACGTGTGACGGATTGCAGCTGAACGAGGTTTATTTTAAAGAACTCTTACGTGCGTGCGTCTGGTGTGTTTATCATACTTCGACTACAACTCCACCACGTAACAAATAATAATAATAATAATAATAATAATACTGAGAGGGCTAGTACTAAGGACGGAAGAATGTTGACCGACACTATCTACTGATATTACTGTTGAAAAGGGTAACAGCCTGAGGGACAAAAGAGTTGGCATAACGTGATGTACGACGTTTGGGTACTCGGAGTCTGCCACTTCGTTCGATACGTCTGCTGTCAAATTCATATCTAAGTGGATGTGTTTTGTCATCAAGAATGTCAGCCAATTTGTTCGTAATCCGTCTGTTGTACAGTGTGTCCAAATTATCCTGTGCCCTACCAATCACCCCACCCGCTTTCCGGATTACTTTGTTAAGGCGATCTTGGTCTCTGTTACATAAATTTCTCCCCCAGCACGTCAGTCCAAAAGTTAAAATGCTAACAATACTGGAGCAGTAAAACATCTGTAAAAGCTGAGTGCTTACATGAAATGATCTGAGCTTTCTCAAACAGTAAAGACGGGTATGCGTTTTTTCACAATAGCATCTGTGTTTTGTTTCCAGTTGAGCGCGTTGTCAAAAAGAACACCTAAATACTTGTAGGACTCTTCACGCTCAACGTCTGTTCCCTTGATAACAACAGGACCGGGATGTTGTTTGTTATTCCTGAAATCTATGACCATTTCTTTTGTTTTGCCAACATGTAATTCAAGGTAGTTTCTATCGCACCACTCTACAAAGTCATCGATCTCTTGTCGATAGTGTCTGTCGTCCTCATCTGTAATCAGACCTGTCAGTGCCGTGTCGTCAGCGTATTTGTCCATGACACAGTCGTCATGAGTAGCTCTACAGTCTGCTGTGTACAAAGAAAACAAAAAAGGCGACAGGACAGTCCCCTATGATGCACCGGTATTGGTAAAAAGTACATCTGAGATTAGATCCGAACTAATTCTGACGTACTGTGGCCGGTTAGTGAGATAGTCCAAAACCCAAAGAATGGTAGAGGCATTTATGTTCATGTGAACTAGTTTGGAGGCGAGTATGTGCGGCTGAATGGTGTTAAAAGCAGACGAAAAATCATAGAACATCAGTCGAATGGAGGTTCCTGGTTTCTCTAAATGAGAGTAGATGTTGTTTACAACATGCAAAATGGCATCATCAACACCTCTTTGCCTTCTGTAAGCAAACTGAAAGGGGTCCATAAAATCTGCAACCTCTATTTTAAAATGTGAAAGAACAGCCCTCTCAAAAACCTTCATGACACACCAGGTAAGAGCAACTGGTCTTAAATCATTCATCACAGATACAGTTTCCTTTTTTGGCACGGGGACAATACAAGAGGTCTTCCATGAACAGGGAACGACACACTGGGTAAGTGACATGTTAAAAATATAGCAACGAATTCGGCACAGTTGTTCAGCGCATAATTTTAACACATTTGATCTAACACCATCTGGCCCAGCCGCTTTGTTTGGGTTGGTATGTTTAAGTACGCTAAGCACCTCCTCCTCAGTCACCACAATCACTTCACTTTGCATGTGTTTAGGTCCACTAACTGACATTTCCTTGACCTGCTCCCTCTCATGCTCAAAACCATGACAATCAAATCTTGCTTAGAACTGATTTAAGTCGTTGGCATATTCCGTAGTTTTGCTCAAAACCGGAACAGCTTTTTGCTTCTTGTTCCCATTCATCAGATTCATACCCTCCCACACACGTTTCATGTTACCAGTCTCAAACTGTTTTTCTATCTTTTTTCGATATGCTTCCTTCCCCTTCCTAAGCTCCCTTTTCAGTTCCTTTTGTACTGTCCGTAACTGTTCTTTGTTCTTGTCTTCAAAAGCTTTCTTCTTTCTGTTTAAGACCTCCTTGATGTGCTTTGTGACCCAAGGCTTCTTGTTGGAATAGATTTTAACAGTTGTTTTAGGCACAGCACTGTCTACGCAGAAATTTATGTAGCTGCAAACTGTGTCAGTCAGCTCGGCAACGTCGCTTGTAGTGTTAGTAAAAACATTCCACTCGGTGCAGTCAAAGCAACCTTTCAGGGCCTCTTTAGCTGCTGTGGACCACTTCTGTACTGTCCTGGTAAGCGGCGACTCGCGTTGTACGCGTGGTGTATACCGTGGCACGAGTTTAACCAAGTTATGATCAGATCGTCCTAGAGGCGGCATCGGAACAGCAACGTACGCATCTCTGACATTACACCAAAACACGTCAATATATATATATATATATATATATATATATATATATATATATATATATATATATATATATATATATATATATATATATATATATATATATATATATATATATATATATATATATATATATATATATATATATGCGTGTCTTTATCCTAGCCTGTGATCAGACATAGAGGAGGGGTGTATGAGCAAAGAACCCCCCCCCCCACCCCACTCCCCACTGCCCTCCCCCCCCCCCACCCCACGCTCCCCAAAAACAAAATCACATTTGAATGGAATGTTGTTGTGTCGCCCACACTGGTTACCTCCCTCGATCCTCAGCGCAGGATCATACATAGATCTACCTAGCGGATCGAGGGAGGCGTACCTATCCAGTGTCTGAATTTCCCTGCTGTAGCGTCTGATCGTTTCGAGCAGTCTCATCACAACGTATGCAAACAGACGGGGTGTAATGAGCCATTGTGCCAAATTGGTTCTTTCCCGTCTCCTCTGTCAAACCGGCTAGCACCTATCAACGCTCTTCCATCAAACACTATCCATCTGCAAGAAGCATAGATCCTCATGAGCCCCCGCAGTCGCGGGGGCTCGTGAGGATCTATGCCTCTTGCAAGCCGCGAGTTCCAGTGTGACTTCCGAAAGACACCACAAGTACTGCCTCTTGCCCTTGCCATGGAATGCGTAGGTTCGGCACTCAAGCAGCCGCAAGGTCGGCTCAGACTAATCTACCTTATACCTGTACAGAAAGTCCAAACAAAGCAGAAAAAAAACGCTTAAAAAAGATAATTACAACACATTTTAATAAATTTAAACCCGGTGGGGTTTGTTTGTTTGTTTGTTGTTGTTTTTCAAAGGAGACATACAAACAAATGTACACTATTTCACTTATCGTTTCTTTGGTGAGTAGCGAACTTTTTTCTAAGCGAGTTTTCGTCATCGTTGAGATTTTCTTTGCATGTTACATGTTTCTTTGCCTGTTTGGTCTGAAATTTAATATCTGACTCTGTGTTATTTTCATACTTCTCTCCTCCTTCGACAGGAGAAAGGGCCGCTGGGATTAAAGCCGCCTGCGACTGAGGTTGACAGCAGTGACCATACTGACTTCACTCTGTGATGCCCTGCACCGTACTGTGACCATTCCCACCTCTCGACCGCACTGACCGCCGCCTCTCTATAAACGTCCCATCAATCACAGCCTTGTCCTGAATCCCGTTGATTTCCTCTCAAGAGAGACGTGAGCCGAGGGTGGTGTTAGTGGAGCGCGGGGAGGGGGGGACTGGAGGGGCGGTAGTCGATTTTTTATAGGCGTTGTTTTGAATTCAGAAGCAAATCAAAACTGTACGCGTTTCGACAAAAACAGTGGATTAAAAGCCCGGACAAACATGCAATATATCGCATGTTTGTCCGGGCTTTTAATCCACTGTTTTCGTCGAGCCCGGACAAACATGCGATATATCGCATGTTTGTCCGGGCTTTTAATCCCCGGACAAACATGCAATATATCGCATGTTTGTCCGGGCTTTTAATCCACTGTTTTCGTCGAAGTAGGTGCAATTCGGCCCTAACTTCTGATCTGGAAATAGCCTGTTGGCACTACTGATTAATCAGAATCAGTCAGAAGCACTGGTTTTCATAAACCTCTGTGGTCGGCTGGGGTTCTGATAATGCATGCCTGGCTCTTGCGCTTATATCACACATGCTTCACAAAAGGATTCACTGTCTATTAGAAAAATACACTTATGCTGCCTGTACTTGCAGTGGGCAAGTCCTTATGCCGCCTGTACTTGCAGTGGGCAAGTCCTTATGCTGCCTGTACTTGCAGTGGGCAAGTCCTTATGCCGCCTGTACTTGCAGTGGGCAAGTCCTTATGCTGCCTGTACTTGCAGTGGGCAAGTCCTTATGCCGCCTGTACTTGCAGTGGGCAAGTCCTTATGCTGCCTGTACTTGCAGTGGGCAAGTCCTTATGCCGCCTGTACTTGCAGTGGGCAAGTCCTTATGCCGCCTGTACTTGCAGTGGGCAAGTCCTTATGCTGCCTGTACTTGCAGTGGGCAAGTCCTTATGCCGCCTGTACTTGCAGTGGGCAAGTCCTTATGCCGCCTTCTATTTGCAGTGGGCAAGTCCTTATGCTGCCTGTACTTGCAGTGGGCAAGTCCTTAAGCCGCCTGTACTTGCAGTGGGCAAGTTCTTATGCTGCCTGTACTTGCAGTGGGCAAGCCCTTATGCCGCCTGTACTTGCAGTGGGCAAGTCCTTATGCCGCATGTACTTGCAGTGGGCAAGTCCTTATGCCGCCTGTACTTGCAGTGGGCAAATCCTTATGCTGCCTGTACTTGCAGTGGGCAAGTCCTTAAGCCGCCTGTACTTGCAGTGGGCAAGTCCTTATGCTGCCTTTACTTGCAGTGGGCAAGTCCTTATGCCGCCTGTACTTGCAGTGGGCAAGTCCTTATGCTGCCTGTACTTGCAGTGGGCAAGTCCTTATGCCGCCTGTACTTGCAGTGGGCAAGTCCTTATGCCGCCTTCTGTTTGCAGTGGGCAAGTCCTTATGCTGCCTGTACTTGCAGTGGGCAAGTCCTTAAGCCGCCTGTACTTGCAGTGGGCAAGTTCTTATGCTGCCTGTACTTGCAGTGGGCAAGTCCTTATGCCGCCTGTACTTGCAGTGGGCAAGTCCTTATGCCTACTGTACTTGCAGTGGGCAAGTTCTTATGCCGCCTTCTATTTGCAGTGGGCAAGTCCTTATGCTGCCTGTACTTGCAGTGGGCAAGTCCTTAAGCCGCCTGTACTTGCAGTGGGCAAGTCCTTATGCTGCCTGTACTTGCAGTGGGCAAGTCCTTATGCCGCCTGTACTTGCAGTGGGCAAGTCCTTATGCCACCTTCTATTTGCAGTGGGCAAGTCCTTATGATGCCTGTACTTGCAGTGGGCAAGTCCTTAAGCCGCCTGTACTTGCAGTGGGCAAGTTCTTATGCTGCCTGTACTTGCAGTGGGCAAGTCCTTAAGCCGCCTGTACTTGCAGTGGGCAAGTCCTTATGCTGCCTGTACTTGCAGTGAGCAAGTCCCTAGGACTTGTTCGGGGGCGTTAGGCGTCCCCGGCCACCACAGCCTCGGGCAGATGGGGCTCGTAAGCCTTGGATGGCAGCTTATCTAGGAGAAGGAAAACACTGAATCAAACCTCCGCTGCCTTGTGGTCATATCCTGACATGGAAAAGGCTTCAGGAGTAAACCTCGTCGAAACGGGCACATTCGACTCGCTACAGCCAGACGGAGAGGACGGTTTTCCGCTCTCCGCCACCAAGCGAACAAACAAGCAAGCCAGCCAGTCAGCCAGCCTACACGCCGCAACATGGACAAAGGACGAAAGAACAGAAGGAAGACAAACAGGCAACAGGTGGAGGAATACACCTCCACCCTCCCCCAAGCACCAAGACCACAGCCAACGGCCAGGAGAGAGACGAGGAGCTATAAGCCCCCTCTCTCCCCACCGATACGGCCACAAGACAAAGCCCAAGCACAAACTGTACCGGCGCAGCCGGAATTATTCCGGGCGCCAGAGCCAGACAGCGTACTACGGGGACTGCTTGAGCAGTACCCAATACCCCTACCACCGAGGGGACTAAACCTCAACATGGGAGCTCTCTTCAGCTACCCACCCACCCCCCTCCAGACCACTACTACAACTACAACGACACCCAAGAAGAGAACACGGTACCCGCCGGCCCCCAGCCGACGCCCTATCAGGAAGAAGAGCCAGAAGAAGAAGAGCCAGCTGAATCGTCGGAGCCCTCCTCGGGGCCGGACTCCCCGCCCTCCCCACCGCCGGTCTCAATCCCCGAATCACTCACTCGGGAGAGGCCGGCATCGCGGGAGGAGGAGGGGACCAGGCTCCGGGGTATGGACTTCGACGAGCTGGTTCTGCTACTGCAGGATGCGATACCTGCTATCCTATCAACCACCGGAGACACCTACCGCCGGGCACTTGTGGCCGCCAGGTGGTTGGTGCACACAGGGGCGATCGGAAACGTCTACCCCCCAAAAACAGAGAGCACAGCCAGTCAAGCGACGACCACCGCCCCACCGGCGGCTGAAAAAGAAACAAACACCGAGCCGACTACCACGGAACACAGAGGTTGTGGCAACACCGCCCCACCCACGCGAGAGACAGACACAGAAACAGTAAAGCCACCAGCCCCGACCAACAAGACCGCCCAGACCACGGGTACAGACCCGGCCCCCCCAACAGCCACCACCACAGCCAGGCAACGGACCAACCACCGGCCCACGGCAAAGCAGACGCTACCGACCGCCCAAGCGCTTCCGACACCAGCGCCCACCACTACTCCCCACGCCGCCACCGCACCTTCGCCTACCACCGCAACACCGCCACCCACCCCGCCCGTTCCAGCGTCCGACCCCACGGCCCAAGATCACCTGGCCGCCACCACCACCACCCAACCTCCCCAGACCCTACCACAACCAGCCACGGTTACACCGGCCGCCACCACCCCCGCCACCACTCATTCAAGATCTTCTCGAGTGGCTGGCATAACATCACCCCCCAGCCTGGCACTGAAGCAACGGTCCCCCGGCCACACCACCCGCCTCCTCCACCACCAACCACCCGGCCCCGGCAATAACACCAGCCACTGAGCGACGGAGCGACAGACAGACAGAGCGACGACCTCCCCCCCCCCCAACCCCCCTGGCCCACCCCCCACCCCCCCCCCCCCCTGGACGAAATCAGCGAGAGCTGGAAGTCCATGTCCTTTTAATAGAAGCAAACCTCGTCGAAAAGTCCGAAGTCGGAGCCCCTAA
This sequence comes from Semisulcospira habei, assembly GCA_036245525.1. NCBI lineage: Eukaryota > Metazoa > Mollusca > Gastropoda > Semisulcospiridae > Semisulcospira > Semisulcospira habei. Next base: position 87,216,167 of record BTPG01000002.1, read on the forward strand.
GGCAGTCCGTCGTTGCATTCAACTTCGTTCTGGCAGTTCCTGCGACAGAGCCACTCCCGCATTGGTCTCTAAAGTCACAAAAGATGTTGCTTCAAATTCAGCTGAGCAGGAAATCAGATCAGAACAACTAGGACGCATTATCTATGGTCGATTCAGACCGACAGAGGCCCAATACAACAATACAATATATATATATATATATATATATATATATATATATATATATATATATATATATATATATATATATATATATATATATATATATATATATATATATATATATATAATTTTTCTTTAGATTGTGAGAATGCTCTTGCTGTGCTAATACCATTGAATTCCAGGCTTGTAAGCTTGACTGAGTGCATTTTGGGCTTTGGGCGACGCCTTTGTTAAAAGTATAAAAATATATTATATATGCAACACCTCATAAAGCTTTAGGGGTGGAATCCGCGCTGTACTAGTGGTGCTACCAGTAAATTCTGGAGGCGGCTTCTAGTACATGCGTTGTGTTTGCAATTTCAGGTTACGCCGTATGCCTACCTGAAGAGCCCCCCTTGGGGCGAAACCGGTCGTAGGCGGCAAAAACACAATGCAAGCTTACCAGCCTGGATTTCCATGGCATTAGCACAACAAGAGCATTCTCAGAATTGAATGAAAAATTATATATATATATATATATATATATATATATATATATATATATATATATATATATATATATATATATATATATATATATATATATATATATATATAGAGAGAGAGAGAGAGAGAGAGAGAGAGAGAGAGAGAGAGAGAGAGAGAGAGAGAGAGAGAGAGAGCTTTTTGGTGGAGTGCAGTGTGCGCAGTACTGGCCCCACCCTTTAAACCCTTGGTTCGTTTGCCATGGCCTAGTAAGCTGGGACGGTGGCATCGAGGTCCTCGGGTCGTAGGTTTTATATCAGACTGCCCCTGTCTTAGTCTCTGGCTCAAAAGCCTTCCCCGGAGACACGGGGGCTTTGATGTCAGGGGTTTCCTCCCTTAGCCTTTCCGCAGCCAAGCGGCCAGGCCTGCAAGGCAGCAGGGGACTCGTGGGGGCCGGGGTCGTCTATGTCCCGTGCAGATGTGAACATCTGCCCACTGCCCAGACGGTGACACCAGAGGAGAAAAATCCAACGCCGGAACCCGGTATCGAATCTCGCACCTTTGGCATTGGAGGCAGACGCCTTAACCACTGCGCCACTTCCCCGCCTATATATATATATGCGTGCGTCGGATGCGTGCGTGCGTGCGTGCGTGTGTGCGTGTGTGTGTGTGTGTGTGTGTGTGTGTGTGTGTGTGTGTGTGTGTGTGTGTGTGTGTGTGTGTGTGTGTGTGTGTGTGTGTGTGTGTGTGTATACTTTAATCTTTTGACGGCCACGTAAATGCGTTTCTGCAATCTTGATTATTTCAGTTCCAAAGAGCCCAAACCATCCCAACAGGCCTAACATGGATTCAAAGTGACGTCAGCAAGTGGCATAGACTGCGGTGGCTCATGAGGATCTATGTCTATAGAGGATCTATGTCTCTTGCGCTTAGGCCGTGTTCACTGTTTCTCGGCAGTCCGGCAAGGAGTTAAAGGGGTTAGCGGCTGAAGAACGCACTGACTCTCACATTGTACAATTTACATTTAGTTTACTGGTAAAACTCTTCAACGGCTTTTTTTTCAAATTATTAAGTGAACTATAAAAGAATTAGTCAATTTGTATCTGTGTTTCTCGGGCAGCCATTTTCTTTCTTTAAAGTCTCAACCTGTTAGTGTCCTCTCTCACCTCCGGACGTACTAAATACTGTTCCATCATCCTGCTCTCTGCTTGGTGCTTCGCTAGCCAGTCTCATCGCCAAAGCCGTCCCTCTGCAAGAGGCATAGATTCTAATTAGCCCCATGCATCGCAGGGGCTCATGAGAACATATGCTTCTTGCTTGTACCACTTGGTCCCATTTACATCTATCTTTGACTTACGGCGGAAATTTGACCAGGGATAACAAATTGTGCGTTGGTTTGTGATTTTGGACAGTACAGCTTTCAGCCACCAACACAGGGGGCTTTCAGCCGTAAGGGTCCAAAATCACGGAGCGGCACAGGAAATAGTCTTCCCGGAAAGTCGCTCCATCAAAACACAGTTTGTTTGACTTTGCTGAACGTGTGGTTCGTATTTTTTTCTGCCCCCCCCCCTCCCCCCTCCCCCCCCCCCCCCCCCCCCCCCCAAAAAAAAAAAGCCAATCGCACCATCACAATATTTAGTCTGCGCTGAAACGATAAAGAGATGAGGCGCGCACAGTGTTTAGTTTTGGTTATAAAGATAGAGTACACTAGGTACAGTATACGTAGCTCGCACCGGATTCACCCTCCGCCCCGTAATGAATGAGTTCCGTTAGTTGCCACAGTTATTTGAAGGGGTGGAGGCGAGGGTAGGTGGGGGGGGGGGGGCGGGGGGGGCCCATGGCTGGTGCGTCTGTTGGTGTTACCATTTATCAGGACTAGGAAAGAAGATGGTTTATACACAGAGATATCTAAAGAGGACATCGCACTCAGGGGTGAATTGATGTTCCTGCACGTTGGGGACTTTCTGGGTGGGGGGGGGGGTGCATAGTACATTAACCCCTTCACTGCCGTGAACGAAATGGACACCACACCACTACCTGCAAGAGGTATAGATCCTCATGAGCCCCCGCAACTGCGGGGGCTCATGAGGATCTATGCCTCTTGCTGAGACCAGTTTGTGTTTAAGTTCTGTGGATAGCTGTGGGTTTTGGTCGTTCCGGCGGTGAACACCGATTTCAGAAACAGGATTGTACGTTTGTCGGCAGCGATGAGGTTAAATCTCCGTCGTCTTCAGACGTAACATGATGGAAAAAAAACACTTTTTCATTAATGACTACAAAATGAAAAGAAAAACAATCAGACGGCCAGTCTAAAACTGAGTATGCCGTGTCCAAAATATACTGACGAACAAAAGAAAATAATGCCACATTCTTGGAATCATCCGAAACACTTCAGTGTTTCCGATGATTCCAAAAAATGTTGCATTTCTTTTGCTCGTTAGTATACAGCAGACGCAGTCAATTAAAAACTGACAAAGTTATTAATTTCACGCGGGCTTGAAATCTTGCCGTGTTCATTTCTTTCTCTTCTGTGCAATGACGTGGGCATGTGTTCATGCCGCCCTCGTTAGTTGCAACCGTCATTTCAAAGGCGGGAGGACTACTCATGTTTGGTGGCCGGCACGGCCGTTACAATAACAGCGTTAGTGTTACCATTGCGGCATCAGGCGCGAGGAGAAAATGATTTGTGCACGTAGACATCAGAAGGACGTCGCCGCACTCGCCGCAAAGCTGTTCATTTAGGTGACTGATTTGCGGCTTTAAAGGCGCTCAACCTACTATCTTTGACCTCATTCAGATTTGCGAATAGGGCTCGAGAAGTTCCCCGCGTTCCCTAGCAGCGTCGGCGCGTCAGCCGCCATCTCAAGAGGATACCATAGTCATTGTATAGTAGCGAAATAGTGTTTCAACACGTTTTTCTTCATTTTTCTTCCTCTTTGGAAACCAACAGAAACAGATTCTAGTGAGCGGTTTCCTACAGTGATGGCAAGACTTGCTGTTATTGCTTATAGTACATCAGGACTTTCCTGACATTACAAAAACAGCGATTTCCCTATGAGCGCTCAGTCCCGTATCCTCACAAGATGGTCGCCATGACTGGCGTGATGACGTCAGCTTCTCGAGCCCTATAAGGTCTATTAACTCCTTCCCTGCCGAGAAAAATATAAAAAATCAAACACCGCCAAATTGCAAGAGGCATAGATCCTCATGAGCCCCCGCAATTGCGGGGGCTCATGAGGATCTATGCCTCGTGCTGACACCACTTTGGATCCGTGTTCGGCCTGGGACAGTTAGAGTTTATGGTGTTGAACTAACGAAGATTGCAGGAATACAGTCTGGAGAGTCAGCTAGCACTGAACAGGTTAAAATATATTTAGCACTGAACAGGTTAAAATATATTTAGCACTGAACAGGTTAAAATATATTTAGCACTGAACAGGTTAAAATATATTTAGCACTGAACAGGTTAAAATATATTTAGCACTGAACGGGTTAAAATATATTTATTATTGGCAATATTCACATTTTGTCCACGTTGTCCATCCATGCAATGCAGGTGAGCGCGTAGTTGCTGGGGCTCATGAGGATCTATACCTCCTGTTGACAACCACTTCATACAGGAGTCTGGCGTCTTAATTTAACCGTAGTTGTTGCTATACTGGTACGTAAAATAGCATTGATGTTTCCCGCTAGATCATCAACATTTATAGCAAGTTGTCTAAACAAATATGTTGTAACAGCAAGGGCGGATCAGTTACCTCGAAGGGGGCGTGGGGGTGTAACTTTTTGTTTGGGACCTTCAACCTCATACAAAAGGCCTCCCCCGGACTATTCACGAACAGGCTGAAAAATCGAAAAGTGTGTGTGTGTGAGTGTGTGTGTGTGTGTGTGGTGTGCGTGTGTGTGTGTGTGTGTGTGTGTGTGTGTGTGTGGAGAGAGAGAGAGAGAGGGAAGGCATGTGCCTCTTAAGACTCTCACCATTCGCCAAAATATCAAACAAAGGGGGGGGGGGGGGCAAACACCCCCAAAAAGGGATTTTGTTACAGCATTTTAAAGAATTTTGAGCAAGGAGGGGTCTTCCAGAATCCCTGGACCCCCCTCCCCCAAGATCCGCCCCTGAATAGGGTATTTGAGTATAATACGATTAATAGAGAGAGGTTTGGAACATTCACAAGTTATATCTTTAGAAAAAAAAATGTTTTTTAGTAAACTATGTGCACAGTTACAGATCACACACATTAATCAGGGATAACCTCAGTTAATGTTCTTTACACTGACCTAATTCTGTCTGAAGTACAGAAATAACTCGTCTTGTGTACCGAGTGTGACTCCTCCACACTACACACTACGCTTTTCATATCAACTATTTTGACGTCCACGTGACCTCTTTATTGCCCGGTCTCTGGGGACTAAAGGGGCGTTTTAACGTCCTCAAAAACGCCGGCGGCATGGTACACCCACCCCGTCACGCAGGTACATCTCGCCAATAAATAAGCTCGTAAAACGGATTCCGTTTCATCTAGCAGAAGTGATGGCGGTTCACCGGGTACAAGGGTGGGTTATCGTCGGTGCTGGAAGAACGCTTAAAACCCGGTTAGGCCTGACGAGATGAACTGGGTCGACCGTGATAGTTCAAGGGTGGTGCCAGAACAGCTTGGCGCCGACAGGCGCCAAGCTGTTCTGGCACCACCCTTGAACTATCACGGTCAATCTTCAAAATTATTATTTAAAAGTGGTACAGGCGTGGGTTATCGTCGGTGCTGGCAGAACGATTAAAACCCGGTTAGCCCTGACAGGAGATGTACACAAACCAAGGGGAATTACTCAGCGCTGGACAGACAAACAGTTATATCCCCTGCCCCCGTCTATCAGGCACCCAATCGCCAGCCCACAGAAAAATACGCAGGTCTAGAACAAGACGATCATCTACATCCCTACATAGCCTCACCTATCTGGTTGTGAGTATTCTGATAGGAGATGGCCTGTGTCGACCGTGATAGTTAAAGGGTGGCGCCAGAATACGGGGAGCTTGGTGCCTACAGGCGCCAAGCTATTCTGGCACCACCCTTGAACTATCACGGTCAATCTTCATAGTTCATGGGTCACGGGTCAGAATAGCTTGGCGCCTCTAGCTATTCTGGCACCACCCTTGAACTATCACGGTCAATCTTGAAAATTATTCGTATGTGGTAGTTAGCAAGCTTGATCCATATTGGCGGCGGCATCACTCTTGAACTATCATCTTCAAAAACGGAACTGAAATGTAGCAAGTCCAAGCGTTAACCCTTTGGACGTCGGTAGCGGTTTTTGTCAGCGGTGATTCCTTGGAGGAATCAGCGCGACTAAAACCGCCGCCGCCACCCAAAAGGGTTAGTCTATTTTGGCGGCATCACCTTTCAGCTAGCACGGTCCATTATAACCTCTTCCTTCACTCACGAGAGAAACTGGACACAATACAATTGCAAGAGGCATTGATCCTCATGAGCCCCCGCAATTGCGGGGGCTCGTGAGGATCTATGCCTCTTGCTAAAAATCACTTTTAGTAGTATCCCGGGCATGCTCCTTTGACGGCGGAGGCTCGCTGACGCTGACGCTACCCCCAAAAAAAATTCAGAAACACGTGCGTCCATCGGCATTGAAGGGGTTAAAGCTGTACTGGCACGTAGTGTCCTGTTCTGGCACCACTCCAGGTCTATCATGGGTTTGTAATTTTTACTGGGGCATGGCTGGAGATGAGAGAACAACCACGAATTATGGGGATTAGACAATTCTTTCGACAGAAGTCGTATTATTTTTCTGAAGAGGCGGGAAGGTGATTTTAATGCTGGTCGTTCCTGCCTTGAGATTATCGTCACTGATTATCCGCGTCACTGTCGTCACTGCGTCGTCACTGACGTACTGCTGTGTACCAGATGTTGACACCTGTTGTTTGAGACGTAAGATATAAGAACTATTATTATTTTGACATTTTACATTGACATTTAACTTTTAACATTTATTCACCAAGTACTCGGAACGTTACAAGGATTTTTGTGTGGCATGGCGACAATAAAATACATCCTCACTTGTCCCTTGTTGGGCTGCACATGCATTCATCGATTCATGTAATACACTCATTTGGCGATCATCCTGTATGCAGCACTAAAAAATAAAAAAATAATACAATACAACACAACACAACACATGTACAATACGCTCTCTTGGCCATATTGCGAAAAAGAATTCTTTGGTTTCACAGACATCAAGCCAAACTATATCTAACTCTAAATCAAACAGCCAAATATTAACCCGTTCAGTGCCGAAAAATTGTGAACACCACCCAAATGCAAGAGGTATACATCCTCATGAGCCCCCAGCAGTTGCGGGGGCTCATGAGGAATGTATGCCTCTTGCTGACACAGCTTTGAATCCGCAGTTGCGGGGGCTCATGAAGAATGTACACAGCTTTGAATTCGCAGTTGCGGGGGCTCATGAGGAATGTATGCCTCTTGCTGACACAGCTTTGAATCCGTAGTTGCGGGGGCTCATGAGGAATGTATGCCTCTTGCTGACACAGCTTTGAATCCGTAGTTGCGGGGGCTCATGAGGAATGTATGCCTCTTGCTGACACAGCTTTGAATCCGTAGTTGCGGGGGCTCATGAGGAATGTATGCCTCTTGCTGACACAGCTTTGAATCCGTAGTTGCGGGGGCTCATGAGGAATGTATGCCTCTTGCTGACACAGCTTTGAATCCGCAGTTGCGGGGGCTCATGAGGAATGTATGCCTCTTGCTGACACAGCTTTGAATCCGCAGTTGCGGGGGCTCATGAGGAATGTATGCCTCTTGCTGACACAGCTTTGAATCCGCTGTTGCGGGGGCTCATGAGGAATGTATGCCTCTTGCTGAAACAGCTTTGAATCCGCTGTCGCGGGGGCTCATGAGGAATGTATGCCTCTTGCTGACACAGCTTTGAATCCGCTGTTGCGGGGGCTCATGAGGAATGTATGCCTCTTGCTGGCACAGCTTTGAATCCGTAGTTGCGGGGGCTCATGAGGAATGTATGCCTCTTGCTGACACAGCTTTGAATCCGTAGTTGCGGGGGCTCATGAGGAATGTATGCCTCTTGCTGGCACAGCTTTGAATCCGTAGTTGCGGGGGCTCATGAGGAATGTATGCCTCTTGCTGACACAGCTTTGAATCCGTAGTTGCGGGGGCTCATGAGGAATGTATGCCTCTTGCTGACACAGCTTTGAATCCGCTGTTGCGGGGGCTCATGAGGAATGTATGCCTCTTGCTGGCACAGCTTTGAATCCGTAGTTGCGGGGGCTCATGAGGAATGTATGCCTCTTGCTGACACAGCTTTGAATCCGTAGTTGCGGGGGCTCATGAGGAATGTATGCCTCTTGCTGACACAGCTTTGAATCCGCTGTCGCGGGGGCTCATGAGGAATGTATGCCTCTTGCTGACACAGCTTTGAATCCGCTGTTGCGGGGGCTCATGAGGAATGTATGCCTCTTGCTGACACAGCTTTGAATCCGCTGTTGCGGGGGCTCATGAGGAATGTATGCCTCTTGCTGGCACAGCTTTGAATCCGTAGTTGCGGGGGCTCATGAGGAATGTATGCCTCTTGCTGGCACAGCTTTGAATCCGCAGTTGCGGGGGCTCATGAGGAATGTATGCCTCTTGCTGGCACAGCTTTGAATCCGTAGTTGCGGGGGCTCATGAGGAATGTATGCCTCTTGCTGGCACAGCTTTGAATCCGTAGTTGCGGGGGCTCATGAGGAATGTATGCCTCTTGCTGGCACAGCTTTGAATCCGTAGTTGCGGGGGCTCATGAGGAATGTATGCCTCTTGCTGGCACAGCTTTGAATCCGCTGTTGCGGGGGCTCATGAGGAATGTATGCCTCTTGCTGGCACAGCTTTGAATCCGCAGTTGCGGGGGCTCATGAGGAATGTATGCCTCTTGCTGGCACAGCTTTGAATCCGTAGTTGCGGGGGCTCATGAGGAATGTATGCCTCTTGCTGGCACAGCTTTGAATCCGTAGTTGCGGGGGCTCATGAGGAATGTATGCCTCTTGCTGACACAGCTTTGAATCCGCTGTTGCGGGGGCTCATGAGGAATGTATGCCTCTTGCTGAAACAGCTTTGAATCCGCTGTCGCGGGGGCTCATGAGGAATGTATGCCTCTTGCTGACACAGCTTTGAATCCGCTGTTGCGGGGGCTCATGAGGAATGTATGCCTCTTGCTGACACAGCTTTGAATCCGCTGTTGCGGGGGCTCATGAGGAATGTATGCCTCTTGCTGACACAGCTTTGAATCCGCTGTTGCGGGGGCTCATGAGGAATGTATGCCTCTTGCTGACACAGCTTTGAATCCGTAGTTGCGGGGGCTCATGAGGAATGTATGCCTCTTGCTGACACAGCTTTGAATCCGTAGTTGCGGGGGCTCATGAGGAATGTATGCCTCTTGCTGACACAGCTTTGAATCCGTAGTTGCGGGGGCTCATGAGGAATGTATGCCTCTTGCTGACACAGCTTTGAATCCGTAGTTGCGGGGGCTCATGAGGAATGTATGCCTCTTGCTGACACAGCTTTGAATCCGTAGTTGCGGGGGCTCATGAGGAATGTATGCCTCTTGCTGGCACAGCTTTGAATCCGTAGTTGCGGGGGCTCATGAGGAATGTATGCCTCTTGCTGGCACAGCTTTGAATCCGCTGTTGCGGGGGCTCATGAGGAATGTATGCCTCTTGCTGACACAGCTTTGAATCCGTAGTTGCGGGGGCTCATGAGGAATGTATGCCTCTTGCTGACACAGCTTTGAATCCGCTGTCGCGGGGGCTCATGAGGAATGTATGCCTCTTGCTGACACAGCTTTGAATCCGCAGTTGCGGGGGCTCATGAGGAATGTATGCCTCTTGCTGACACAGCTTTGAATCCGCTGTTGCGGGGGCTCATGAGGAATGTATGCCTCTTGCTGACACAGCTTTGAATCCGTAGTTGCGGGGGCTCATGAGGAATGTATGCCTCTTGCTGACACAGCTTTGAATCCGCTGTTGCGGGGGCTCATGAGGAATGTATGCCTCTTGCTGAAACAGCTTTGAATCCGCTGTTGCGGGGGCTCATGAGGAATGTATGCCTCTTGCTGACACAGCTTTGAATCCGTAGTTGCGGGGGCTCATGAGGAATGTATGCCTCTTGCTGACACAGCTTTGAATCCATGTTCCTTGAACAGCTAGGTTATTTTGGTGTCAAGAAGTACCCAACGGAGAAAGAAACACGCTTAGAAAAGACGGGTACAACACAATTTATTAATATTTCGGGTAAATACCCTTTGTCAAAATAGACAAACAAACAAACATAGAGATTAGCCGCTACTTATCTTCAATGGCAGAAGGAATGTGGCAACTCTATTTTGGTGTCGAATTAACGAAGATTGCAGAAACACGGTCTGCCTCAGCAGGCCCTGAACGAGTTAAAATATCATTATTATCCGGCAATATTCTCATTGTACACACGGTGCTCATTGCGGGTGAGAGTGTAGTCAGACTACCAGCGGGACAAAGCAGCGGGCTTGAATTAGGATATTACAGTACTACTATAGTATTACTATAATTATCATCATCATCATCATTATTATCATTACAGTCAAATTCGGATATAACTTGACAAATCTCCAGTTCGGTTATAAAAGCTAAGTAATTAACCCTTTGCGTGTCGGTAGCGGGTTTTGTCGCGATGATGCCTACCGCTGCTGTGGAGGTCTGCCAACCTCCACAGCTGGGGAGGGGGGGAGGGGGGCAGCTCCCACACTCATTTGATTGGTATCCCCCCTTTTCCGGGGATTTGCAATGATTAAATGTTTCTTCGCTATTGGTTTATGTAACATTTGGGGGGATGCATATGACATTTTGGGTACATATGACAATGTGCTGTTGTAACAGTATTTTTAATTTTTCTTTTAAGTAGCAACACAAAATTAAATGTGGCATTTTTTCAATCTATGTGGGTGTTGTGTCGTCCTTTGTAGCATACACATTTTTATGTGGAACGAAAGGAAGATAAATATATTTTATGATACAAGGGCGGCACTTGCTAAATTTATGATTCAAGGGCGACACTTGATAAATTTAAACAGAGTAACACTTGGAAGCTGTCTGTTGAGTAGCAGACGATCCAAGTGAGGAGGCCCCCCTCTAGGGGCAATAAAAACTAACCAATCAGGAAACTACTGTGTCAGTACGATTATGGTATTAACCCTTATCATTCGGAACACACCAGTGTGTGAAATAAGTTTAACTAAAATAGTTCAAGGGTAGTGCCAGAATAGCTTGGCGCCTCTAGGCGCCAAGCTATTCTGGCACCACCCTTGAACTAAAGCCATTGGTCTATATCCTTATCTGTAAGTAATGTAATGTAGCTTGCATCTGGCAGTGTACAAATTTGAATCTTTTAGCCTCAGTATGATAGAGGTTAAGGGTGCGCAGTGGCACTGCGCTCATTACCGCCTTTGTCTCTGACAGCTAGAAGCATGACAGATCGACGGCAGCGAATTGTTTGACTTTATTCCCGCCCCCATCCCCATACTACCTCTGTCCTATTTTCTTTACAGATATCGTTTTTTACCCGCATCATCGCGACAAAAACCGACGGCACGCACAGGGTTAACATACAAAAGTGCTGTCGAACCTCTGAACTAAAAGCGTTGTTATATCAGTCCTACTTTTCTTATGTCCGACCCCGATGTAAAATAATAATAATAATAATAATTACGGTATTTATAATGCGCTTATCTTATAATAATTATAACTCTAAGCGCGCACTCACAACTCGCACACGCATGCGCACGCTTTAGACAATGACTCACGTACCACAAATAGTGAAAATACATTACGACGGTCAGCTTGGGAATGGGGAGTGTGGTGATATAGTGCTAGAACTGTTGAAAGAGGTGAGTTTTGAGGGCGGACTGGAAGGAGGAGAGAGAGTGTTTCTGACGGAGAGAGAGTGGGAGAGTGTTCCAGGTGGATGGACCGTAGACGGAGAAGGAGCGGGGGCCGAAAGTGCTGAGTTTGGTGCGGGGGATGAGGAGGCGGAGAGGGTCGGAGGCGGAGCGGAGGGAGCGGGAAGGAGTGTAGGGGTGAAGTAAGTTGGAGAGATAGGTAGGAGCGTAGTTGTTCAGGGATTTGTAGCAGAGAGACAGAATCTTGTATTGGATGCGTTGGGGGATGGGGAGCCAGTGAAGGTGGTGTCCGATGACAGCGAAGTAGACTTTATTCTCCTCCTCGTCATTATTATTATCGTCATTATCATCATCATCATCATCATCATCATTAATAATAATAAGTACGGTACTTATAATGCGCTTATCTTATAATAATTATAACTCTAAGCGCGCACTCCCAACTCGCGCACGCATGCGCACGCCACTTTAGACAATGCCTCACGTGCCACAAATACATTACGACAGTCAGCTTGGGGTGGGGAGTGTGGTGATTATAGTGCTAGAACTGTTATACACCATTGTTATACATTATACAGCCGATCTTGTCGTGCAAGCAAGAGGAGATTCTCGTGCGCCTCTGCTCCTGCAATTGGATCTGGACCCGCTCCTGCGTGGGTTCATGAAAATCTATGCCTTTTACAGATGGAAGGTGCCTGGTACCGCCGGACTGTGTACTCGCGGTGCCGGTGTGAGGGTGGTGTCGGATGTCGGTCAGTAGGTAAAGTGTGTACTCGCGGTGCCGGTGTGAGGGTGGTGTCGGATGTCGGTCAGTAGGTAAAGTGTGTACTCGCGGTGCCGGTGTGAGGCTGGTGTCGGATGTCGGTCAGTAGGTAAAGTGTACTCCGACAGGTATGCGGCCCGAGCTTTCTAAAACCGTGCGGCACAGTCTATTGGTCAAACCCACCAACACGTCCTATGTATGAAACCCCCAGACGCTGGTAGGCCTGTGCATAAGGCGAAAATCAATATAGTAGCTTTGTTCAGGAAACCGCGTTACATCCCGGTATGCTGAACGTTCTAAGGACGGGGATGGGGGTTGCCGAGGGACTGGTCCTTTCGCAAGTGCACCGTGTGACCCACAACTAAGCCATCAAGCAGCGTGTTTACATCTCTGTACGCAGAGGCTGTCACGCGTGACGGCGCTCCGCTCAGCCTGGACGATAAAATGACCCTGTAAACAAACGGACGGGGGTGGGGGGGGGGGGGGATAGGATAGAGTCCGAAATAGCTCAGGCGGTTAAACGTTGGAGCAGGAGAGCGAAGGGAATCGCCGGGTCGTGGGTTCGAATCCCGTCCCGGCCCCGGTAGCTGGAATCACAATAAAGGGGGAAAAACGGATTTGTTTAAAAGCATGTCCGTTGAAAGGTCCTGGTAAATCAAAGTGGCACAGTTGGAGTGCGCCTGAGTTGATCAGTATTCAGGTCGTACTCCATAGGCAATAGATTTCCCTGTCCCCCATAACCCGCCCGTCAGGGCCGTCCATGATCACCTCGGTGCTGTGGACGTTAAACCCGAACTAACCAACCAACCTCCTCGCTAGTAAATTCGCTGTCAGTAATGCGAACATAACATGTGGCTTTTCCTTGCATTCGCTGCCGGGTAAACAGTTAACCCTTTGGGTGTCGGTAGCGGTTTTAGTCGCGAGGATTCCGACAGGAATCATCGCGACTAAAACCGCTACCGACACCCAAAAGGGTTAATTTCTGAATGACAATACGCGGGTTCTCCTTTTCATTTACATCGTGCTTTCATCAAACAACAAACTGATTTCACACACCTACTTGTTGCTGTAGCCTCTTGCACAGTGCACTCATCAAACAACAAACTGATTTCACACACCTACTTGTTGCTGTAGCCTCTTGCACAGTGCACTCATCAAACAACAAACTGATTTCACACACCTACTTGTTGCTGTAGCCTCTTGCACAGTGCACTCATCAAACAACAAACTGATTTCACACACCTACTTGTTGCTGTAGCCTCTTGCACAGTGCACTCATCAAACAACAAACTGATTTCACACACCTACTTGTTGCTGTAGCCTCTTGCACAGTACACACATGTCATCGGGCCGACGTCGGCACGATAGCCTTTTGCGCATTGGGTGCCTCGTAAAAATTCCAACGAAAAACGCTTTGCGAGCACTGAATACCGGTCACACTTCTGCGGTCGTAATAAAACTATCCGCAATTTGAGGAACAGCCGGGACATATTTCGGCTCAGCAAGAGTCATAGATTCTCATGAGCCCCTGCGGATGCAGCGGCTCATGAGAGTCTATGACTCTTGCAGATGGGAACTTTTAGGGATGGAGGGCTTAATTATGTGGTCTCTCTGCACTCGTGCCTCTCCTACATAGAAAGTATTACCCACTGAAGTGAGACCGTGCGGGTCAGGCGAAGTTCACGCCGGGGTTTGTAATCTATCCTGCTCGGATGTCTTCGGTGCAGCTGATGGGACACACGACGATGTGGCGCTCCGCATCAATAGCTGCAGAAGTATCGTATAGCGTTGCTTCCGGCAACGCTGTACGACTGACACTTTCGCAGCTATTGATCCTCATCAGCAAAGATGGGATGGAGGTGAACTCGGTGTCGTCAATCACACACACACACACACACACACACACACACACACACACACGAAGGCACGAAGGCACGCACCCACGCACAAACACACACACGCACGCACACACGCACGCACGCACACACGCACGCATACGCGCACACACACACACACACACACACACACACACACACACGCCGCACACACTAAAATACAATGAAACTGTTGACCGGTGGTCAAATTCGCCGTACATAACAAACCCCATCGGTGCTAATCACCGCAATATACCGCAAACTTCGCTTATAACTAGGTAAAGTATAACAAAAGTGGGATATATCAACACTTATTCTCAGAGGTACCAACTACACTCATCCAATGTACTTTACTTCGCTTCCCACAAATTTCGGGTATAGGCCTATAATTATAGCACACACAAATTTCGGGGTATAGGCCTATAATTATAGCACACACAAATTTCGGGTATAGGCCTATAATTATCGCACACACAAATTTCGGGTATAGGCCTTATCGCACACACAAATTTCGGGTATAGGCCTATAATTATAGCACACACAAATTTCGGGTATAGGCCTATAATTATCGCACACACAAATTTCGGGTATAGGCCTATAATTATAGTACACACAAATTTCGGGTATAGGCCTATAATTATCGCACACACAAATTTCGGGTATAGGCCTATAATTATAGCACACACAAATTTCGGGTATAGGCCTATAATTATAGCACACACAAATTTCGGGTATAGGCCTATAATTATAGCACACACAAATTTCGGGTCAGTATGGGCCTATAATTATAGCACACACAAATTTCGGGTCAGTATAGGCGTATAATTATAGCACACACAAATTTCGGGTTAGTATAGGCCTATAATTATAGCACACACAAATTTCGGGTCAGTATAGGCCTATAATTATAGCACACACAAATTTCGGGTCAGTATAGGCCTATAATTATAGCACGCACAAATTTCGGGTATAGGCCTATATAGCACACACACAAACAAAAAGAAAACAGATTTGGAGTATCAGTATCGAGCATGATAGTTCAAGGATGGTGCCTGAATATGGGCGCCAGGCTATTCTGTCACCACCCTTGAACTATCATGCTCGCAGTTTTGTTACATCCGAAGTTCATTGGACGTGCCCAGTGAGCAAAAAGTCTTTGGGCCGGTGTCGACCTTAATCCGTATTACACCCTGAAGCTGAACTATTTTCCAAATTTGCTTATTGCCCTATGAAGGCTACATTGCAGAGAGATCAACCATTTTAGTTCAAGGGTGGCGCCAGAATAGCTTGGCGCCTGAGGCGCCAAGCTGTTCTGGCACTACCCTTGAGCTTTTACACAGTCCAATTTATTTCAAGCATTAGTGCATCAGGATGAGAAGGGTTGATTGCTCTGCGTCAGACCGAGGACCTTTTGCTGTGTGAACCCCGGGCAGTATGGACAAGCAGACTAGGGTAAACGGTAGGTTTGCAAATAGTGTTTACTCACTTACGCACGACATATAACACCTTGAAATCATCGGAATTTTGGATTTGCAAAATGTACTCATCCCAATCTCACCAGCACAAACAACCCACATAAACAGCTTTGCTGATGCGCCTTTGATCAACCGTACGCCTTAATGCACTGGCAACAACACACCCCAGGTCTGACGTGCAAATGGAACGGATCTCTGAAAGCAAGAGGCATAGATTTTCATGAGTCCCTGCAGCCTACAGGCTGCAGGGACTCATGAGAATCTATGCCTCTTGCAGACTTACTCTAAGCTATTCTGTTTCATTTTGAACGATATACTTTTACTTTTAATTAATTAATTTAGACTTCCTAGATTAATATGCGTGTGTGTTGTGTGGGTGTGGTAGATGAATGAGTGTGGGTGTGTGAGTGGGTACGTACTGATTTGTGAGATTAGTTGTCCAGTTTCAAAGTTTTTATAGTGTGTGTAGGGCATTGGGTTTGTGTGATAGAGTATTAATTATTTTGTTGTTGTTGACTGTGATGTTTGTCATTGTAACGACACCAACACACATCAGTTCCTATGCTTTATGTTTCTTAAGGCAAATGGCAATAAACAGTATCTATCTATCTCTCTCTATCTCTCTATCTCTCTATCTGTCTGTCTGTCTGTCTGTCTGTTGGTCTATCTGTCTATCTATCTATCTATCTAGACAGATCGGGTTGGGTGCTCAGCTAATCACTGAGATGTCCATGTTGTTCAAAACGGCCCTGGAAAAACACCAATTTGCGGGCAAGGAGTGGTGTGAGAGAGGGAGAGGGGACAATGTTGGGAACGGGATTGTTGAGATGTTGAGAAAGAAATTGTAAAGAACCGCAGGACGGCCATCTGGAGAGGAGCGGACGTCACTGCGGCCCGACCGAAGCGACAGCAGTCCTACTTGAGATGACAGCTCTCTCCCGCACACGTTCTGGTGGAACTCCTGTGGTCTCCTTCGCTGGCACACCGCACACCGTGCTGTTACCACACTCCCTTTTAGCTGACAATACCGCTCGGCGGAAAAAGACGCCTAAGTACCAGGGATTAACTCATTCAGCCCGGACACACCACAGCAAGACATGGATCGAGCATGATAGTTCAAGGGCGGTGCCAGAATAGCTTGGCGCCCATAGGCGCCAAGCTATTCTGGCGCCACCCTTGAACTACCATGCTCGATCTGTCTCTAGAATTGTAATACAGTCCCCGAAAAGGCAACTTCAAATTGTGGGGATTTCGGTCCTGGTGCAGAGTGTGAAGGAACGTTTGCTGCAGGTCCTCTGCTGGAAACAACGTTATCATCTTTGCCGCATATGAACACACGGCAAACCGGACAAAACAGACGTTATTGTCGAGGGCCCCATTGAAGTCTATGGGCATGATGATGATGATGATGATGATGATGATGATGCCATGTCCATAGGTTCCAATCGGTCCTTCAAGAGTAACATTTTGTTCTGGTCTGTTTTAAGTATAAAAGATTTGAAACTGTTTTGTCCAGAACCAATGTACATAAACAATTCATAATCATAATTATAACATAAAACACGACACAAATCGATTCGACTCGACACAACACGACACGACACGACACGACACGCACGACACGACACGACACTAGACGACAAGACTCGACTCGACTCGACTCGGCACGGCACGGCACGAGACGACACGACACGACTCGACTCGGCACGGCACGGCACGGCACGGCACGGCACGACACGACAAGACTTGACTCGACTCGACTCGACACAACTCGTCAAGATAAGCTAAGACTTTTTAGTCCCAAGGGAAAGTTTCCAAATCTAGACCAGAAAGGTGACTGCCAAGTGTTACCCGAAATATTAATAAATTATTCGTGCTTCTTTCTTCCTTGGGTTATTCTCTGCATTTTACACGCTAGGCCGCAGTCACCTTTACCGAAAACACTGCCGTGAGATGACCTTAGTCGCCTGCTCGGTGTTAAACCCAAATGACTAACTAACTAAATTTTCTAAAACAGACAAACAGCAAGTATACAATTCGCTACTTATCTTGTCAGCGAGTGGGGAAAGATTTTCTTTGTTGAGTTATTCTGAAGGGAAACTTCGTCATGTGTCGAATAAGCGCATGTACACATAAAAGTAAAAGAGTGAGCTCAGCCAAACACACACAAAATATGCGACAAGGATGGATCCTGATCAACCTTTCAGCTGTGTGCAGGCTAACCAGCGTCTACGCTCATTGCAGACAGGAGGGGTTCGCTGTTCAGCTGGTGCGGACAGAGTGAAGAACCCGGGCCGGGCTGGACAGCGAGGTTTGATTGGCGTCAGGCATTGAACCCCGCCAACACAGCACCCATTAACACTTCCCCCTGGCGCCCACCTACTGTAGGGGCGACAACTCGGCATGGTGGAGCGGAAAACGGGCCCATGGGAAGTGACACGTGAGCATCTCATTATGTGACGTCCTGCACTAGGTTCATCTGCAAGAGGCATAGATCCTCATGGGCCCTGCAGCTTTGCTGCAGGGGCTCACGAGAATCCAAGCCCTTGGCTGGATCGGACTGACTTATGTCCTTTCATATTAACATCCGTTTGTTTGACATACTGGAGTCCGAACAGTGTCAGGAAATCCTAGCTATTGCGATATCCATCCGGAGAGACATAGATTCTCATGTGCCCCTGCAGCTTTGCTGCAGGGGCATGAGAATCTATGTCTCTTGCGTGAAGAGATTCCAAGCGGCCTATCACTTGAAAGGGTCTCGAGACTGATTTGTCACATCTCTGCCACTCAGACTCTGGATGTCAGCGGGATTTAAACGTGAGCCATTCATTGACAAAGACGTGATGGCAAGTGTTGATGGCTCCACATACTTCAGGATCTGGGAGACTGGAGTGTCAGGAGGGGCCATTAGCGGTCTCTTTGCCGCGCTCACTCCGTCTCAATCTGTCCAAGGGTTGAATGTACCCGCGTCATTCGGCATGTTGCGA
>BTPG01000002.1:87237333-87319833 GCA_036245525.1 Semisulcospira habei
CTGGTGCTGTCGCAGTACTCTACTGGTGCTGTCGCAGTACTCTACTGGTGCTGTCGCAGTACTCTACTGGTGCTGTCGCAGTACTGTACTGGTGCTGTCGCAGTACTCTACTGGTGCTGTCGCAGTACTCTACTGGTGCTGTCGCAGCAGTACTCTACTGGTGCTGTCGCAGTACTCTACTGGTGCTGTCGCAGTACTGTACTGGTGCTGTCGCAGTACTCTACTGGTGCTGTCGCAGTACTGTACTGGTGCTGTCACAGTACTCTACTGGTGCTGTCACAGTACTCTACTGGTGCTGTCACAGTACTCTACTGGTGCTGTCGCAGTACTCTACTGGTGCTGTCGCAGTACTCTACTGGTGCTGTCACAGTACTCTACTGGTGCTGTCGCAGTACTGTACTGGTGCTGTCGCAGTACTCTACTGGTGCTGTCGCAGTACTCTACTGGTGCTGTCGCAGTACTCTACTGGTGCCTTCGCAGTACTCTACTGGTGCTGTCGCAGTACTCTACTGGTGCTGTCACAGTACTCTACTGGTGCTGTCGCAGTACTCTACTGGTGCTGTCGCAGTACTGTACTGGTGCTGTCGCAGTACTGTACTGGTGCTGTCGCAGTACTGAACTAGTGCTGTCGCTGTACTGAACTGGTGCTGTCGCAGTACTCTACTGGTGCTGTCGCAGCACTATATTGGTGCTGTCGCAGTACTAAACTGGTGATGACGCAGTACTATACTGGTGCTGTCGCAGTACTATACTGATGCTGTCGCAGTACTACTATATTGGTGCTGTCGCAGTACTATACTGGTGCTGTCGCAGTACTATACTGGTGCTGTCGCAGTACTATACTGGTGCTGTCGCAGCACTATATTGGTGCTGTCGCAGTAATAAACTGGTGATGACGCAGTACTATACTGGTGCTGTCGCAGTACTATACTGGTGCTGTCGCAGTACTACTATATTGGTGCTGTCGCAGTACTATACTGGTGCTGTCGCAGTACTATACTGGTGCTGTCGCAGTACTATACTGGTGCTGTCGCAGTACTCTACTGGTGCTGTCGCAGTACTATACTGGTGCTGTCGCAGTACTCTACTGTCCGTGGCGCAGTGGTTAAGGCGCCTGCCACCAATTCCAAAGGTGAGCGGTTCGATACCGGGTTCCGGCGTTGGACTTTTCTCCTCTGGTAAGTGTCACCGTTAATTCGGGCGGACCGTCGGGGGTTCTTTCTCCGGGTACTCCGGTTCTTCCACCCCCCCCCCCCCCCACTTTGGTACCGGTCTCAGGCCACTTTACAATAATTTCAAATACAAGCGATAAAAAAATCTCTGTAACTTCAGTAGCTGACTGGCCCTTCGTTTGTCTTGTACTGTGTTTGTCTTAAATGGAGTAAATCCGTGTCTGTTTCGTGAGTGTGTGTGTTGGGTTTCAGGCGCGGCGCTTTGAGTCGATTTCCCCAAAATTGAGAAAAAGCGCCTATATAATAACGGTATTATTATTATTATTATTCTACTGGTGCTGTCGCAGCACTATACTGGTGCTGTCGCAGTACTATACTGGTGCTGTCGCAGTACTATACTGGTGCTGTCGCAGCACTATACTGGTGCTGTCGCAGTACTATACTGGTGATGACGCAGTACCATACGGGTGATGTCGCAGGGGCTCACGTGAATCTATGTCTCATGTTGACCAAGCAAAACTGTTCCTGAAACGGAGGAGGTTGTTTTGGGGGATTGACGTGAACATGTCCGTTCAGAGCGAAACAAAACGAGGGCAGATGAACCTGTTCGGTCCTATGACACGCGCTCGCACTTGAAATGAGACCTGACCCTACTGGGTTGTACTCTCTGACCCACGGGGTGCTGCCCTCCCCCTCCCCCTCCCCCTCCCCACCCTCCCGCATCCGCCCACACACCCCCTCCTAACCCCCCCCCCACCACACACACACACACACACACACACACACACACACACACACACACACACACACACACACACACACACCCTCCCCCTTTCCCCCCACCTCCGTGTTTCCATTACCGGCATGTCATCTGTAAAAGGGCAGGGGCAGGGAGGTTGAGCCTGAAAGACGGAGGGTCGTTTGTCCATGTTTACCTGGTGACAGGTACTGATATAAAACGTCAGTGTCACTGTCCCAGAAACAGTCCTTTCCATGCAACCCTTCTCACCGGCTGTGAGGCACAGATCTTCATGCTGCTTTTCTTCTGAAGGGGCACATCTAGCTGGGCATCACGATCAGCCCCACTCAGTACGACTGCGTTTATTATACTCGGGTGGTTATCAGGCATTCAATCATCGACATAATCCACTAATCCTTGACACACTGCAAGATATAGGCGCCAAGCTATTTTTGCACCACCCTTGAACTGCGTGTAGGCACCAAGTCGGGCTATTCTGGTACAACCCTTGAACTATCACGGTCATTTTGCTTTCTAAACTGGAATGTAATCTTTAAAAAGACAGCTCTCTAATTTATGGGTCTCGACCTTTGGAAAAGGAATCGAGTTAGTTAGTTCTTGGGGTTTAACGCCGAGCAGGCGACTAAGGCCATCTGACGGCGGGGAAAAGGAATGGAACAGTTCGTTGAACTGTCAATGCAGCGTTGATTGGCTGGTTGGCTAACTGGGGGTTAACCCGTTCACTGCCCAGAAAACTGCCGGATGTAACACCTCCCTAGCCCCTCATGCAGTTGGCGGGGGCGATTCTATGCCTCTGTATCCACGCTCCTTCGACGGCTGGGGAAATTTGACTTTTGAGTTTACAGATATCTCAAAACCACAGTCTGCGTCAACTGGCAGTGAAGGGGTTAACAGCCACGACACAAGAGTCATGACGGAGTTTGCGATACATCAAGGGGCGGGGTTACGGCATGGGGGAACAGGGACAGGTAACCTACGTGTATTGCCCATGGAGTACAACCCGTAACACGGCCGCTGTTCCGCTCACTAAAGCAGCTTTGGCTGATTCCCGGCGAAACTGTCTGTCCCAACGAAGGAAGAAACAAGCTTAGAAAAGACAATTACCACACAATTGTGTTGTTATTGTCTTTTCGAAGCATGCTTCGTTTGTGTTGTGATTGTCTTTTCTCCACACACACACACACACACACACACACACACACACACACACACACACACACACACACACACACACACACACACACACACACATTTATACATACATATATACACACATTGCCACGTTAAAAAAAAAAAAGAAGCACGCTTAGAAAAGACAATTACAGCACAGTTTCTTTTGCTAAGTAAATTTGTTTTCTAATCGTTTTCTTTCTTAGTTGGGATTTTGTGTGTGTGTGTGTGTGTGTGTGTGTGTGTGTGTGTGTGTGTGTGTGCGTGCGTGCGTGCGTGCGTGCGTGTGTGTGTGTGTGTGTGTGTGTGTATGTGTGTGTGTGCATTGTACACACCTGACAATCACCGTCTTGGTCTGGATTTCCGCTACGGTCTGTAGTGTGACCGAAAGATGATTTTCACGCCGCGACGGACTGCAGTGACCAGAGCCGACCTCGCAGTGCCCAAGGAGCGCCGCCTGAAGAATAGATAAACTTGGGTCAGCACGTGCAGCACGTGGGAAGAATGGCGAGCACGTGCACCACTCACCTGCCGCCCCGTGTACGTCACAATCCACCATCCCGCCAGACAACACAGTGAATGGCCTGGACCTGTAGAGCCTGAATCATCTGCAAACCGAATCAGACCCAAAATGTGACATGCATGGTTCCAAAAATGTCGTACTATTTTTTTGCGGACTAGCAAAAGAAATTTCCCAAAAATGTCGCATTTCTTTTGCTTGTCAGTATGCCAAGAGCGTAAAATGCAAAAGAAACTTCCAACAAAGAAAGATACACGCTTAGAAAGGTCAATTACAACACCGTTTGCGTGTTTCTTTGTTGGAATTTTCTTTCCAAAAGCAAATTACTGCCAAGCGTGTAAATCCGTGCCCCTTGCTAAGCAACAAGACGGACTCCAGCTCTGGCCCGTGAAGGCAAGAGGCAGTAAGACCATTTTTATGAAAAGAAAGATTTGTATTGTATTACAACGAAACTCTCGCTTATCACAAAGGCGGACTTACTGTCTTTTGCCGTCTCATCGCAAAGCTGTACTCCCTGCATCTGACTTGACATTTCCTACTATACTGTCGAGCACGAAAAATGCGACATTTTTTTAACCATCGGAAGCACTTCAGTGTTTCCGATGGTTCCCAAAATGTCGAAATGTTTTTGGCATGGTTCCAAAAATGTCGGGTTTTTTTTATTACTGGCGATCAAAAGTGTGACGTGGTAGTCGTAGTCGTAGCCGTAATATGATACAATCACACCAGACGCCGCACCCACGAACGATTCTTGTAAAGAAATTTCACTCAGCTGCAACGCCACACGTGGCACTGACAAGGTTGTAGACCACACTGGAGTAACAGTTCCAACAATATTTATTTGCAGCGATGCAATCTCAGTACAATGCATGCACAAAATTAATGCATCCACTCACTGATACACTGTCTCCTCTACAATGCATCAACACTTTTGACACACTGCGTCTCTCATACAATGTACACGCATAATTATTTCCTAACACGTTCTTTTATACTATTACAGATTTCCAGAACAATTCAGCAAATTCACACAACTCAACCAATCAGAAAAGAAAACGTAAACACAACTTATTAATATTCATGAAAAAGAATACTCTAAATCCGACTA
The DNA here is from genome assembly GCA_036245525.1 of Semisulcospira habei. NCBI lineage: Eukaryota > Metazoa > Mollusca > Gastropoda > Semisulcospiridae > Semisulcospira > Semisulcospira habei. The sequence goes on from BTPG01000002.1 coordinate 87,242,064, forward strand.
CAAATTTCCACTCCCATCTAGGCGCATTTGTTAAAACTTTGCGAAATGTAACCAACAACTTTGCTGTCATATTTGAGGTCACTAGAATAATCGCGCCTTTTCCAGAACGTTCTAGATCAAACGAGATCGAACTACAGAAACAATGGAACGAAAAGACGCGTCATTTTAGCTACACAACAGATCGCAATTCTCCAAACAAAAGAAAATGAATCCTACAAAAAGGTACGTACTTCTTATCCAAAATAACTCAAATGAATATCGAATCTTTCCTATGATCAACACACATATACTCTCAAAGAATAACACAACCACAAACCACAAACGTAACAAAAAGAAATGCGACATTTTTGGAACCATTGGAAACACTTTAGTGTTTACGATGGTTGCAAAAATATCGCATTTCTTTTGCTTCTCAGTATGTTTCTGTTTGGTCTGGCCGACTGGGAAACTTTTCACACAAGCGGACTGAAAGACTTTTCAAATACCGGAAGTGCCGTGACACATGGGCCGGACAATGAGACATGGACTGCTGGGAGATGACTGAACGTCCAGCTAATTGCTCCAATTATATCCTCACATGCGGTGACCAGTTATTCCATACTTTTGGTCATGTACGTGTCAGTCGTAAGATCGATCCGTGATGGGCGACTCACAAAGTCGAACGCTTTCCTCCCTCTCGTCATAGTGTTCACAACACTGGGTGTGTCCCCTTCCGTTCGCTACGGCTGATGAGGATCTATGCCTCTTGCTGAGACCACTTTCAACGGTATCCATGACAAGACATCTGCCTTGCTCTCTACAATGCCCGCAGTGTTGGTTCAATGGACAAACGCTCAGAAACCAGCGTTGATAACGACCTGGATCCGCTTTTCCTGACCGAAATTTGGCTAAGGCCGACTGGTGACCTTACTCCGTCAGATTATGTGGTCAACTCATTCCCTCGTTCTTCCAGAGGAGGCAGAATTGCAGTGGTCTATAGAGACGTTTTCGCACCTTTCATCTCCTGCTCCTCGTTGTTTAACTTCGCTCAAGAGCCCTTCGAGCTTTGCCATGTCAAACTGACTCTTTCACAACGATCACTCCACTTCTTCTGTCTTTACAGACCGCCGCCAAGCCGTAAAAATAAACTCTCTGACTCTATGTTTATGGACCAATTTCCAGTACGTCTATTTTATTCTTCGGCGCTTAGAGCATCTTACCATATATAGGCGCCTTATAAATCCTCTTTATTATTATTATTATTATTATTATTATTATTATTATTATTATTATTATTATTATTATTATTATTATTATTATTATTATTATTATTATTATTATTATGTTCTATGGACAGTTGTGGCCTTTGGTCTTCAAGCGATCACAGGTTCAGAAACAGCTGTACGTACGTTGGCAGGGAAGGGGTTAACCGTGGTTTGTTGTGATCACGGGCTTGTTGTTGACACAGATGAGTGGAGAGAGACTGTCTGAGCCGACCGCACCCCCAACGACCTTGACGCATGAGAATCTGACCCTTCAGGAATAGTCCCTCCCTACCGCCACACCCCCCCCCCCCTCCGCCACCCACACTCTATTCACTCTCTCACCTCACCCCAACCCCTCCTCCCACACCACCCCAACCCCACCCAACACCTCCCATCCTCGTCCTTCCTCAACTTACCTGTCTATCAGTGCATCGCAATCACGGTAAACGCACCTGGTCACCCCTCACAGTAGCTTCGTTCCTATCGCTTTCCTTCTCTCCATCTTCACGAGGCGTATGGCCCCGGGTCTACGCCAGCAAGAGTGCGTAGATTCTCCTGAGAATCTACGCACTCTTGTCGATCGGAACAACCCGGGCGGACGACAGTCAGTGACTTCCGCGCTAATCCTCCTTTTTCTCGCCAACGAGCGACAACGTCAAACACCCAGACATGGGTCCCTCCAGCTTATTTACAGCTGCTAGCTGTTGCAGGAGAGCGTGATAGTCTGTGCCTCTTGGTAATGTCAAATTAACTGAAGACCGATTAACTCTTTGGTTGTCGGTAGCGGTTTTTGTCGCGATGATTCCTGCAGGAATAACAACATCCTGACATCCTGCAGGAATAACAACACCCTGACATCCTGCAGGAATAACAACACCCTGACATCCTGCAGGAATAACAACACCCTGACATCCTGCAGGAATAACAACACCCTGACATCCTGCAGGAATAACAACATCCTGCAGGAATAACAACACCCTGACATCCTGCAGGAATAACTACACCCTGACATCCTGCAGGAATAACAACACTCTGACATCCTACAGGAATAACAACACCATGACATCCTGCAGGAATAACAACACCCTGACATCCTGCAGGAATAACAACATCCTGACATCCTGCAGGAATAACAACACCCTGACATCCTGCAGGAATAACAACACCCTGACATCCTGCAGGAATAACAACACCTGACATCCTACAGGAATAACAACACCCTGACATCCTGCATGAATAACAACACCCTGACATCCTGCAGGAATAACAACACCCTGACATCCTGCAGGAATAACAACACCCTGACATCCTGCAGGAATAACAACACCCTGACATCCTGCAGGAATAACAACACCCTGACATCCTGCAAGAATAACAACACCCTGACATCCTGCAGGAATACCAACACCCTGACATCCTGCAGGAATAACAACACCCTGACATCCTGCAGGAATAACAACACCCTGACATCTTGTAGGAATAACAACACCCTGACATCCTGCAGGAATAACAACACCCTGACATCCTGCAGGAATAACAACACCATGACATTCTGCAGGAATAACAACACCATGACATCCTGCAGGAATAACAACACCCTGACACCCTGCAGGAATAACAACACCCTGACATCCTGCAGGAATAACAACAGCCTGACATCCTGCAGGAATAACAACACCCTGACATCCTGCAGGAATAACAACACCCTGACATCCTGCAGGAATAACAACACCCTGACATCCTGCAGGAATAACAACACCCTGACATCCTGCAGGTATAACAACATCCTGACATCCTGCAGGAATAACAACACCCTGACATCCTGCAGGAATAACAACACCCTGACATCCTGCAGGAATAACAACACTCTGACATCCTGCAGGAATAACAACACCCTGACATCCTGCAGGAATAACAACACTCTGACATCCTGCAGGAATAACAACACCCTGACATACTGCAGGAATCACAACACCCTGACATCCTGCAGGAATCACAACACCCTGACATCCTGCAAGAATAACAACACCCTGACATCCTGCAGGAATACCAACACCCTGACATGCTGCAGGAATAACAACACCCTGACATCCTGCAGGAATAACAACACCCTGACATCTTGTAGGAATAACAACACCCTGACATCCTGCAGGAATAACAACACCCTGACATCCTGCAGGAATAACAACACCATGACATTCTGCAGGAATAACAACACCATGACATCCTGCAGGAATAACAACACCCTGACACCCTGCAGGAATAACAACACCCTGACATCCTGCAGGAATAACAACAGCCTGACATCCTGCAGGAATAACAACACCCTGACATCCTGCAGGAATAACAACACCCTGACATCCTGCAGGAATAACAACACCCTGACATCCTGCAGGAATAACAACACCCTGACATCCTGCAAGAATAACAACACCCTGACATCCTGCAGGAATACCAACACCCTGACATCCTGCAGGAATAACAACACCCTGACATCCTGCAGGAATAACAACACCCTGACATCTTGTAGGAATAACAACACCCTGACATCCTGCAGGAATAACAACACCCTGACATCCTGCAGGAATAACAACACCATGACATTCTGCAGGAATAACAACACCATGACATCCTGCAGGAATAACAACACCCTGACATCCTGCAGGAATAACAACACCCTGACATCCTGCAGGAATAACAACAGCCTGACATCCTGCAGGAATAACAACACCCTGACATCCTGCAGGAATAACAACACCCTGACATCCTACAGGAATAACAACACCCTGACATCCTGCAGGAATAACAACACCCTGACATCCTGCAGGTATAACAACATCCTGACATCCTGCAGGAATAACAACACCCTGACATCCTGCAGGAATAACAACACCCTGACATCCTGCAGGAATAACAACACTCTGACATCCTGCAGGAATAACAACACCCTGACATCCTGCAGGAATAACAACACTCTGACATCCTGCAGGAATAACAACACCCTGACATACTGCAGGAATCACAACACCCTGACATCCTGCAGGAATCACAACACCCTGACATCCTGCAGGAATCACAACACCCTGACATCCTGCAGGAATAACAACACCCTGACATCCTGCAGGAATAAAAACACCCTGACATCCTGCAGGAATAACAACACTCTGACATCCTGTAGGTAACAACACTCTGACATCCTGTAGGAATCATCGCGACAAAAAGCGCCACCGACAACCGATGGGCGAAGCCGCCTGCTCTTCACAACTGTTTACATTCTCTCTTCTCCGGGTTCAGTTGAGTGTGAAGCGGGATTTGCGCCTGGGGTCCCAGCCCCTATTCTGGGTGCACGGATGGCAAATTAGTGGAAACCCCAACCCCTAATTATTACAGATCCCCTTCCAAGCCCCATTCATCTGCAAGAGGTCATGGACTCTCATGAGCCTGTGCAGGTTAACGAAGTCGGTAGAGACTCCAAAAAGCCATATTCCGACGATGTCGTAGATTGTAGCAGAGGCAAATTCTTAGTTTTATGGTCCGTCAATACTTTTCAGGTACCGTTGATAACTAAAGCTTTATCATCATCGTCGTCATCATCATCATCATCATCATCATCATCATCATCGACATCATCCTCATCACTACTGGTGCCACTGGATGAAAGGGATCCTGATAATCCATTCCATGTACACAGGTCCACGGTCGCGCCGTCTCCTCAGCACGATCAAACGCAGAGAGTCACTGAGACGCAGAGAGTCACGGGGTCCATTCACAGTCGTCATTTGCTACACCTCATTGAATGCAGGCGCCCATGAAAATCTGTGCCTCTTGCTGGCAGATATCAACGCCATTGGCATCCTCAGATGGAGGGAAATAAATCCGGTGTGAGTCTAGGACTGTAGACGCAAGTCAGCGCGTGAATTACAAGGTCCTAAGCTTAGCCATTATGGGGAGAATGGATTATGCACTGAATGCTAGTTACATTGGGTGTGGTGTTGGCGGTGATCATTCATAGACCCGTACCAAGTCTTTGACGTATACCCATGGCCGGATCCTGCTGAGGATCTTTCAGTGCAAGCAATAGACATAAATTCGTATGAGCCCCTGCCTTCGGCAGGGGCTCATGAGAATCTATGTCTCTGTGCAGGCAGAAGGGTATTGGCGAAGGACTTGCACCTACACAACCACCTGAGCTCCGCCATTCACCACGTGCGCAGCAACGTCAATTGCTGCCGAAAATACACCAGGTATCGGGTGAAATCTGAGCTACCTCTCACAACTCACAGCTTGAACTTCTGAAGGCCTCCCTCATTTTGAGGACGCGAATGGCACCCACCCCGGCCCGCAACAGGCAGCGTAGTTTCTGTTAGGCCCCTAAAAGAGACATGGGGTCTGTGGTGGTCTGTGCCCAGAGATGCCAGTTCACGATCAATGCCTGGCCTATCTTCGTTCTGTTTCCAAACATCGCCGATAAGCGTAAACATTATTTTGGCTTTTGACGTAAGCACTGTTGATCCGGGCGCCGCTGTCCTTGAACGCGCCGAATTCGTATCAGTCAGCACCCACCTATGCTATACTGAGAATTCAGGCTGAAATTCCTATATTGGGCCGGGCGTGTTCTCTCAGTCTTGGAACTTCAGATCAGTTCAGTTCAGTTCGATCAAGGTGGGATCTCTGCGTACGAGAAAAGGCCCATGCGCGCTCCCTCCGGCACCAGAACCCGTCAAAAGTCTTTCCACAATTCCTTTACGATGCTGTGCCAATATTGGTCTGGTTTTCTACAAATCTCTCGTTTCCTTTCAAGTCTGCCCTCACGGTCTCCACAACTATGCTGCAGGGACCAGTTTCACGAGTGAACTGAGTCCTGCGCCAGCCATAAAGCAAGGTGCTCCGCTATAGCGCCACAACACTCACTCCGCTATAGCGGAGCACCTTGCTTTGTGCCTGGCGCAGGACTGACTAAGCTCACTCTTGCAACTTTGTGGCCCCGGGAGGCGACACTGAGACTGTCTGCTGCCCATGGCTGTGTTCCTGGAAATGCTTTCTCGGGTTTCTCACCACCACGCCCGTCCGTTCGTAGGCCATGTGAGATTTCTGCCTTGTTCTTTGAAGACTACATTGTAATTTAGGGGTCCGTTGCATCACCGAGCTTAAATCCTACGCATGCCGCTAAGCAAGGTACTCCGCTATAGCGGAGCACCTTGCTTAGTGGCTTGCGTTGGACCAAGCTCACTCATCCACTAAGGCCAGGAGATAGGGAACTGATATTGCCGGAAGGGTGGTGCCAGAAATGAATATCTAGGGGTTGCCCTAAAATTATCACGGTCGACCAGGCGCCATGCTGTCTGGTACCACCTTGGAATCCCTCTCCTCTTTTAGTTTATCCCGCCGTGAGATGGCCTTAGTTACCTGCTCGGCGTTACACCCAAATAACTAACTAACTCTTTTAGTTTATCAGCGATGATCTAGATACACAACAAGACAGACAAGACCGGCAATGAAGGGGTTAATGACAGCCAACAGAATGACTGTTGACACTTTTCGCGCTACGAGACCTTTCTTGAGCCAGCACCCATTTTAACTCATTGTGTCCAGGTACGAAATGCCCAAATTTTGGAGTTGTCCTCTGAGGACTGCATTACAATTTAGGATATGGCTCGGCCATGATAGTTCAAGGGTGGTGCCAGAATACCTTGGCGCCTATAGGCACCAAGCTATTCTGGCACCACCCTTGAACTATATGCGCCAAGCTATTCTGGCACCACCCTTGAACTATCATGGTCGAGCCGTATCTCGCTGTGGTGTGTCGGGGCTGAACTTGATGAGTTATGATTGCTTCAAACTGAGTCACAGTTCTCCCGTTCACTGATACACATCGCGCAGACACCTGGGCCGGCCTGCCACACACACACACACACACACACACACACACACACACACACACACACACACCTACACCTGCTGTGTTAATCTGGCACTTTCCACAAATTGACGAACATTCATACGCTTTAAAAGCAAGCCAAGTTGTGCCATAAATGATAGAACTTGAAGTTTACAGCGTTGTAAATCTCTTCAGTGCGAGCAGCGCCGAGCAGGTGGAGGCAAGCTCGCGTCAAGTTACTTACACGACGTGCAGCCGTCCGCAAACAAGCAGCTACAGTTTGCCACACGAAACACAACACCTCTGTGAGGAGCCCTCATTTTGACCGGAGTCCGAAATAGCTCAGGCGGTTAAACGTCGGAGCAGGAGAGCGAAGGGAATCGCCGGGTCGTGGGTTCGAATCCCGTCCCGGCCCCGGTAGATGGACTCACAATCCAGGGGGGGGGGGGGGGGGGGGTAAACGGATTTGTTCAATAGGTCCTGGAAAAATCAAAGTGGCACAGTTGGAGTGCGCCTGAGTTGATCACTGTTCAGGTCGTACTCCGTAGGCAATAGATTTCCCTGTCCCCCATAACCCGCCCCGTCAGGGCCGTCCATGATCACCTCGGTGCTGTGGACGTTAAACCCGACTAACCATCATTTTGACCGAGAATACAGGGGGGGGCTGGGTGGCTTGGCGTTGGACTCTCGTCCGAAAGGTCGCGGGTTCAAATCCATGCTGGGGTCAAAATTTGTTCAGACCCTACTCGGTGCCCCGTCTTAAAAATCACCTTCGTGGTGGGAAAAGACTTTAAGCCCTAAATGTTAAACATTCAACGTTTGGTGAGAATACACGTCGCATGTGTTACCCTCATCCCTGCCACTGTAAGTACATTTTTTTTAAAATTCTGAAATCTTTGCTCATTCAAGGACGAAAAGCCACAACCTTCAAGACAGACGGATGCAAACTGGTCTCAACAAGAGGCACAGATCCTCATGAGCCCCCGCAGTCGCGGGGGCTCATGAGGATCTATGCCTCTTGGCGTTAGATAGCGTTCATGTTTTCTCGGCAGTGAAGGGGTTAAAAAAATTAAGAGTAAATAAATGTTAAAAGTGTATCGTCTTTAAATGGAAATTCACCCAAAAAAGTGTGTCTGTCATAGCAGGTGGAGGCTATAAAACATACCATTAAGTGAGTCTAGATTGTCATCACAGTTTCAGATTTCATGATACATATATTTTGACTGCTCGTGAATACAACCACAGCTCGCCAATATCGCAGCTGACATATTTCAGTACCTTCAGCACAGTGCAATCTCTGATCTAGCCTCCCTACAGACTTGTCTAACTACGTCTGTAAAACGTTGATTCACGTGACTTCAATGATTGGCCAAAATGCCAAAGGGTCAGCACTCCCGTGCTATTTTTAACAATAAACAAAATACGTCACTCTCCCTACAGTTGTGCGAGCACAAAGAATATTTACAGGCAAAGTTTGAAATAAACCGTGATATGCAAGTTTTGACGAAAACTGAAGGGGAAAACAAGCTGGGGAAGCAGCACGGCTAAACATAGTCATTAACTCATTCGAGACATGTCGTCTCCGGATACGCGGCTTATGCCGCGTATCCGGAGGCGTCACGTCTCGAATGAGTTAACGGCTGAGGAAACTGCTCGGGATGACCCCATGTACAGAGAATTTCATCAGGTTAAAGTTTACCTAATTACAAACTGTTTATTTTTTCGTGTGACAATGTCCAATTGGTATTGTGATTATTTGTCTTCTCTCAGTCTCTTGACGATTTTTCTCATTGGCATGGCTCTATTCGATCTTTTTCCCTGGTCGTCCCGCCGTTCTCAAGGCAACGGGATTCCCCTAGTGACACGTTACCAAGGTAGCATGCGATAAGCAGACTCCCTTATTAAATGTTACGATGACAACGTTACTCGCTTAGTAAAGCGTTCCCACCCCCACCCCCCCAAAACAAAAACAAATATGACAAGAACCACCGGCAAAGCCTAACTCGTAATACAACTAATAATGTCAAGCGTACAATATAAATAACTTCAGAGACAAGTCATGTTTTTTGTTTGTTTGTTTGTTTGTTTTTTAATGATGCGCAATGACTTTCGGGGTCATTTGAAAGGTCAACTTCCACCGTCGTCATTGGTCGTTGAGTAAGCTGAGAAATGGCACGGTTATTTCGAAGCGCACAACGTAGGCTATCTCCGATCGAGCAGGTCGTGGGGTGATCTGTACTCAGCTCACGATTACCGCTGCACGGCCCGTGCGTCTAAGCCCTACGACAGGTGTGTGGAAGCCATCACAATCCGACGGGAACCTTTGCAAGGCGCATCCTGCTGATCGGAGCGTTTTGTGAAATCTACCTCTCGCCATCTCCCTTCGCCAAACATAGCTGTACGGAACAGGACTCGCAATCAAAGGTTACCTGGGTCGGCATGCCGAACACCCGGCTGATCATTCCCGTGCTGCTGCTCCGCCCTGATTTTTCTCCGGCTTGGGCGAATTCACTCATTCAGCCCGACGGCCGTATTTCCCAAATTTGGGAGGTGTCATCTAATGACTATGCACCAGTTGCAGGAGATGGATCGACCATGATAATTCAAGGGCAGCGCCAGATTAGCTTGGCGCCGACTGGCGCCAAGCTAATCTGGCACTGCCCTTGAAATATCATGGTCGACCCATCTCCTGCTGTAGTGCGTCGGGGCTGAATGGGGTTAAACGAATGATCTGGTACGCAGTGCTGGACATGACGGCTGAGCTGTGATTTTGGACCTTACGACTGAAAAGCCGGAAGGACAGTCGGACAACACTCCAAACATTTACACGCTTGTCAGTCACCTTTTTGCACAGTCGGACAACACTCCAAACATTTACACGCTTGTCAGTCACCTTTTTGCACAGTCGGACAACACTCCAAACATTTACACGCTTGTCAGTCACCTTTTTGCACAGTCGGACAACACTCCAAACATTTACACGCTTGTCAGTCACCTTTTTGGTCCGGATTTTAACACTCCAAATATCTCCAAGAGGCATAGATCCTCATGAGCCCGGGGGGCTCATGAGGATCTATACCTCTTGGAGACGTTTGGGGTGTTGTTTTATTTATGGTGCGAGCTGGTTACCCGCCGTGCTTTCGCTGTCGTTCGTTGCCAGTCGCTCGTTGCAAACGAAACCTCACTATTAACCGGTTAACGCGAACAACGAGGAGGACCCGAGGTGATCTCATGCAAGCTCACAACACAAAGACCATTGTCACCATCACTATTAACCGGTTAACGCGAACAACGAGGAGGACCCGAGGTGATCTCACGCAAGCTCACAACACAAAGACCATTGTCACCATCACTATTAACCGGTTAACGCGAACAACGAGGACGACCTGAGGTGATCTCATGCAAGCTCACAACACAAAGACCATTGTCACCATCACTATTAACCGGTTAACGCGAACAACGAGGAGGACCCGAGGTGATCTCATGCAAGCTCACAACACAAAGATCATTGTCACCATCACTATTAACCGGTTAACGCGAACAACGAGGAGGACCCGAGGTGATCTCATGCAAGCTCACAACACAAAGACCATTGTCACCATCACTATTAACCGGTTAACGCGAACAACGAGGAGGACCTGAGGTGATCTCATGCAAGCTCACAACACAAAGACCATTGTCACCATCACTATTAACCGGTTAACGCGAACAACGAGGAGGACCCGAGGTGATCTCATGCAAGCTCACAACACAAAGACCATTGTCACCATCACTATTAACCGGTTAACGCGAACAACGAGGAGGACCCGAGGTGATCTCATGCAAGCTCACAACACAAAGACCATTGTCACCATCACTATTAACCGGTTAACGCGAACAACGAGGAGGACCCGAGGTGATCTCATGCAAGCTCACAACACAAAGACCATTGTCACCATCACTATTAACCGGTTAACGCGAACAACGAGGAGGACCCGAGGTGATCTCATGCAAGCTCACAACACAAAGACCATTGTCACCATCACTATTAACCGGTTAACGCGAACAACGAGGAGGACCCGAGGTGATCTCATGCAAGCTCACAACACAAAGACCATTGTCACCATCACTATTAACCGGTTAACGCGAACAACGAGGAGGACCCGAGGTGATCTCATGCAAGCTCACAACACAAAGACCATTGTCACCATCACTATTAACCGGTTAACGCGAACAACGAGGAGGACCCGAGGTGATCTCATGCAAGCTCACAACACAAAGACCATTGTCACCATCAAAGATTGCAAAAAGTAATATAACAACAACAAAAAAATGACACAAAAAAATGAGCCAAATCAAAGCGCATTCCTACCATATCTCTAGGGAGAACATGTCCGGCCCAGTAAAACAGCATCCGTGCTGTTTTACTGCCGGAAATCCCCATCGCTTATCTCCCTTAGCAGTAATTCTGTCTTGGGAAATGCGTAAATTAAACTGTAATCTTGATCTCAAGCATTGTAAACAATTTGTTACCAACTTGAGCAGACAAATTAATTTTGGCCTATGTGTGATCTCGTAGTTTAGTCTGATTTTGCAGTACGGGTTCTTGGGCCCATTAGCACTACGTATCACGAGTACTACGTGTGTTGATAGAACTACGGCCCTACCTACTGCTTTTCAATAGCAATACTGTCCCATATACTGATTATTCGCATATAAACTCGGATTTACGCCACTCACTTTTGAGCAACTGATGTTTCAGGGGGTGTCTGTCTTTACTGGGCTGCAAAAACAAAACCATTTCACACAAAAACATAAAACTCGCAGATTTTGTAGAAAAATGAAAGCTCTTTCCAACGATGAAATCGGATTGAGGCAGCTCCTCAGCAAACGAGAGATACGCACTCCAACCTTGCGACACAATGGGAAACAAAAATCTTGCAACTTTTGATTTACATTGGGGGGTGGGTCCCCCCGCCACCCCCATACTCCACCTCCCCCCCCCCCCACTCCCATCCCCCCTCCCCCCTATCTAAATCAAAAGTTGCAAGGGGGAGTCACCTTTTGCAGTCTGCAGCGTAAAGAAATTGGCAAAGAAAATGATAACTGTAATTGAATTAGTTTTTCAGTGGTTTGAGCCGCTTTTTGAAATATTGAGCAATTGCAAAAAGTCGACCGGAGAATAAGTGTATACTTTTTTATACGGTAGTGTATAATAACACCACGTTCGATAGCACTACGGCCGTCAGACCAACGGGATAGCATTAGCGACACATAGTGACAGCGATCGTAGTGCTATCGACACGCAGTGATAGTGATTTTAGTGCAATTGACGCATAAGGCTAACGATAGTACTGCTATCAACGCGTAGTTCTCATTATACGTAGTGCTAGCGATACATACTCGGTTCTTGCGGTCAAAATGCTAGCCCTTTGGGTGTTTGGCACCGATATTGCTCGAGGTGATTCCTGCTGGAATCTTCTCGACCGAAATCGCTACTGACACCAACAGGGTTAATAATAATAATAATAATACATAGTTTTTATATAGCGCCCTTCCCCACGAACAGCAAGCTCGGAGCGCTTTACAGCACAAAAAAAATATTAAAAAGGAGAAAAATTAGAACGCACTCACTCTTTAAATAAACATCTGCTCGCACCATGTAGGCGCATTCCTAACACGAAACACACACACACACACACACACACACACACACACACACACACACACACACACACACACACACACACACACATGCACACACACACACACACACACACACACACACACACATAGCCTATCAACATGGGGAAACAACCAACATTTCCAGGCAGCACATCCAGACTAAGCTAATCTTGATATGCTACCTGGAAAAGATGGGTCTTCAAATTTGTTTTGAAGGTCAACAGGGTAGGGGAAAGACGGACATGCAGTGGAAGTGAGTTCCAGACGTGAGGGGCCTGATAACTGAAAGAACGGGCACCAGCAGTTTTTAGGCTGACTCTGGGCTGAACAAGCAGTTTTTGTGAGCTTGAGCGTAGACTTCTACTAGGATTGTGTGAGGCAAGGGAAGAAGACAGATATGCAGGAAGCGTATTGTCATAGTGTTTGTATGCCAAAGTGGCCAGCTTGTACTCTATTCTCTGTTTGACAGGTAGCCAGTGGAGATGCTTTAGCAGTGGTGTGACATGATCAGTACGTTTTTTGCGAAGGACTAACCGGGCTGGGATGTTACCAGTGAGCACTCCATAAAATGCGCCCAAACAGCAAAAGATCTTCCTCTTCTTTAGTATCTTTTTTTTTCCTTCTTTTTTTTTTTCTTCTTTTTTGCACCCACGAAATCATCTTCACGCTGTTGAAAGTCAGTGTTTAACCCCTTGACTTCCGAGAAAAGGTGAACTGCAAGAGGTATATATCCTCATGATCCCCCGCACTTGCGGGGGCTCATGAGGATCTATGCCTCTTGCTGAGACCATTTTGTATCCATGTCTCTTGGGACGGCTGTGGCCATTGGTCGTTGAATAAACAAAGATTTCAGAAACAAGATACGTACGTCCACTTGCAGGGAAGGGGTTAATGCGATGTCATCAAAACAACTTTGACACAGTGTCGCAGCCTCTCTTTCTGACCCCTCACCCCTTCACCGACTTGTACGAATTGTTTAAATCCCTTTTCAAGTGAACAGGGTTGTTTGTTTTTTTTTTTTTTTTTTACTGCTGGAAATCCCCTGGGCCCGGCCAATAAACTGTGTCACTGCATTGTGCGGCGTGGTCATGCGTTGTGTTCAGTTCATCCTTAGTCTTTTGACTGCGGCGGAGTGTCTACAATAATGTTGCTCCGCCAGAGTCACGAACATGCAGACCGGTCAGCAAAAGGACCTCCGCTATATCTGACCCGACGTAAGCCTGATGATTTAATGCTCAGTAGGCCTACTCTCTCAGTTCACCTCCTCGGCTAAAAGTTATGTCCCAATCGGCGGACTGACAAGCGATACGTAGAAATCCTGCGCACGAGTTAAAATAACTGTGTGCTCAAGAGCAGTGCCGGATTAGCTTGGCGCCTTTCAGGCGCCAAACTAATCCGGCACTACCCTTGAGAGGTCACAGGCGGTCCATCTCCCATCAGTTGCCGCTGGCAGAGAAAAGGTTAATGAGCTAATCCGCCCTGCCAGGCAAACCTCGTTAGACAGCATTCTTTCCTCGGCATCCGCTACGCAAACACGGGGGAGACTCGCGGAAACAAAAAGGTTTGAAAAAGTTACTCGATCTTTGCTACTAGACTCCCGCATTCTTAGAGCGTGTACATGGGCTCGTTTTACGGCGAAATCATACACATTAGTCGTGTAGGAACCCGTAGATGGTTGTAGGGCGAGGTGGTGGGTGAGGACGCGGGCAGGTACGTGGATCTGTTGTGGTCAGTGCATCCTTTGGCCATGCATGCTTCATTTTTTGACTTGAGAATGGCCATAACTCTTCTTGCTCCCTTCTGCCATATCGGAATACTTGGACTGAAGTGGTCATTGTAGTATGCTTTTTGGGACATTGTACCCCGTGTACACTGTCCAGTGTTGAACTGTAGCCCGTGTACACTGTCCAGTGTTAAACTGTCCAAGACTTATTATGTCTCCGGCGAGAGGTTACATGAATTGGCAGTCCAACGATCGTGAAGATCACTTCAATACTAAAAATGAATCTCATTCTGCGGGAAAAAGCGTTCGACAAGGTATGAATGGGAAGAATACGGAAGTGTTCAATCAGTATTATAAGTTATTGGTCGGAGGGGTTCGCTACACGGACCTTTGTAGGCATGAGGGAGGTCAAAGGAATCATTGTACCCCGAAGGCCTGAGGGGTACAATGATTCCTTTGACCTCCGGAAGGCCTACAAGGGTCCGTGCAGCGAACCCCTCCGACCAATAACGTATTTGTTTTCATTCCTCCACTATGTTTGTAAAAGAAATCAAGAAGACATCTTGCGACCTGGATCACGCCAGACATTGTTTATACATAACAGACTTATGACGTAATTTAAAATATGTCATGACGATGCCGTCTCCAGTACTGAGTGCGCTTGTTGTTTCGAACAACACTAAGTAACTTTGTACTTTAGAACGTTTAGCGATCTTTTATAGAACAAAACTGGCATCCAGGATGCGTCATCGAAAGGGCTACAAGACGTCCGCCATTTTTCGCTACAGGTTTTTTTTATTTCACGGTCACATGGTACGGTTTGCGCTAAAGTGACTGGTCATGTGACGTAGGGAGGAAAACAAACTTTTATACACTACCATCAGACTAGAAACGTATGTCGATCTTTACGGCATTATGAGCGACATGTTCTCTTATAAAGAGAGACTTGAAAAGTCTTGGACAGTGTTTAACAGTATAACACCGGACAGTGTACACGGTGTGCAGTTCAAACTTGACACTGTACACGAGGTACAGTGTCCGAAAAAGTATACTACAGTGGCCACCAACTCAATTTAGGTTATACCTCCACCAGTCAACTGCTCAGTAGAACGTCTGTTTATACACTGCCAAAGTACAACACGTGATTGTCCTTCGAAAACAGCCTAAGCTCAATATGTATTAGCCACATCCTGCTTGATCAACACCCACCCACCCACTTCAAACCCCCAAATCCCCTCCCCTGCCTCCCACCCCCACCCCACCCCTACCACCCACCCTGTCGTTGTTGTTTTCTTGAGGTTGAGCCGTAAGTCCATAGTTGTGAGAGGCAAGATTTTAACGCACGTTCAGTTTTACTTATCCACACCACTTTAACACATTCAGCCCGAGGACCGAAATCCCCAAATGTTGAAGTTGCCCTAAGGACTGTATTACAGTTCTAGATGCAGATCGAGCATGATAGTTCAAGGGTGGTGCCAGAATAGCTCGGCCAAGCTATTCTGGCACCACCCTTGAACTATCATGCTCGATCCGTGTCAAGACAAGTCAAGAGTTTTTATTGATGTTGGCACTTCGGCCATTTTCACATGGAGAGCGTATACATATATCAGTTCAATATCACAAGAACATAACCTGGGGTATATTGACATTCTTAGTTGAAATGACAGTTTTTCATTTTAAAAAAAAGACAGTATCACGTGGCACAGAAGTAATCAATCAATCATTGGAACATAATTATCGTTGTTTCTCTTTTTCGTCTCTCGAAACATTTAAAAAGAAACCATGCCAACTGTCTCGTTCTAGATGCATAGTGGCTGAATGCGTTAATTTAGTACACAGGAAAATCTCTCTCGTCACAAAAATCGACTGACTGTCTTTCATCCTCTCCTCCGAAAATCTTCCTACTTTACTGGGGACTGCAAATAAGAGGCAAACCTTTTCTGCGGGGCGTGTGTTTTGTGTGCGACTGATTGGCGTCCTAGTTTTGTCTCTTTCTTTTTGTAGCCCCTTCCCTGCCGAGAGAGAAAAAAAAAGTGAAGACGATCCGACAACTGCAAGAGACATATATCTTCATGAGTCCCCGCAGTTGCGGGGGCTGATGAAGGTCTATGTCTTTTGCTGACATCGACCATGCTCCTGGGGTAACTCACCTGACACAAACAATCTTCGTTAATTCAAGACCAAAACACCCTAGGTGTCCCAGGAAACATGGATTCAAAGTGGTGTCAACAAGAGGTCTAGATCCTCATGAGCCCCCGCGACTGCGGGGGCTCATGAGGATCTATACCTCTTGCAGTTGGACGGTGATCACATTTTCTCGACAATAAACGATTTTTCTTTTTCTTTTTCTCTTGGTTTTTTTTTTTTTTATTTTTTTTTAGGGAGGGGGTGTTTTGTTTTTGTTTGTTTGTTTGTTTTTTTTTTGGGGGGCGGGTATAGTTTTTTGTTTGTTCGGGTTCTGTTTTCACTGAATTAACGCGAAATTTCAGAAGCAGCAATCTGCGACCGCTGGTAGGGAGGGCGTCGAACAGAAACATCCTCGGAACAAACAAACACCAACTGCGGTGCGTGTTTGTACAAGATTACTGCCCAAATTTCAGTATTTACGATCTTTCGAGTTGTTTAGCTGGGCCTATAGGCCGATCCTGAAAAAGTAATGATTTTGTTTTGAAGTAAAAGTTCCTTGAGTTCAGCCTCGCGTGATCGATACCCGTGTTTGGGAGCTGTAGCCACGGACAAAACTTGCAATGTTGGCTGGTGTCCGTCCGATTTGCCACCTTGCAGTCTCGCACCATCCTTTGAATTCGCGATGTTATGAATGACGTCTAGGGCTGTAAATTGAAGGCTTAAAGTTTATTTTTTTTGTAGACAGTGAGATTTTTTTTTACAGTATTGAAGACAACAAGCCCAACAAAAAAAAAAAGATCATTTTTGTGAAAAAGTGATATTTTCATTGCATTAAAAGCGACGAGTTTATTTTTGTGCAAAGAGATACTTCATCGTGTGGAAGGCACTAGACATTAACCCATTCGCGGCCAGCCGCATCCGGATGCGCGGCTTATGCCGCGCATCCGGATGCGGCTGGCCGCGAATGAGTTAACCCCTTCACCGCCAGTGGACGCAGATTGTGGTTTCTTAAATGACCGTTAATTCAACGTCCTAGGTCCTAGGCCGGCAGAGAAACGTGCATGCAAAGTGGTTTTCGGCAAGAAGCATAGATCCTCATGAGCCCCCGCAACCTCGGGGGCTCATGAGGATCTATGCCTCTTGGCAGTTGCGTCGTGTGCACATTTTCACGGCAGTGAAGGGATTTAGTCAATGTTGTGAAAAGGTGAGGTTTTTTTTCAAACCGCTCTGAGCCTTTCTTTGTGGGGATATTGCGCTATAGAAGAGTTATATATTATTATTATTGTATTGGAGCAACGAGTTATGTTTTATGAAAAAAACGAAATTTCTTTGCATTATTGCGGCCAATGCAAAATGACCTTAAAGTCTGTTTTGTGAAAAACGATTTTTTTTTCTTTTTATTGTAATATCATAAAAACCTTGCCTTTGACACACAAAAAAATGCTCTAGGATCTATGCTTCTTGCTAAAAGCACTGTGTATCCATGTTTTTTGTGGGGGGGGGGGGGGTTGTGTTTTTTAACAGTGAGGGGTCTTTAGCATTATACTAACTATTAACTAAAGATTTCAGGAAACACAGTCTACGTTCCCCGGCAATCAAGGGGGTTAACATCTGTCGGAGGAAAATCGTTTATTACAAAGTGTACGGCTTAGTTGGGTTAACCCTTATCATTCGGAATACACCAGTGTGTGAAATAAGTTTGACTAAAATAGTTGAAGGGTAGTGCCAGAATAGCTTGGCGCCTAGAGGCGCCAAGCTATTCTGGCACCACCCTTGAACTCAAGCCATTGGTCTATATCCTTATCTAGCGGATGCCTCTTGCAAACAACTAAAGATTTAGCCAGTTTCTCAGGTTTTTACAGCACAAACGTCTTTCTCACCTTGAAGGCAAATGCCGGTGATCTGCCTTTATTACGGTTATAATTTCATTTCCTGCACTTACACTGTAAGCGAATTAACAACACTCGGCAAGACCAGCAAATGTGACGCTGTGGTCAGTAACCTTTCCCTAAAAGGCTCAAGTTCAGCACATGCGCACACTGCTGGAAATGACAACCTAGCCATTCCAAATAATTTCTGCCACAGCCGGCTCCATTGCGCGCGCGGCCGGCAAACGGCAGGTTTAAGTCAGTACTATAATGTAACTACCTCTGGGTCTTTCAGCTTCTCGAGGTCAAACTTGATTCTGGTGGGACCCTGCTTGTTGACCTTCTTTAGGCGGAGTCGGAAGGTCCAGTCATCATCACTAAGTCATGGTCGCTTCCAATGTCTGCTCCTGGAAAACTTCTTGTCTTGGCAATGTTCACACTGGTTTGGAAGCGTCTCTTCACCATGATGTAGTCAATTTGGTTATGGTGCTCTCCGTTCGGGCTGTGCCATGTCCACCTTCTGGATGCTTTGTGCGGGCCAAACGTGTTCATCAGCTTTAGATCATTTGAACTGGCAAATTCCAGGAGCCTTAAGCCTCTGTCGTTGGTCTCTGCATTGCAGTAGCGTCCGCATGTGCCTTTCCAGTTCCTAGCAGCATCCTCTCCTATTTTGGCATTCCAGTCTCCCTGCACCACAAGAATGTCTTTCTTGGAGGTCTGGTCCAGAACTTCTTGCAGTTGGTCATAGAAGTCTTCTATTTCCTCATCGCCATAGTCTGTTGTTGGGGCATAAACTTGTACAATGGTGATATTAAATGGGGTTGCCCTCAAGCGTATGGTGATAAGCCTACTGGAGACTGGCCGACAACTCATGACGGTGTTCACGATGTCTTTGTGGACGAGAAATCCGACACCCTGTTCGTGTTTGTCTTCTCTGCCACTATAGTACAGTTTGTGGTTTTCCTGGGTTGATGTTTCCCCAAGGTTCTTCCATCGTACTTCGCAAAGTCCTAGGATTGTCCAATGGTATCTGTTCATTTCATGTGTCAGTTCCGCTACCTTTCCAGGCGTTCTTAATGTTCTGACGTTCCAAGTGCCAATGCTGATGTTGTTTCTGGCACGGAGTTTTGATGGTGATGGTGCACCAGTAACACACTTAACACCTCTGCCCTGGCGCAAGACAGAAGCCGCGGTCCTTGTTCCGGGCGACGACCGATCCGGTATGGATTGAGGTAAGGTTGTCATTGCATGTGGTGTGTCTTGGGCAAAAGAGCCTGGCGGAGCCCATCCCTCTCCAGGCTGTTAACCACAACCGAAACTCCACATAACTTGTGGCTCGCCTTGGTCCTGTACACGTGGCCGATGAGACCCTCATGGGACTCTTTCGCCCTGAGTGGTGACTTCATCAAGGAAGTTCATACACCCAATCAGGTACCGTGTCAGCACCCTAGCCTTTGGTTATTCAAAACCTAACCTGCAAGGCAGCAGGGGACTCGTGGAGGGCGGGGTCGTCTATGTCCCGTGCAGATGTGAACATCTGCCCACTGCCGATGGTGCAGAAGACACGGACGTGGACACACTGATTGACACATTTAACACTGTTGTAACCCAAACAGCCAGTGAGATCCTTGGCAAACACCGACAAGCAAAGAAACATTGGGTTACAGCTGACATCTTTGTTCTATGTGACAAGCGTCGAGAATTAAAGAAAAAAAAATCAGAGGTAGAAGGAGCTAAACAATACAGGGAAATTAGCCAGGATATCAAGAAAAGCATGAAAAAGGCAAAGAATAAGTGGATTGAAGATCAGTGTAAACACGTAGAAGAAAATCTGAACAAAAATAATAGCAAAAAAGCATACCAGCTGGTGAAAGACCTGACCAGTGTAAAACAAGGACGCTCCTCGATCATTCAAGACAGTGAAGGGAACTGTCTTACGGAAGACCAAGACATACTGAAGAGATGGACAGAGTACTGCTCAGATTTTTACAACCACCGAGCTGCAGGGAACCCAGGCATACTTGTCAACCCACCCGTGACCAACAATGGCAAATATCCCATCCTCCGAGAAGAAGTAGAGGCTGCAGTGAAGTCGCTGAATAAAGGGAAGGCAGCAGGAGCAGACAACATCCCTGCAGAGCTAGTCCAAGAAGGGGGAGAAGACATGATAAGCGCCTTACTAACAATCTGCAATAAGATCTGGCAGTCAGGGGATTGGCCCACACCATGGACCCAATCACTTATAATAACTCTCCCCAAAAAAGGCAACTTACATCAATGCCAGAACTATCGCACGATCAGTCTTATATCCCACCCAAGCAAAGTCATGTTAAAGATCCTACTGAACAGGCTAAAACCACAGGCAGAGGAAATCATAGCTGAGGAACAGGCAGGCTTCAGACCAGGGCGCAGCACAACTGAGCAGATCTTCAACCTGAGAGTTCTATGTGAGAGATACCTCCAGCACCAGCAGGACCTCTATCATGTCTTTTGGATTTTAAGAAAGCGTTTGACAGGGTGTGGCATGCAGCCCTTTGGTCCACCATGCAGCTATACAACATCAATGCCAACCTGATCAAAGTCATAGCAAACCTTTACAACAAGGCCACTAGCGCAGTCTGCTTCAACGGCAAAATAGGAAGCTGGTTTAGGACTACAGTTGGAGTCAGACAAGGCTGCTTGCTCTCACCTACTCTTTTCAACATCTTCCTGGAAAGAATCATGACGGACGCTCTGAAAGATCATGAAGGAACTGTCAGTATTGGAGGCAGAACAATCACGAACTTGCGCTTTGCGGACGACATTGATGGCCTTGCAGGAACAGAGAAGGAGCTAGCTCAGCTGGTGGAAAAGCTGGATAGTACAGCCATTGCATATGGGATGGAAATCAGTGCAGAGAAGACCAAACTGATGACCAATAACGCCAGTGGCATTGGCTCTGAAATCATGGTTGGAGGCCAAAAACTGGAAACAGTTAAGAAATTCAAATACTTAGGAGCCATTGTGACAGATGAGGGATCAAAACCAGAAATACTGTCCAGGATTGCGCAGACAACAACAGCACTGACAAGATTGAAGACCATATGGAAGGACAGAAACATCACACTCTGCTCCAGGATCAGACTGATGCGCTCCTTAGTCATCTCAGTGTTCTTGTATGCCTGCGAGTCATGGACCCTCACAGCAGACCTTGAAAGGAGGATACAAGCCACTGAAATGAGATGTTTTCGAAGGCTGCTTGGCATCTCATACAGAGATCACATCACAAACGAGGAAGTGGGAAGCAGAATCAGGCAAGCCATCGGGCCCTATGAAGACTTATTAGTTATTGTGAGAAAACGCAAACTGAAGTGGTATGGGCATGTCACACGTTCAGCAGGGCTTGCCAAAACAATCCTGCAAGGCACTGTGCAAGGAGGACGAAGGAGAGGAAGACAGAGGAAAAGATGGGAGGACAATATCCCAGAGTGGACAGGACTGAAGCTGGGCGATACGCTGAGAATGGCAGAAAACAGAGAGGAATGGAGGGAGCTGGTTGTTAAGTCATCAGTGGTGCCCCAACGGTCGGCAAGACTATGGGATATAGATAGATAGAGATAGATAGATAATGTAACTTGCATATGGCAGTGTACAGCGTTCACACTTGAAGCTTTTAGCTTCAGTATAATGTAGCGTGCATATGGCAATGTACAGCGTTGAAACTTTTAGCCTCAGTATAATGTAGCCGCTTGCATATGGCAGTGTACAGCGTTGGAGCTTTTAGCCTCATGTAGCTTGCATAATATGGCAGTGTCAGTACAGCGGCGTTGAAGCCGTTAGCCGCCTCAGTATAATGTAGCTTGCATATGGCAGTGTACAGTGTTGAAGCTTTTAGCCTCAGCATGATGTAGCTTGCATATGGCAGTGTACAGCGTTGAAGCTTTTAGTCTCAGTATAATGTAGCTTGCATTAATGGCAGTGTACAGCGTTGAAGCTTTTAGCCTCAGTATGATATAGCTTGCATATGGCAGAGTACAGCGTTGAAGCTTTTAGCCTCAGTATAATGTAGCTTGCATATGGCAGTGTACAGCGTTGAAGCTTTTAGCCTCAGTATAATGTAGCTTGCATATGGCAGTGTATAGCGTTGAAGCTTTTAGCCTCAGTATAATGTAGCTTGCATATGGCAGAGTACAGCGTTGAAGCTTTTAGCCTCAGTATAATGTAGCTTGCATATGGCAGTGTACAGCGTTGAAGCTTTTAGCCTCAGTATAATGTAGCTTGCATATGGCAGAGTACAGCGTTGAAGCTTTTAGCCTCAGTATAATGTAGCTTGCATATGGCAGTGTACAGCGTTGAAGCTTTTAGCCTCAGTATAATGTAGCTTGCATATGGCAGAGTACAGCGTTGAAGCTTTTAGCCTCAGTATAATGTAGCTTGCATATGGCAGTGTACAGCGTTGAAGCTTTTAGCCTCAGTATGATGTAGCTTGCATATGGCAGTGTACAGCGTTGAAGCTTTTAGCCTCAGTATAATGTAGCTTGCATATGGCAGAGTACAGCGTTGAAGCTTTTAGCCTCAGTATAATGTAGCTTGCATATGGCAGTGTACAGCGTTGAAGCTTTTAGCCTCAGTATGATGTAGCTTGCATATGGCAGAGTACAGCGTTGAAGCTTTTAGCCTCAGTATAATGTAGCTTGCATATGGCAGTGTACAGCGTTGAAGCTTTTAGCCTCAGTATGATGTAGCTTGCATATGACATACAGCGTTGAAGCTTTTAGCCTCAGTATACTGTAGCTTGCATATGGCAGTGTACAGCGTTGAAGCTTTTAGTCTCAGTATAATGTAGCTTGCATATGGCAGTGTACAGCGTTGAAGCTTTTAGCCTCAGTATGATGTAGCTTGCATATGGCAGTGTACAGCGTTGAAGCTTTTAGCCTCAGTATGATGTAGCTTGCATATGGCAGTGTACAGCATTGAAGCTTTTAGCCTCAGTATAATGTAGCTTGCATATGGCAGTGTACAGCGTTGAAGCTTTTAGCCTCAGTATGATGTAGCTTGCATATGGCAGTGTACAGCGTTGAAGCTTTTAGCCTCAGTATACTGTAGCTTGCATATGGCAGTGTACAGCGTTGAAGCTTTTAGCCTCAGTATAATGTAGCTTGCATATGGCAGTGTACAGCGTTGAAGCTTTTAGCCTCAGTATAATGTAGCTTGCATATGGCAGTGTACAGCGTTGAAGCTTTTAGCCTCAGTATACTGTAGCTTGCATATGGCAGTGTACAGCGTTGAAGCTTTTAGCCTCAGTATGATAGGGGTTAACTGGCGTTTTAACCCGTTCAGTGCAATTCGACGGAGACCGTTTTCCTGCCGCTATCTTCCTTACTGCAACCCCAGACAACCCAAGCTGTCCCTGTAACATGGATTCAAAGTGGTGTACACAAGAGGCATAGATCCACATGAGCCCCCGCAACTGCGGTTGCTCATGAGGATCTATGTCTCTTGCAGTTGGATAGTGTTCACTTTTTTCTCGACGGTGGAGGGGTTAAACGCAACAACAACAAAAAAAACTAATTAACCCGCTTTTTGGTTCCTCGAAACTCCCTTTCTCAAATCGACAAAATTATCAAAAACTTTTTTCCCCTTGGAAAGGGGAAACTTATATATATATATATATATATATATATATATATATATATATATATATATATATATATATATATATATATATATATATATATATATATATATATATATATATATATATATATATATTATATATATATATATATATATATATATATATATATATATATATATATATATATATATATATATATATATATATATATATATATATAAAGTAATACGCAAAACATCATGCAATGCTGCTTTTCTTACGTGGTTCTTGTTGACACTTCTTTTACGCGACATGAACCAAAGCAAATAGTTTCTGTCAACATAATCAAATTTCTCGTAAGCCGCTTGACGAGGCGCCAAGACCTTTCATGTACAAAAATCGCTGCTGTGTTTTTCTGTTATCGTTGCTCGCCACTTTTCTGAGGAAACAGGATCTTGCAATGTATGGAAACTGAACTTTCATCTAAGTATTTTCGGGTACTATAAGTAGAAGTTTCCTGGTTTGGCAAGTGTGAAGCACCTCCTGCAGAGTTCAACACTGAAAGCGCATAAACGCAGCGCAAAAGGTCCCCAGGCGGATTCTCGGCCGACTTCTGCTCCGAAGACCGCATTTTTGCACACTCTGCAGGGGTCATTTAGTTCACATCATATTCATCTTTGCATAATTCATGCGACTCGATAGAATGTCTCTTGCTTCTTTTCTTCTTTTTTTTTTTTTTTTTTTTTTTTTTTTTTTTTGCAGTCAGCATTTTTGTCTCGTCATTCAAGTTGGCCACCCTTACCCCTCATCTGCAAGAAGCATAGGGGCTCATGAGAATCTATGCCTCTTGTAACACCCGAGAGATCGATTCCATTTTTAGCCTCAAACTGAGGGTGTTCGCAGAAATTACACGTCGCTGACAAGCGGGCTGCATACGTAGCCTTTGCATCACGATGAGCTGTCGTAGCCAACAAGCCAAACAAATCTGTACGCCGACTCAAGCAGTTCAAAAGGCAGCCGAGCTACGTGTGTGTAAAAATGAAAATATTGACATAGATGAACCACGGCGCTTCGAGCCAACAAAGCCAGTCAGTATTTGCCCTTCCCTGCTTAGCAAAAGGTCCACAGTTCCGAAAGGCAGCCGCAGCGGCAAGTGTCCCCAGGGCTCCAGTCAGTGCCGCGGAAGCCCACTGCGGCTGACAGAGGCCCGAGGGTCCCGTGTCTGCTGAGCTGTTATTTCTCAAAACGTGTGAGAGTGATCCTATTTGCGTCAGTCGAAAAACCGCAGCTTTGTGCGTGCCCTGCGCGCCAGGCTCGCATTCACAAACTGGCATTCAGGTCTCCCTATACATACCGACAGTGATGCTCGACGGGTAATGCTCGCTACGTTTTGTCGGTGACAAGAAGTACACGCAATCGTTGACCTACTTCTGATTTAGGGATATTCTTCTATACTGGCAGCGTAGTCAAAGTGTTTTGCAAAAAGTGATTAACCCATAAAGCCCTGACACGATACAACAGGATGTGGATCGACCATGCTAGTTCAAGGTTGGTGTCGGATAGCTTGGCACCTATAGCCGCCAAGCTATTCCGAAACCACCCTTGAACTGGTCGAGAACTGTGGCATCTACATACGTCAGAGGTTATCTCCAAAAGTTGCTAATTTCGTCTTCAGAGCTTAATGAGTTAATCCATTTAACCCGCTATCAGGCGCTATGCTAATCTGGCACTACCCTTGAATTATCATGGTCGATTCCTCTCCTGCTGCACGGCGTTGGGGTTAAATGGGTTAAAATAACTCGCGTATCAGATCGACCTCTGAAAAGTTACGAGAACTGATTCCACTTGTTCAATTCTAAGCACGAATTTGTTTCTAGAATAAACACCGCCGGTAACGAAAAGTACTCCTATCCCACTCCCCCCCCCCACCTCCTAACCCCCCCCCCCCCCCCCCCCCCCCCCCCCCACGCCAACACAAGTATACGAACATCTTAAAATCAGTCGCTTAAAACCCTTCGCTACCGGTGATCACGGATTTTCGCGTCTGAAACCACTGCATGCTGGCTGACATTTTGAGTGAAGAACACCAATGAAATGCGACCAAACATTGGCATAAAGAAATTAGGACTAACAAGACACATAAATCCTCATGAGCCCGCGCGGCCGCGGGGGCTCATGAGGGTTTATGTCTCTTGCAGTTGCGGGGGCGGTCCGTGGCGCAGTGGTTAAGGCGCCTGCCACCAATGCCAAAGGGGCGAGATTCGAAAACGGGTTCCGGCGTCGGACTTTTCTCCTCTGGTAAGTGTCACCGTTAATTCGGGCGGACCGTCGGGGGTTCTTTCTCCGGGTACTCCGGTTCTTCCACCCCCCACCCACCCCCCACACTTTGGTACCGGTTTCAGGCCACTTTACAAATTTCAAATACAAGCGATCAAAAATCTCTGTAACTTCAGTAGCTGAACTGGCCCTTCGTCTGTCTTGTACTGTGTTTATCTTAAATGGCGTAAATCCGTGTCTGTTACGTGAGTGTGCGTGTTGGGTTTCAGTTCGCGGCGCTTTGAGTCGATTCGCCCAAAAATGGAGAAAAAAAAAAGCGCCTACATAATAACGGTATTATTATCGCGTGTCGTAGTCGAGGAAGTCAGCGGGTTAAGAGCTAATCTTATCTTATTTATGTGACTGTGTAACTGTGGGTACAACTTTAATAACACTCGTGATGCCCCTACGGTTGTGGTGTCATGTTTATGCAATTCCCGGCAGGCGAAGAAAATAAGTCTCTTTATTAACCCTTTCAGTGCTGAGAAAATGTGGACACCACCCAACTGCAAGAGGTATAGATCCTCATGAGCCCCCGCAGTTGCGGGGGCTCATGAGGATCTATACCTCTTGCTGAAACCACTTTGAATCCATGTTCCTGGGACAGTTAGGGCATTTTGGCGTCGACTTAACAAAGATTGCAGAAACACAGTGTGCGTCAACTGGTACTGAGCTGGTGAAGGGGCCAACTTTTACGGAAAGTATACTTCTTCCATCTTCCAGCTCGAATCCCAAAAAAACTTACGAAATTGACCCTTCGAGCCCTGCAGATGTGCGGCAGCCCGCGGCATCCCTAAGTGACGTCTTCGGTCGACCATTCCAGATCCTTCCATCTTGCAAGAGACATAGACTCTTATAAGCCCCTGGCAGGATGTAGGGGTTCATGAGAATCTAATGCCTCTTGTTGTCCGTGTTCGTCCCCGTCAGCATCCTCAGTTTGAGGTAGGTCCTCGTGGGGTGATGTCTAGAAACGTCTCTCCTTCCATCTGTCGCCGTTCGTACTCCGGAGTAGGGTCATCGAGTGCGCGGCTATCGATCCAGTTATTTACTCTCGCCTCTATCCCTTCTATCTGCTAGTGGCACAGATTCACATACGCCCCTGCAAGCCGCTAGGGTTTCATGAGAATGTAAATCTCCTGCTGGCGTCGATCGGCTCCAACTGTTCTTTAATTTGAGGGTGATTGTTCGGGTTGAGCACGGACCTGGTTACGACTGAGATTTTAACGTTCGAGGATTCGTTCTGTACACGCCACGTTAAGAAACCTGAGCTCATCCAGCCTGGCACGCTACAACGGTGGATGGATCGACTGCAATAGTTCAAAGGTATTGCCAGATTAGCTTGGCGCCTTCCCAGGCGCCAAGCTATTCTGGCACTACCCTTGAACTATCATATTCCATCAGTGTCGTGCTGTTCAGAAGCTTTTTTTTTCCAGAACACTTCCCTACTCAGGTTGAGGAATGGACGAGTTGCCGGACTGAATTCTGGTCGTGCCGCATACAAATACGCGGCAAATTTGCCGCGTATCCGTATACAGGACGTCTCGGATGAGTGAACTGGCATACACGATGTATTTTGTAGCGTACAATCGAAATGATAAATATTGTTATACTGTCTCATGATAAATGTCGATTTCGTGTCAAAAACGTCAAAGGTATATTGTGAGTGTACTCACGCAAGGATAATTATTTGTGTGAAATTTTTTTTAATCTCGCAGATACAAGTATCTGAAGGTATGACACAAAATCGATATCGATCTTTTACTGTTTTCGTATCTTGTTTACCGTTTCACCTGACCGATATATGATAGCGTCATCGGTCGTGGAAGAAACAAATAAAAGCCCAGCGACGTCCAAACTGAAAGATGGTTATTGCGCATAAGAATGTCCGGAAATTAGCCCAAGCACGTCTCCGGCATGCTCCAAGTCAGACTTCCAAGCTACCGATCAGTCAACCAACCAATCAACCAAGCAACCAACCAGCCAGCAACAGTAATAATCCCTTCACTTCCACTGGGACGCACCTTATGTTTTGAAGTCATGGTAAATGAAGCGTCAAAAATCTCCATCCGTCAAAGGAGAGTGGACACAAATGGTTCAGCAAGAGGCATAGATCCTCATGAGCCCCCGCATCTGCGGGGGCTCATGAGGATCTATGTCTCTTGCAGTTGGGTGGTGTTCAATTTTTTTTTTCTCGGCAGTGAAAGTGATGATTCCAGTTCTACCTCAATCGCCGCACGTGCCGTTTGTGGGCGTGGTCTAGAAGTCGGCTCAGATGTGAAACCTGTCAACACATCTTGATAACTCGGCCCGCTAACTCGCACTGTTAATGTTTCCGCGGTGCTTGCCTGGTATCTAGTCACAGTCAAGCCGGCCCTGTTTCAATTAAACTCAGTTTGAGAAACATCAGCATGAATGACAGCAGTAAGAGGTATAGATTCTCATGAGCCCTCAAGCAGAGGGGATAATGAGTATCTATGCCCCTTGCAGATGTGGATTGGTTTCTTGCACAGACTACAATCGTTGACTTAGTCCGCGTCCACTTCCTCAGTTTGAGGAACGATGTCAGTTACAATGAAACGCACACAAATCAAGCTAAAGGCATATATTTTTTATAAGTAGCCTTTTGTGGCGAGGACATATGAAGATCTGTACCTCTTGCAGATTTCATAGACTCACTCTTGCAACTTGACAATCCTTACTTCAGCCGACGGTTATTTTTTACCAGATACATGTGATTTTCTAGAGAGTAACAAAGGTTTGGGTATGCACGCAACCCACAAAAACAAACGCTATCTTCGAAACCCGTGTCCGAAGTGCAACATGCTGCATGCTGTAAAAGAGAAAGAGTGCCACACCACTTGGTTTTAACTGTCATGGCTGAACAAAGTTTCGAAACTTGATTAATTATTTATTACTGTAACATTTAATTCAATCAGTTGCACTGACAAGATATGTTGTGATGTGCGATCACTTTCAGTGCCAATTATGCAGTCTCAGTGATCACTGATAACTTACAGAGCAGAAATACAGAAGATTGGGCTTTTCCCTCTGATAAAAAAAATGAAAGAAACCACTAATGATCCGTAGCTATGTATACCAACGTGCCTAGAGAATAAATGTGTGATTTCATTTGTCGCTGAGTACCTACAGTGTCATAAATTGTGAAAATATCTGTAAAAGAAAGTAAAGGTGCACCTCAGTAACTGAAGGTCCATGACTTTAATTTTTAAAAAGACAGCAATAAATAACCGTCGGACTTCCTCTTTGGGAAACAATATTAAAAAGTTAAAGGACAAGTCCTTCTTGCACAAGAAACCAATCTTTCGTAGTCCGCAATGGTATGTTACCGGGAATTTACGAGGAAAGGCATATAATGTCAGGAAATATTCACCCCATTTAATATCACCATTGTACAAGTTTACGCTCCAACAACAAGCTATGATGATGAGGAAATAGAAGACTTATATGACCAACTGCAGGAAGTCCTGGACCAGACCCCCAAGACAGACATTCTTGTGGCGCAGAGAGACTGGAATGCCAAAATAGGAGAGGATGCTACTGCAATGCAGAGACCAAACACAGAGGCTTAAGGCTCCTGGAATTTGCCAGCGCAAATGATCTGAAGCTGATGAACACGTTTGGCCCACACAAAGCAGCACCATAACCAAATTGACTACATCATGGTGAAGATTCGCTTCCAAACCAGTGTGAACATTGCCAAGACAAGAAGCTTTCAAGGAGCAGACATTAGAAGCGACCATTACTTAGTGATGATGACCTTCCGACTCCGTCTGAAGAAAGTCAACAAGCAGGGTCCCACCAGAATCAAGTTCGACCTCGAGAAGCTAAAAGACCCAGAGGTAGCAGAAGCCTTCCAGGCAAAGATAGGAGGAAAATTCGCACCACTGCTACTTCTAGGTGCAGAAGACACGGATGTGGACACACTGATCAACACATTTAACACTGCTGTAACACAAACAACTAGTGAGATCCTTGGCTTACAGCTGACATCCTTGATCTGTGTGACAAGCGTCGAGAATTAAAGAAAAAGAAGTCAGAGGTAGAAGGAGCAAAACAATACAGGGAACTAATTAACCAGGATATTAAGAAAAACATGAAAAAGGCAAAGGAGAGGTGGATTGAAGACCAGTGTAAACATATAGAAGAAAAACTGAACAAAAATAATACCAAAAAAGCATACCAGCTAGTGAAAGACCTGACCAGTGCAAAACAGGGACGCTCTTCTATCATTTAAGATAGCGAAAGGAAATGTCTTACGGAAGACCAAGACATTCTGAAGAGATGGACAGAGTACTGCTCACATTTGTACAACCACCGAACTACAGGGGACCCAGGAATACTTGTCCAAACCCCACCAGTGACCAACAGTGACAACTATCCCATCCTCCAAGAAGAAGTAGAGGCTGCCGTGAAGTCGCTGAAAAAAAGGAAGGCAGCAGCAGCAGACAACATCCCTGCAGAACTAGTCCAAGAAGAAGGAGAAGACATGATAAGCGCCTTACTAACTATCTGCAATAAGATCTGGCAGTCAGGGGAATGGGCCACACCATGGACCCAATCACTTATAATAACTCCCGAAAAAAAGGAAACTTAAAAACAATGCCTGAATTATCACACGACGGTCTTATATGCCACCCAAGCAAATTCATGTTAAAGATCCTTCTGAAAAGGCTGAAGCCACAGGCATAGGAAATCATAGCTGAGGAACAGGCAGGCTTCAGACCAGGGCGCAGCACAACTGAGCAGATCTTCAACCTGAGAGTTATATGTGAGAGGTACCTTCAGCACCAGCAAGACCTTTATCATGTCTTTGTGGATTTTAAGAAGGCGTTTGACAGGGTGTGGAATGCAGCCCTTTGGTCCACCATGAAGCTGTACAACGTCAATGCCAACCTGATCAAAGTAATAGAAAACCTATACAACAAGGCCACTAGCGCAGTTCTGCTTCAACGGCAAAATAGGAAATTGGTTTAGGACAACAGTTGGAGTCAGACAAGGCTGCAGGGAATGGAGGGAGCTGGTTGCCAAGTCATCAGTGGTGCCCCAACGGTCGGCAAGACTACGGGATAGATAGATAGAAATATTCATCGTGTTCTGTTCTCAAGTGCTTTATGAAGTCGCACAGGGAAAGGAAATAAGAACTAAACTAACAAGTCGACTGACGTTTCAGTCATGTCCAAAATAAAGCGTTAAGAATTTTTTGTACCTTACATGTAATTTGCGGCCTGACTATGAAACGCTTTAGGTTGTCACAAATTGGAACAAGACAACGCTATGCATGGGGCACGCTTTCAGATACTCAGCCCGTGATTTATTAAGTCAACAAAATCAATGTGGGGATAAGGAATTTCAATTATACCATGCAGTGGGCACACATGCTGCTCGATGATATCGTGCAAACTGTCGGGCATCGTGTACAACGTCCAACTCTACGCTTTTTGAGCCAGCTCATTGAGCTTTCATTACAATGGATCGAACTTTATCCAGAATTCTCCTGCCTTTGAGTACTGTTCGAATGATCTATATAGTTTTGCTGCTCTTTGTGAGGACTGTGATAAACGCATCACCATCTGGATCAGTTTCAGGTATATTTTTTGCCCATAAAGTGACGATAGTTGCCATATTTTCATTCTGTTGGTTTCCCTCTGATATTCCTGTCAAAATCAAAACCATTTTTAAAGTTGTTTGATAGGCTACTTTTGTATCATCTAGCATTGTCTACAAGTGGGTTGGGCAGTTCAAAAATGAAAGAGAACATTTGTAAATTCAGATTACAGGTCAATTTTGCCAAGTGTTAAGCGGGACCTGCAAGCCTTGCTCTTTTTTACATAAAGGAAAAGATCGACATTATTTTGAACAATATTTGTAACTTCCCATCTTTATTTCTGAGTAGTGCCAAAGGATAGAATTTGTAAATTCGGATTACAGGTCATTTTTGTCAAGTGTTAAGCGGGACCTGCAAGCCTTGCCTCTTTGTTTACACAAAGGGAAAGATCGACATTATTTTAAACAATACTTGTAATTCCCGTCTTTATTTCTGAGTAGTTCTAAAGGATAGTGTGCGATGCCCCTGGCCTCCGAACATTCTCTGCAAAGGATACTCCATTTCTCGACAGAGGCTCAGAAGAAACAGAAAGTGGATCTCAGAGCAACTATTGAAAATGTTTAGGACAAGTGGCCCCCATAGGACAAAGTGACTGGCTGCACACAAGAACAGTTGGTACAATGCCCGTCGCATTCACGGTCGTGCCATGTTTCCACAATGTCTATATCCTTTGGGACACCTTTCACTGAAACGGGCAAAGTGCATAACTGGGATGATCTGGACTCTCCTCTGCCTGTGTCAGAATGAAAGGTTAGCCGCACCAGGTTGTCCAGACAGACAACGAGAAAACATGATCTCGAAGGCGGACTAACTGACCGCTGCACACGTCCACCCACTGAACAGTACTCCAATCTGAAGCGTCTTTTGAAGGCGTTGAGGTAGCAGTTGTTGAATGATGCTTCATTTTTAAGGCGACGCTCGGCTTCACACAATCTTACTGTCAACCCGGCTTGTCAGTCCAGTGATCGCGAAGACTGTCCTAACACTGTGGTAGCTGTACGAAAGGTAGTCAGTACAGAGTCCCTGCAGTACGCCGGCCTGCATAGTGTATATCATGTGTTCCGAGCAGTGTGTGAAATGTTTGGTACAAACGTTTCAATCACTTCATAATGTAAGAATCTGCATTGACGGCTTTCGAAATGTACCTCTTGTTTAAAAATGATTCAAAGAAAAGCTGGACTTCCAGAGGAACATTGTGAAACCACTCTGTGACCACGTCTAGCTCTTTCCAATGCAGCGGGTCATTTGCACTGGCTGCATGACTGCATGCTGCACATGGCAACTCGTCACCAGTGCTGACTCCAGAGCCATTATGATTTTGGCGATATGCAGACTGCGAGAGAATTTCTTCAGCTGGATGATGATCATCCAACCTAAGAACTTCTCTCTCTCTCTCTCTCTCTCTCTGTGCACATGCAGGGTTTTAGATCGAAGCTTCCCGAGACTGAGAAATGTCATCTTGTAATCGCAGAGTGTTATCGTCCGCATACGCTTTTAGATGTACCACTTTCGAACACGTGTATTTCATGGCAAAAGTCCAAATGGCGCTGCTGAACTTCTGTTCTGACGAGCAGCAGAACATCATTCAAGAAGGTTGGGTCTGTACTGACTACTTCTCTGGAAAATTCAATGAAAACATGAACTCCCTTTTCATTACCGCAGTGAGTAATGGCACAATCGCCGCAATATAGCTGTGGTTTATCTGCCTAGTGTATCGGGCAAGTTTTTCAAAATGTCCCTTTGAATAATGTCAGGATAATGAATACATCTTGCATAAAGCTCGATGCCTTCCCGTAGGTTTCCAA
This sequence comes from Semisulcospira habei, assembly GCA_036245525.1. Classification (NCBI taxonomy): domain Eukaryota; kingdom Metazoa; phylum Mollusca; class Gastropoda; family Semisulcospiridae; genus Semisulcospira; species Semisulcospira habei. The sequence goes on from BTPG01000002.1 coordinate 87,275,911, forward strand.
ATGCTTGCCCGTTTTTCTCTGCTGAAACTGTTTCAGCGCACAGCTGATTGATCTTTCAGTTTCTCGCACAAAGTTACACACTTACTCAAGAAAAAAATCTTCTTGTCCAAAAGCCTTTCATACGGCAAACTCTCAACAATCTGGAAATTCAAGCTGAAAATGCCACTCGAACAGTTTGTGATTTTCTCCCAGGATGTTTGTTATGATCTGTTCTGTACTGGCTGTACAGAGGTTTCAGATGAGTCTCAGCGGTTGATGAATATTTAAAAATGAATGTATCAATCTCTCTAATATGAATATTAGCCCTGGCAACATTTTGATAAAGTTCAGATATTGAATTAATAGAGTCAGATGGTTGTTTTTTTTTTTTTCCAAATGTCCTTCCGGCAGCACACGTGTTCGCAGACGGCGGTGAACAACTGATTTAGTAGACAATATTCCACCTCCTTTGCGAGCTGAGCACAGATGCGCAAAGCGTTTTTGTTTATGAAGACGTATGCTAAAAGCTCACTAAACTGAAGATATAATGTTCCATCCTTGTTAAGCAATGCACTCTGGGCCTTTAGGGACTGCAGGATAATTATTATCCCTCCTTAACGTGACAGTGTCTGAAGCGCAATAACTCTTTTTAAGAGTAATAGTATAAACTGGTCAAAACCCACCCACACGACTGTCTTCCTCTATAAAAGGTAGCTTTCCAAGACTTTTAAGGTTGTATGGTGAAGCCATGCTCGTGAACGGAGATGAACCTAGACACACATTCAATGGCATTTGATAACATGTCAGGAAACCTGCAACATGTTCTTGACTGGATGAAAGAAGTTAAGGCTTTAATGATAAGATGTAATAACACAGAGGGAATGCGGTTAGGTCCTCATGATTGCAGATTTAAAAACAAAAACAAGAACCCAGGGTTGGTAACTTCAGGTGTCCACATCGAATGCCGGTCCTCTAATTATAAAAATCATACACACTAAAAATCGGCGGCGATGAAACTGACTCCCGCGGCACTAAACTCAGTAAACACTGGCCGGCGGCCTGTTTTAAATATTAATGTCCTAATGTAGAAACTACAGGACAGGAGTTGCTGGAGGTTTCTCGTCGACGGCCTATACCCGGGTAGGGTTGACAGGCGTAAGTAAGTAAGTAATGTAGAAACTGACTTGGCCGGGATCTTTTGTTCCAGCTAAATCTTTTGCAACATTAAAATTTATCTACAAATGCATACACAGTAACATGATAATCATACTTTGAATAAAATAACAATTCTTATTAACACAAATAAATATGATGTTTATAAAAATCGGACCACCTGAACCGGCCCTTACCTACATTTTTTCGGCCTTGCCGTGTGTCAAACAATCCAAAGCTCGTCGAAATGAAGGAAAAACTTAATTAATTCCCACGCGCATAATTATGCACAAAGAAACTGTTCGGCATACTCTATGTGAATTCATGAACACACAAGAATTCGTGAACACACGTGTTTTCATGAGAGAAAGTCACGTAAAAAAAAAAAACGGACTACATAGTCTTAGAACCAGTCCGCAGCGGCATCCTCATACGTAGGATCATAATCAACATCAATGGCCCAACAAGAGACTCAAATTTAATGCAGCCTTGGGGGCTGATGAGGATGTAAGCCTCTTACAGACGGAAGGGGTTTTGAATTGTGCTGCACCGCGAAGATGGGGACCACGCCTGAAGTATCAGTTTACATTTGCTCTAGAGAGAGGCGGCAAGAGGGGGTAAGTGTTATCTTCCACCGCTGACAACTGGCATCCTGCCTCCCTAATTGTAAGGATGCACTTTGTTCATTGAGGACTAACTGGATTCTGGAAAGATTGTTTTCTGCAAAGTGTTTCCTCGAGTGGGCGCTATGAATGCCCATGATGCATCCCTCAAATGCTTTGTCAAGGTCACGTGGGCCGGCCGGCAACCCCGGTTCCAGATGCAAATGTAAACGCGCCAGGCCGGGTTTGACCCGGGTTGAACTCTACTCACGGGGTTGAACCCTGGTTGCAAGTGTAAACGGCCTTTATCAAAACTGAGTTAGATTATATTATCTTTCATTATCATCTTGTCAGACGGTGTCACATGACTCGCGGTAACCCACTACACAAACACATTCATATTTCCCAATGGTCAAGGTTTGATTGCACTAACGTTCATGACCGTATTGTAACCCTTAAGACAACACTGAGCCACACTGGCTTTTATCTATATTTTTTTTTTTAATGAGTTAGATTATACCGTATCAAACGCAGTAACTCACTTCACAAAGACTTTTATATTTCCCAATTGACAACATGCATGAAACAATACACATGAAATTGCAAGAAATGTGTTAGCTCATTCAGCCCGAAGCACGTATTTCCCAAATTTTGGAGGCGTCTTCTAACGACTATGCACCTGTTGCAGGATATGGATCAACCATGATAATTCAAGGGTAGTGCCAGATTAGCTTGGCGGCGCCGACAGGCGCCAAGATAATCTGGCACTACCCTTGAATTATCATGGTCGACACATCTCCTGCTGTAGTGCGTCAGGGCTGAATGGGTTAAATATTAAAACGAAGGACAACATGGAAGTAGTAGATCTTGAAGGAACTTTTAAGTTGTCTTGTTTCTAACGTTTCAATGTCACACGACTGTGATCAGTATAACTCTGAACACAAAAAATGATGTCAATAACTTCATTTTTTTATGTTTCAGGGATAAAAAGAAGTTCATCTATTTATTGCAATATCAAAATAAGTTGCTTTCATTCTCATATCACTTTTATCTGCACATTGGTTTCACGGTGAAACTTTGGAAACTTCTTCAAGTGGCTGAAGACTTATTTCATTATTATGCTGAAGCAACTTGACCGCAAGCATTTTAGCGAATTATTTCTGAAAGTAGATTGATACAAAATGCTGCAAATTACATTTCATGAACTTTGCTTGAGTTTTTGTACCACAATTTCGCCTCTTTGTGGCCAGTACCAAATAATGACTCAAATGGAAGGGGAGGGGGGGGGGAGGGGGCTGAAAAGGGTTTTTGTATAGTCATACTGAGGCTAAAAGCTTCAAATTTCTACACTGACATATGCAAGCTACATTATAGTGCTTACAGATGAGGATATAGACCAATGGCTTTAGTTCAAGGGTGGTGCCAGAATATCTTGGCGCCTAGAGGCGCCAAGCTATTCTGGCACTACCCTTGAACTATTTTAGGCAAACTTATTTCACTCTTGGCTTGACTTCGCGAACGAAGATTCTATAGGGCTTGCCCACGTCGTCTGCAGGCATTTTCGTGGCTGCGGAGGCCAATCCGGGACAGGCAGGTTCGACCGCAGTGGCTGCAGGGGAAGGTCTGGTCAGGGTTCTGAGTTACGACAGCTCTGTTTTTTCTTCTGAGCCGCTTGTCCTTAAGGTTAGCTCTGCGAGAGTCCTCAAAGGAGACGGCTGCCTTGTGAATGGTGGAGCGCCAGGTGTCACGGTCCGCGGCAAGCGAAGACCACTGGTGGTGGTCGATTTGGCAGGCACTAAGTGACTTCTTGAGACCGTCTTTGTATCTCTTCTTTGGTGCCCCTCTGTCTCGGTGTCCAGTGGCGAGCTCGCCGAACAGAGTGATCTTGGGTAGGCGATGATCCTCCATCCTGGAGACGTGCCCCGCCCAGCGAAGCTGTGTCCGCAGCAGCAAAGCCTCGATGCTCACAGTTTCCGCCTGTTCAAGGACCTCGACGTTGGTGACATAGTCACTCCAGTGAATGCCCAGGATGGTACGCAGGCAGCGCTGGTGAAAGCGTTCGAGGAGTTGTAGTTGGCTGCGGTAGAGGGCCCAGGACTCGGAACCGTACAGCAGGGTGGTGAGGACGACAGCTCTGTACACGCTGATCTTGGTGCCTTTTTTCAGCTGTTGATTGTGCCACACCCGCTTGAATAGTCGCCCGAAAGCACTGTTCGCTTTTGCCAGCCTGTTGTCCAGCTCCTTGTCCAGCTTGGCGTCTGACGTGATGATGCAGCCAAGGTAGGTAAACTGGTGTACAGACTTCAGTTCGGACTCGCCGATGGTGATGTGGGGAGGGCGATGCTCTTCCTTGGGTGCCGGCTGATGAAGGACCTCTGTCTTTTTCAGACTGACCTCAAGTCCAAAGAGCTGGGCGGCATCTGCGAAGCAGGACGTAATGCGCTGCAAGGCTCTCTCTGTGTGTGCAACGAGGGCAGCGTCATCAGCAAAGAGCAGCTCACGAATCAGTTGGTGTACGGTTTTCGTGTGGGCCTGCAGTCGTCTGAGGTTGAACAGGCTGCCATCGAGACGATACCTGATGTACACTGCGTCGTCATCGTCGAGGTCCACTGTGGCCTGCTTCAACATCATGCTGAAGAAGATGGTGAAGAGGGTCGGTGCCAGCACGCAGCCTTGCTTCACACACTGGTGTATTCCGACTGACGAGGGTTAAAACTGAATAAGATAAACTTTGCCAGTAGTACTCGAAGAACGCTGGGGAAAATCCAAATGTTTCCATAAATACGTACATTAAACAATTCATAACAATATTTCGAATCACAGCGGGCGGATCTGGGGGGGGGGGGATCCTAGGGATTCCGGACCCCCCCCCCACCCCGACCCCCGCACCCCCCTCCCCCTCCCGCCACCCCGACCCAGAAGTGTTTAAAGTGCTATAACAAAGTCCCTTTCAGCGTGTTTGTAACTCCCCTCCCTATTTGAATTTTTGGTGCGTTTCTACATGTATACGCTAACCCCCTCCCCCTGACCCCCCCCCCCCCCCAACCCCTACCCCCACCCCCCGCTGTTGTATTGATATTTTGACGAGAGGCGAGAGTGTTGACACGCACACGCCTCCACCACCACCACCACCCTCACCCCCCCCCCCCGTCCCACCCTCCTCCCCCCCCCCCCGCCCGGCCCCACCCATTCCCCCATCCCCGCTGTTGTTTGATATTTTGGCGAGAAGCTAAAGTGTTGACACACACACACACACACGCCTCCCCCCCCCAACCCCACCCCCACCCCACCCCCACCCCACCCCACCCCACCCTCACCCCACCCCCACCCCTCCCCCACCCCACCCCCCACCTCGTTGTTTGATTCTTCGGCCGCTGGAAGAAGGTCTAGCGTCTGGGAGGCCTTTTGTGTCAAGTTGAAGGTCCCAAACAAAAGTTGCCCCCCCCCCTCCCCCTCCTCCCCGCTAGGTAACTGATCCGCCCCTGAACCAGTTGTTCGTCATTCAGTTTGCATGCCCGTATTACGGTCATTTTGTAGTGTCAACGGCCTCCCTGCCGGTGGACGCGTATTTTGCTATTAACCCTTACCATTCGGAATACACCAGTGTGTGAAATAAGTTTGACTAAAATAGTTCAAGGGTAGTGCCAGAATAGCTTGGCGCCTCTAGGCGCCAAGCTATTCTGGCACTACCCTTGAAGTAAAGCCCTCGGTCTATAACTGTAAGTACTATAACGTAGCTTGCATATGGCAGTGTACAAATTTGAAGCTTTTAGCCTCAGAGTGATAAGGGTTAAATCTTTCCTCTCTCAACAACCAAAAAGCGACGTCTGATGTTCAATGTCCTCGGCATCGAGAGGGTTACTAGAGCAATGCTACCCTGCAATGTGTCTGTTTCTGTAACTCATGTTGTCGATGGCGACATACTGACTCGATTTCTGCCGGTGAAAAGCGTTCTAAAGTATGTGCCTGTGTTGTCACGCCTGTACGCACGCAGATTGTTTGTCTTGAAAAAGGATGCAACTAAAATGATTCGACAGAGATAACGCACGTCCGCGCAGGGACTCCAAGATGCTTGCACAGTAATTGTGCAGTTCTGCACTGCCGAGACAAAAAATGAACAAGATCAGTCCAACTGCAATATTGAACACGATCCAACAGCAAGAGGCATAGATCCTCATGAGCCCCCGCGACTGCGGGGGCTCACGAGGATCTATGCCTCTTGCTGAGACCAATTTGTATCCATGTTTCTTGGACGGTGTTGGCTTTTGGTCGTTGAATGAACCAGGATTTCAGAAACCAAAAAAGGTGTAGGTGCAGTGGCAGGGAAGCTACCTGTTCCACGGCAGACTTTGATTTGCTAAATTTCCCTGATACAAAGTGGTATCAATGTTGTCTTCCCTCAACTAAGGCTTCTCTACCCATCTTTTCACACTCTGTGTGAGTAGATACACGTGCCAGAGATTTTCCACTGTTTTTTTCATGAGCGCAAACGGAAATGAACTCTCATGTATACAAATAAAAGCTGAACTGAAATTGACGGCATTTAAACTTCATAATTGTGATTTCGCCCTCTTGTCAAGTATTGTTGCAAGACGAACTAAGAACATGTACAAAAGGAGATATTGTAAACAATTCACCCTTTGCCGCCTGAAGTAGGTCGCTTTAAATGGACGATACCCGATTGGACACAGCACGGCTACTCTTTTTTTCCTTTTTGTATTTTTTTTTTTTTTTTACAAAACAAAAGAGAAAAACCGACGTGAGTGACGTCCGCGAGTCCTTTCTCTTGAATGCCTGTAGGAGTCATCGCGACTGAAACCGCTACCGACACCTAAAGGGTTAACTCGTTTCAGACGGGACGCATCCGGATAAAACCGCATCACTCTTTGAATGTGTTAAGGAACTGACGGGTTGTTTTTTTTTATTATTATTATTCAAATTGAGTTGTTCTTAACTCTTTGTGCCCGAGGTACGACATACTCACATTTGGAGTCATCCTCTGAGGATTGCATTACAATTCAGGAGACATTTCGACCATGATAGTTCAAGGGTGGTGAACTATCACGGTCGAGCCATATCTTGCTGTGGTGTGTCGCGGGCAGAATGAGTAACAAGATGGGATGAACCATAACCCACAAAGTCCCTTCCGCTATACGGTCTCCACCTTTTCTCTTTGACCTAATTCTGATGTTGAATTATCTCCTATTGAAAAAGTCTCGCAGATCCATGCGTCAGTGAGTTCAATAAGGGGCGCAGGACATACGCGTCATTGATTTGTCAAACGTCATTTGTCATGACGTATGTTTTAGTTTTTACGTAATTTTATATTTTACGTGATACCAGTTTTACTTTCGATTCATAGGCTTGAGAAAAGGATGACAAACCTAGAACTTCACGGTACAATTTCAGTCTTGCTACAATTTATGTGAAAGCAGGTTGACTTTACCTAGCTACATGATATACTAAGTACACGGATCATTTGCATGCTCTGCTGAAAGCGCGTCGATGTGTGTGTGCGTGTTAGTGCGTGCGTGCGTGCGTGCGCGCGCGCTCTAAACAGCTCCAACTATGTGTGAGAGAGAGAGCCGCGCGCGAGAGAGAGAATCAGTGACGTCATATTTAGAGTATTGTGTCAGTGTCAGCGTGGTGACGGAGTTGCCTCTTTTACGTCACCGCCACTGTCTGACTTTCTCTAGAAGTAAAGGTTTTTTAGTGTTTTAATTATTTTCTGAAAAGAATTAATTTTTACTAAATAAGTTGAGAGGATACAAAGCTGGCTAACAAATTCGTCTAATGTCTTTCTGCAAACTAGCTATATGCAAAGTTCAAGTAAATATGACAAAAATTACGGACTCTAATCTGGGTCAACCGACTTCCTATAAACGGTTGTTTATGTCTTCAATGAGACATTCAATTACAATATGCTCGGAGGCTCTCTTAGCCACCCACTTAAGAAAGTATTTCACCAAGTTTCAAGCTTGTGTGTACAGAAATATCGGAGATGTTCTTGTTTACATACATACGCACACACATACATACGCACATACGACGCCCCACCGCGACCCGTCCTAAAAAGTCCCTTCTATAAATAGAAGGGACTTAAAACAGTACACATTTATTTATTTATTTATGTATTTATTTTACAACGATAGGCAATGTGTGGCACATGCAGTATAATTGTATGCACATCTATACTGAAGAGCAAAAGAAATGCGACTATTGTGCAATAATCGCCACTTCGTGTTTCCGATGGTTCCAAATCCAAACGCCGCGGTGTCGCGTTTCTTTTGCTCGTCAGTATGGTATCATCATCATTATTCACGCAGCCTCGTGCTTTCAGTTCAATTGAAAGCGCTTGCACCTGACGACCTTGAGACTGAGGTCAACTGAGAGACTGAGATAAATCAGTGTACGAAGGAAGTCATGGATATTTTGTTCAGTCAGACTGAACTGACATATCGCCATGACCCAGAAACTAGCCCAGGCGAAAAGTATGGCGTCCCACTCGGACCACCTTCCATCTGCAAGAGGCATAGATTCTCATGAGCCCCTGCAAAGCAGGGGCTCATGAGAATCTATGCCTCTTGCATATGGGCAGGGGCTAATGACAATTTATGCTTGTTGCAGATGGAAGGTTATGCGCGTGAGATTTTACACCTCAGTCTAGTCTTGTTAGGTTCGACTAGGCCGCACTTCACCTCTTTTACTTATTTATGATCGGTGCTTTTCGGCAACAGCGGCTCGGACTGTTTGACACTGGTGTGCACTGTCTAACCGGCCGTTAGAAACTACTGAGGTGTTAGCCCGTTATATCCCCGCCGCGCGCCGCGGACTGACTGAAAAATGAGATTCGGCAGTCAGTCCGCCCGAGCTCTCCCGAGGGTTGTGGCACAGGGAGGAGGGAGGAGACAGGACTGCACTCGCTGACCCCGCACCGGTGGTTTGAGACGCTATAAAGTGCGGCAGCGTGGCGCGCGCGCCGTCATAGTGTGTTCCACGTCTGTGTCAGTCTCTCTCACTCGATCTCTCGTGTTCACACACACACGCACACGCACACTACACTACTACACACGAGTGAAAGCGCGCTGTCAAGGATAATCAGTGCGCGCACGCGAGAAAGGCAATCTGCGGCCACTCAAGCGAGGATTCGTGGCGTATTGGACACGACGTGTACTTGTCACGCCTTGTTGAATTCGTACCTTGCGCCGTTTGCTGTCAGAAAGGTGAGAATTGTGTGTGCTGCTAATGATGGATTTCTCTCTCTCTCTCTCTCTCTCTCTCTCTCTCTCTCTCTCTCTCTCTCTCTCTCTCTCTCTCTCTCTCTCTGTCTCTGTCTCCTGTCCAGTGGGATAAAGATCAACGGGTCCACGTCGGCTTCTGTTGGCCAAGGCAAACGTAGGCCCGATTATCCTTTGCGTACTTTTACCGTGTGTGTGCGTGTGTGGGGAGGGGGGGGGGGGGGAAAGGGGGGTTTCGTGACACATGGCCAGTGTTACAATTTCTGTTTTTCTTTTATTTAAAAAAAAATAGTGTTGCCTTTCGTACACTTGTTCCTTCTGTTTGTTTATTTGTTTGTTTGTTTGTTTCTTTCTTTGTTTATCTACTTTCTTTATTATAATTTGTCGCTATCTTGGACAGTCTATCGACACACAATTGTCCTGAAAGAAATACTCCGGCTCTGCTAACGTACAATCGAGCGCATTTAAAAAATTGTATCTATTTATAAGCTGATCCGGTTTCTTATTGGTTTTTAATAATAATAATAATAATAATTACGGTATTTATAATGCGCTTATCTTATAATGATTATAACTCTAAGTGCGCACTCACAACTCACTTGTAATTCACTAACCCATTTAGCCCGGACGCCCTACAGCAGGAGATGGGTCGACCATGATGATTCAAGGGTAGTGCCAGATTGCTTGGCGCCTGTCGGCGCCAGCTAATCTGGCACTACCCTTGAATTATCATGATCGACCCATCAGTCTCCCGCAACTGGTGCATAGTCGTTAGATGACGCCTCCAAAATTTGGGAAATACGGCAGTGGGTCTGAATGGGTTAATGGTTTTACTTTTCAATTTCCTTTCAGTTCATTTAGTTCATTTGCCAGGAAGCGTTTTTCTGCTGTGTTTGCTCAAACGCTCTAAATATGCAGACGATATTTGTTTAACGTCATTTCGGCGTCCGGCTCCAGAAATAAGACTGTACTCCATCACCAAGGTTACAAAAATAAGCTGTAAAAGTGTATCAAGTGCTGAGACAGGAAAAGCTGCACAGGCCTCGTTAGCCGGCGGACAACAAAATGCTGGGAGTGCGCCGCTTAGTCAACAAGGCAACGTGCAATTAAAGTGCAACCACACGCCAAAAACAAGAACTTGGCTGACGGCAAAATAAAATGTGCTAGTCTGTGCTTTTGCAACTGACTTACGGCCATAAGTTCCAAAATCATAGATCAGCACACACAAGTCCCAAACAAACCTTCTTGAATGCAGTTATTAGTGTGCATCAGTTGTTATTATTATTATTATTATTTATTATTATATTATTATTATCAATATCATTGTTACATTATTATTATTGATAGTAGTAGTAGTGGTAGTAGTAATAGTATTACTAATATTATAACATGATTATTATTGTAAAAAATATATTATTTTAAAAAATAATAATATTAATGATAAATATAACTAAAAACAGAAAAAGCTACCGTAATATACTGACGAGCAAAAGAAATGCGACATTTTTCTAATTTAAGATTCCAAAATGTCGCATATCTTTTGCTCGGCAGTACATTTTTAAGGAAACAAAATTCTGAGGCAAACCCCTTTCTTTATTATTATAAAATATACAGCCCAGCCTAATTATTAGACCGTCTAGTACACCGCCATATCGTGCGTATTTTGTGCGCAGCACAGGTTTCTGGCTCTGTCCCGCAGGGATGCCCGATGGGCAAAAGGTCCTCGGGCCGATGTAAGCCTTAGCGCGGGCCAGCTAAGGCTGATGTCAGCCCGAGGACCTTTTGCTTACCGACTTGTGGTGTTCAGTTTTCTTCACAAGTCAGGACTGCAATATCGCGATCGCGAATCAGGTGGTCTGAGGCCGCTTTTTTGGCTCCAGAAAATCGATTTACTAAAACTGACTACCTATGTCTCTGTGTGAGCTCCTGCCGTGAGACGGCCTTGGTTGCCTTGCTCGGCGTTAAACCCTAATAACTAACCGGCTTTATGTGAGCTACCCTCGATTGGCGGAACGTCTTGGCTTCTAAATTCCGAAACACTGACCATGCATTAAGCTAACCTGTGTAAGGTTAGTTTTTTTTGGGGGGGAGGGGGCTAACGCCGAACCGGCGACTAAGGCCAACTCACGGCGAACCTGTTTAAAAGGAATAGACATCAAGTCCATTTTTGAAAAAAGCTAGATTTTTATTCTATTACAATGAAAATTTCGCTTTTCACAAAAATGGTCTTATTTGGCTTTTGCTTTCACAGAGCAGCACATACCTTAAGATATAAACTGACGAGCAAAAGAAGTGCGACATTTTTGGAAGCATCGGAAACATGGTTCCAAAGGTGTAACCTTTATTTTGCTTCTCAGTATATACAGGCCTAGAAAGAAATGCTAAATTCACTCTGTGGAAATGTAAAAGTAAGTGGAATTATATAGATGTTTGACAAATAATGTGTTTATCTATCTATCTATATTCCGTAGTCTTGACGACCGTTGGGGCACCAATGATGACTTGACAACCAGTTCCCTCCATTCCTCTCTGTTCTCTGCCATTCTTAGTGTATCGCCCAGTTTCAGTCCTGTCCATTCTGAGATATTGTCCTCCCATCTTTTCCTCTGTCTTCCTCTCATTCGTCCTCCTTGCACAGTGCCTTGCAGGATTGTTTTGGCAAGCCCTGCTGAACGCGTGACATGCCCATACCACTTCAGTTTGCGTTTTCTCACAATGGCTAATAAGTCTTCATAGGGCCCGATGGCTTGCCTGATTCTGCTTCCCACTTCCTCGTTCGTGATGTGATCTCTGTATGAAATGCCAAGCAGCCTTCGAAAACATCTCATTTCAGTGGCTTGTATCCTCCTTTCAAGATCTGCTGTGAGGGTCCATGTCTCACAGGTATATAGGAACACTGAGATGACTAAGGAGCGCATCAGTCTGATCTTGGAGCAGAGTGTGATGTTTCTGTTCTTCCATTATGGTTTTCAATCTTGTCAGTGCTGTTGTTGTCTGCGCAATCCTGGACAGTATTTCTGGTTTTGATCCTTCATCTGTCACAATGGCTTCTCAGTATTTGAATGTATTAACTGTTTCCATTTTTTGGCCTCCAATCATGACGTCAGTGCCAATGCCACTGGTGTTATTTGTCATCAGTTTGGTCTTCACTGCATTGATTTCCATCCCAAACGCCATGGCTGTACTGTCCAGCTTTTCCACCAGCTGAGCTAGCTCCTTCTCTGTTCCTACAAGGCCATCAATGTCGTCCGCAAAGCGCAAGTTCGTGATTGTTCTGCCTCCAATACTGACAGTTGCTTCATGCTCTTTCAGAGCGTCTGTCATGATTCTTTCCAGGAAGATGTTGAAAAGAGTAGTTGAGAGCAAGCAGCCTTGTCTGACTTCAACTGTTGTCCTAAACCAGTTTCCTATTTTGCCTTTGAAACAGACTGTGCTAGTGGCCTTGTTGTAAAGGTTTGGCGGTCATGTAATCGCGGAATAATACAACTATTTTGTATACGTTTTTGCAGATTTTGTTTGTTTGTTTGTTTGTTTGTTTGTTTGTTTGTTTGTTTGTTGAAGGCTTGCCAGAGGCGAGCATTTTTTTTTTTTACAGTCAGGAGTTAATGAGGCCGTTTACACTGCAACCCGATTTGAACTCAGCCCAGACGGATTGAACTCAGGTTAATGCGTTTACACTTGCATTTGCAATCGGGGCGGTTAACTGCCCCACGTAACTCTGCCAAAGCATCCTACGAGTGCACCATGGCATTCTCCGTCTGGTATTTGAAAATCGATTTGCGTTTGAAAGTGATGTGCTGCGCAAATTGGTCATATGCGTATTAGCAGTCGAGTCTCGCAACCGGACATGATGAACAAGCCAGTCAGTTTCGCTGTGCACTAGAGCTAAGCATTGTGGATGCAAGGGACTGCAGGGCGATGAAAAGTGTGTACTGAAAATCCCACTAGATGACGTTACGTGAACAGTTACACACAATACGCATAATAATGAGGCGGAATGGAATGCGATTTAGATGATCCAATTTCCGGGTTCAGCCTTCCTTCGGACTGAGAAGGGTTGAACCAGTCTGCAGTGCTCCGGCCAACCCTGGTCGGACCAAAGTAAACGTTCCAACCCGGATTGAATTCCCGTACAAGGCGGGTTACTATTCAAGTGTAAACGGCCTCGTTAGAGGCCGTTTACACTTGCACAGTAACCCGGCTTGTACCCGAGCGTGCGAAGAAGTTTGCACTGACACTACCTCAGTCTTTCAGTAGCGGCCCGAGCAGTGTGTGAGCTCAGTAACGAGAAAGCTAACCTCGACCGGCTTTGCTTGCTAGAGTTCTCTGTGCTAATCTGTGAAGGAATGGCAATTTTAACTTCTTCCGTTCGGCGGCAGTGCCGAGAAAATGTGAACACCACCCAAGTGTAAAAGGTGTAGATCCTCATGAGCCCACGCAGTCGCGGGGGCTCATGAGGATCTACACCTCTTGCTGACGCAACTCTGAATCTATGTTCCTGGAACAGCGAGGGCTTTTTTTATGCTAAATCAGCGAAGTGACTGAGTCTGCGTCAGTTGACACTTAAGGGGTCAATTGCCGTTTTCTAGACGTATCCTCTTGTTATAAATACCTCATTATCTAGTGGACTTTGTCTCACAAATAGTCATTATTGGATCACACAGAACAAATTGCAAATGAATAGTCACAAAACTGAGGCCTTAAGATTTTTCTTGTTCAACCTCCGTCCACTGATCTCCCAGACTCGATCAGGGTTGGTCAGAACAGTATCCCCTTTTCTTAGTCGTCCAGTAATCTTGGTGTTATCTTTGACAATAGACTGACCATGAGTGAGCATGTCAACAAGGTTTGCCAATGTTCCTTCTTTGAATTGAGAAAGATCAGTTCAATTCGGCACCTTCTCACTACCGAAGCAACTAAAACGCTTGTTACCTCCCTTGTTCTTTCACCATTGATTTTTGTAATTCCCTTTTGGCTGGTGTTCCTCAGAATCTTCTTGATAAACTTCAAAGAGTTATGTGGCTCTGCCTGACTAATTTACAGAGTACCGAAACGTCAGCACATAACACGCTTACTTGTTCACCTGCAATGGCTGCCTGTATCTCAAAGAATTGTGCGGTACCAAGGTCTCTGTTATTTGTTACAATGCTATTACCGGTTCTGCGCCCCTATATTTGTCCGACCTGGTTCATATTTACACGGCGCCTTCAAGATCCCCCCGTTCAGCATCAGACACGCGTATTTTCAGGGTTCCTGGGCGAAAGAAGTCTAGCCAGGGCCAGCGTGCCTTTTCTTATTTCGGTCCAGTCACCTGGAACGACCTTCCAGCCCATGTCAGACATGCCCCAACTCTGTCTGCTTTTAAATCACTGCTCAAGACCTGTTTTTTATGCATATAGTTAGATGCATTTTCAGTGCGTTAGCAATCTTTGGCAGTAACTGTTCAATCTTGGAACAGTGTGTGTGTGTGTGTGTGTGTGTGTGTGTGTGTGTGTGTGTGTGTGTGTGTGTGTGTGTGTGTGTGTGTGTGTGTGTGTGAGTGTGAGTTTTTGATATGTGTCACGTCAGTTTTTGTAACATTTATTATAGCGTTTTCTTTCTTGTACTTTTGTTTTGTGATTTTTTTATCTTGTAAAGCGGTTAGAGCACCATTTATTTGGAGATTAAGCGCTATATAAGTTTACATTATTATTATTATTATTATTATTATTATTATCTTCGTTAAATGTCTGATAAGCGATGTTTTTGTGTCAAGTGTATATCGTCAGAACTTTCAAGCCTCGTATGTTGTCCAACAGACGTTTTCCGGGGAAGAAAATAGGTCAAAATTGCACGTTTTTCGACGAAATCAGTGAATTAAAAGCTCGGACAAATATTGCGATACATGTATCACAATATTTGTCCGGGCTTTTAATCCACTGTTTTCGTGAAAACACATGCAATTTTGACAGGTTACTTTTGATTTCAGTCTATTACACAACCGACGATATGTTTTATTTTGGAGAAACAAACAAAAAAATAGGTGAATTTTATATCATTTCACTCAACAACTTACACCCAAATGGCTTAGTAAGAAGAGGGCGTTGGCACATTCCAGACGTACAGCATCCGGATATGCGACTACCACGGTATGTCGCGTATCCGGGCGCAACACGTCTCGAATGAGTTAAATCGGCCGATCTCTGCCGACCCCATTATTCTTACGCCGGGATCCACTCCAGGTCGCAGCTTTCTTTTTTAAATAACAGGAATAACCCAAAAAAGACTCTCACGTTAAACGGACCCGGGGTCATTTTAGTAAACCAGATCGCCGGATATGGGATCATTCTTTAATACGCCAGATCGATCCGGGGTCATTTTTTTAGTACGCCAGATCGATCCTGGGTCACGCTTTCAGTACGCCTGATGAGCCAGGGTTCATTTGTGAGCTTTCCGCCCAGCAAAACGTCTTGGGGCCCACTGACGACGGTCGCAGCGGGCCATCGTGCGGCCATCGTGAGCCCGAGGAATTTTGCTTATGTAACTCCCCGATACTGTGACCTTCACGCCAGAACGACTCTGGGAATCGGCGGACCGATCAGGCGACTGAGAAACTCACTCATTTTTTTCCGATTGATATGGATACGGAACACAGCAGCCGGACTGCGGGCCCCTAGCTTTCATGCGCCACTCCGCGTGTGCACAAGGCGTCCCGGCATCTTTCTGTACACAAGAAAGGACACGTCAGTTTTTAGTTGTGTGGACTGCAGAGAAACGGTGTGCACACGGCTCGGTGTGTGCCGCGTGATGGGGAAATGTTGCGGGCTTGCAGTCGAGCGCATATTATATGTGTTTATTGTTTGTTGTCGTAGCGGCTTTGTTTGTTTGTGTGAGTTTTGTTTGTTGTTGTTTTATTTTTGTTTGTTTTTTGTTGTTGTTTTATTTTTGTTTGTTTTTGTTGTTGTTTTATTTTTGTTTGTTTTTTGTTGTTGATTTTTGTTTTGTTTGTTTTGTTTGTTTTTTGTTTGTTTGTTTGTTTGTTTGTTTTGAGAGAACAACCCAGCGAAGAAATCAGCACTCTTAGAAAAGACAGTTACAACACAACACGTTTGGCAATCACTTTGTTTGTTTGTTTGTTTGTTTGTTTGTTTGTTTGTTTGTTTGTTTTGGTTTGGTTCTTTTTGTTTGCTTGTTTTTTAATTGGAGGGGGGTACGATACCGAGTGCGCAAAAGCTTATCGGGCCGACATCGGCAGCAATGGGCCCGCGCACCGCCGTGCGCAGGCCCACTTAGGCCGACGACCGGCCCGATGCTCTTTAGGCCAGACTCAGCCCCGTCACTCAAACTAGAGCCGGAGACTAGCACACCGTACTAGAACTGGAATCTCTGCACTAGTCACTCTGATCAAAGTCACCCGCGTGAACTGCAGACATTTCAGTCAGCGGCAGATCAGTGGCCGCGGATTGAGCAACCATGTGCTGTATGTCTGGAAACATGGCGGTCTCGCAAATTCAGTCCTCGGGTGCCGTGTGTCAGATACAGGAATAAGCACCTGTGGATATGCTTGGAGCTACCACTGACTGACTTATTCAGAAAAGGTCGTCAATAGACGTTGTTCGGAGATTGACATGTGTGTCCACTGTTTTAAGATAAGATATTATTAGTTGTATTACGAGTTAGGTTTTGCCAGTGATTCTTGTCGCCTGTCGGGTCCGGTCAGGGGTTATTGTCGGAGGTAAGAGTCGAGGGCTTTAGCCCGAGACTCCTACCTCCGACACTGCCCCCCCCCCCTCCCCCCAATTCCCCCGGACCCTGTTAGTTACTTTGATGTTTAACGTCCATCGCACCGGGGTGATAATGGACGGCCCTAACGGGCGGGTTGGGGGTGGATGGGGGGGGGGAGTGGCAGGGACAGCTGTTACCTATGTAGTACGACCTGAACACTGGTCAATTAGGCCGCACTGCAACTGTGTCACTTTGATTTACCAGGACCGTATCACGGACATGCTAGCCCGTCCGTTATAAGGTCCCGGTACAGCGAAACCTGTGTTTGGCATGGAGGGTGTCAGTTAGTTTTGAGGGTCAACTGAACCCCGAGCCGACGACTAAGGCAATCTGACGGCGGTCGATGACGTGAGTATGTCTTTGTGTTGGTGCCCAACAGAGTGTGGATGCTGGCTCACGGCTCTCCCATGAGCATGCCGCAGTTTCTGGAACTGAAAGACAAGTTTGGCAACAGCCTGTACTTCGGCAACGGAGGTGACGTCAGGTTCGCCGCCACGCCAATCATCGACGACTTCCGCCAGCAGCTCAAGGACGTGCACGAGCTGGAGCTCCGGCCAGATGACGTCATCGTTGTGGGCTACCCCAAGTCAGGTGGGTTTATTGTGTGATTGTTTTACCCCTTCTAGCCACAAGGTCCCATTTCTCAAATTGTGGAGGTGTTGCCTAACGACTATGTACCAGTTGCAAGAGATGGCTTGACCATGATAATTCAAGGGCAGTGCCAGATTAGCTTGTGTCAGGGCTGAATGGGTTAAAATCTGGGCATGGAGGAAAACTCTGCTCTTCTTTTTAATTTTTTTCTTTTCTTTTTTTCCGATTCGACGTTTTTACTTATCCACAGCACTTTAACACATTCAGCCTGAGGACCGAACTCCCCAAACGTTGAAGTCGCCCTCTGAAGGACTGCATTACAATTTCTAGAGACAGATCGAGCATGATAGTTCAAGGGTGATGCCAGAATAGCTTGGCGCCTTCAGGCGCCAAGCTAATCTGGCACTACCCTTGAATTACCATGGTCACGCCATGTCCTGCTGTAGGGATCCGGGGCTAAAAGGGTTTTAACCCTCTTGTCCATGCGGCCACCAGTACTGTCAACAGCAAAGGTGACTGCACAGACAAGGGGGTTAACTCATTCAAAGTGCCCCGCATCAATAGATGCGAAAGTGTCGCATAGCGTTATTGACGCGGGGCGCCTTGAACGAGTTCGTTGAGGTTCATCTCGTGATGGGTGCATTATTGACCGTCATGTAAGTACTGACCCAGCCTACAAGCCCATGAGCCTATGAGGTGGGGCCGACGCGGGCCCTGAGCCTGTGGCTATCTGGGGCCTGCGTCGGCTCCATCTCTGTACTCGTGGGCTTGCAGGCTAGGTACACACTTCGTGCGAAAACGCATTGTATAAAGTGCATCAAAAGATTACGATGTACTCAAAAAATAAAACAGGCTTAAAGCACCATTACACCGCATAAATCCGAAGCCGATACGTTTCTGCACCATTTGTGTTTGTTATGTTTTTTCGACACACCTCATGAACTTTAACAAGGCAGAAACAGCGCATGCGTAATCGCACTTATTTATTCTGTGCAGCCGTTAGCGTTTCAAACTATTGTTAGCTGTTTCTCGTACTGATAGCACTGTATTTATAGAACGGAGTGGAGTCATTGTCAGGTTACTTGATATTAAGACGCCGTGTGCTGAACTGGATTGTCCTGTGTCTACATGAACCATAACTAGACCTGTGTGTAGCGTTTCGTAAAAGTTTGTTGCAAAAGTATATCTTTGAACAGTTACGGCGGTAGTGGGCCTTCAAAACACGCAGTTGTACGATTTGAAGTCTTTTCAAAGATCTGTTGTGTGCGTATTGACAAAAGCTATCAAGCGAACAGTAGGCCATCATAGAATACATAGCCTGTTTTGGCAGTGCTCGGCTTCTGGGAGACGTCAAAATTGAAATTAACAACTTTTAAAAAAAAATAAATAAAAAAAAACTCATTCAGCCCCGGCACACCACAGCAAGACATGGATCGAGCATGATAGTTCAAGGGTGGTGCCAGAATAGCTTGGCGCCTATAGGCGCCAAGCTATTCTGGCATCACCCTTGAACTATCATGCTCGATCTGTCTCTAGAAATTGTAATGCAGTCCTTCAGAGGGCGACTTCAACGTTTGGGGAGTTCGGTCCTCAGGCTGAATGTGTTAAAGTGCTGTGGATAAGTAAAAACGTCGAATCGGAAAAAAAGAAAAGAAAAAAATTAAAAAGAAGAGCAGAGTTTTCCTCCATGCCCAGATTTTAACCCATTCAGCCCTGACACATTGCAACACGATGTGAATCGGCCCTACTGGCTTTACCCTTTCGCTGCCAATGATCGCCGATTTCGCGTCCGAAACCACTGCACGCCGAGCGACATTCGCGCGAAGAACACAAATAAAACGGGGTCAGAGATTTGCGCAAAGAACACAGGACTAAACACAAATGAAACGGATCCAGAGATTGCGCAAAGAACACAGGACTAAACACAAATGAGACGGGGTCAGAGATTTGCGCAAAGAACACAGGACTAAACACAAATGAAACGGATCCAGAGATTGCGCAAAGAACACAGGACTAAACACAAATGAAACGGGGCCAGAGATTTGCGCAAAGAACACAGGACTAAACAGAAATGAAACGGGGCCAGAGATTTGCGCAAAGAACACAGGACTAAACAGAAATGAAACGGGGCCAGAGATTTGCGCAAATAACACAAGACTAAACACAAATAAAACGGGGCCAGAGATTTGCGCAAAGAACACAGGACTAAACACAAATGAAACGGGGCCAGAGATTTGCGCAAATAACACAAGACTAAACACAAATGAAACGGGGCCAGAGATTTGCGCAAATAACACAAGACTAAACACAAATAAAGCGGGGCCAGAGATTTGCGCAAAGAACACAGGACTAAACACAAATGAAACGGGGCCAGAGATTTGCGCAAAGAACACAGGACTAAACAGAAATGAAACGGGGCCAGAGATTTGCGCAAAGAACACAGGACTAAACAAGAGAGATAAATCCTCACGAGCCCCCGCGACTGCGCGGGTTCGTGAGGATTTATGTCTCTTGCAGATGTAGCGTTCGCCTTGGGGCCCAGGCAGACTAAGAGGTTAAGCGTCCTGCCAGAATAGCTTGGAGACGTGCACTATCATGCTCGATCTGTCTCTAGAATTGTAACACAGTCCTTCAGAGGGCAACTTCCTAATTTGGGGATTTCGGTCGTCGGGCAAATGCGGGGGCTCGTGAGGATTTATGTCTCTTGCAGTCGGGTAGCGTTGGCCTTGGGGCCCAGGCAGACTAAGAGGTTAAGCGTCCTGCCAGAATAGCTTGGAGACGGTAGGCTTCAAGCGATTCTGGCACTACTCTGAAACTATCCTGTTCGATCTAGTTCCTGCACCCAAATGTCAAGTATCCTAGAAGTGTCGACAATACAATAGGAGAAATGTCGGTTGTGAATTCTGCGTATTCGTTCTCGGTTCAGGCTAGCGATCTAGTCACCATTTTTTTCTAAAAATGCATTAGACGATAACTTTCTTAAGAATTTTGATTTTATTGTTTCCCACAAAATAAATGTTGTCCGTTTTTATTAACCTTTTCACACTCCCTAAAAAAATCTGATCACCACCCAACTGCAAGAGGCATAGATCCTCATGCGCCCCCGCAGTCGCGGGGGCTCATGAGGACTATCTATGCCTCTTGCTGAAACCACTTTGTATCCATGTTTCTTTGACCGCTGGCGATCCGGCTTTCACGTTCGGTTTACAATGATTTTATAAACACAGACCGCGTCCACAGACAGTAAAGAGGTTAAGCGATTGGTGACTGATTCATGAACCATAATTATATGGTTTACTAGCACATGTAATAACCTTTTACCTGTCAAGCAAGTGCATGCTGTCCAATGTGCGTCGGGGGGGGGGGGGGGATTCTCAAACGTACGCTATCAATAAAAATGTTAATTTCGAAACGAAAACGTGACTTTGCCCTCGGTTCTCAATGTTTGCACGTGACACCTTCGTGTCAGCGCGTGCGAGTCAATATCATCGACCCAAGGATGACTTCAACAAAGACCACAGACAGATGTAGTCAAACCCTGCCCTGAATATATATATATAATAAAGAAACACTGCAGCCTCCTTTTTCTCTTTTTGACCCTTTTCGTGTCGGTAGCGGTTTTTTTTGTCGTGATGATTCTTATAGGAATCATCGCGACAAAAACCGCTACCGACACGCAAAGGGTTTAATCCTGTCACACATGCAACATTTCCGTGAGATTTTTTTTTTTTTTTTCATTAAGCAAGCACTCCGGCAGTTTCCATTAATCCTGTAGATGCCGAGTGCAAATACAGGCAGGGTAAAAAAAATTGGTTGTAGTATATGACGTTGACATATACTGGCGAGCAAAAGAAATGAGACAAATTTGGAATCATGTCATCGGAAACACTTAAGTGTTTCCGATGATTCCAAAATTGTCGCATTTCTGTTGCTCGTCAGTGCAGTATAGTATGCTGCCGTTAAACTGGTAAAAGTCAGTGATTGATTGTACATTGCTTAACGTCCCGACAGCAACAAGGCTTTTTCAGGGCGTGTGGTAAAAGTCAGCTTGTCCATTTTTTTAATTTTTTTTTTAGAAGAGCGAGATTTTCATTGATATACAATAGCAATCTCACTTTTCTCAGATATGGATATACTAGCTTTGGCCGTACTACGGCGGTATGCTCTGCCCCTTCACCACCGGGGCACAGCAAACGATGTCAAAATACAAAAGACATAGATCCTCATGGGTCCTCAGCATGTGTAGGAAGCTATGAGGATTTGAACACTCTTGCTTGACTTATTCATACTGGTGTCCTGCAGACAGACAGGGCCGGCAGTGAATCTGCGATGGCTCCAGTTATACACAATCAACAATTTTCTCAAATCAGAAGTCGGTCAAAATTGGCCGGAAACAGTGGATTAAAAGCATGTTTGTCCGTGCTTTTAGTCCACTGCGTCAAACGCATGCAAATTTGACCAGAATTTGATCTGTTTTCGTCGAAAGACGTTGCAGTTTTGATTGCTTTTTGATTTCTAAACAACGTCTGTTGGTTTTCTCTCATGTACAGGCAACCACTGGCACCAGCAGGTCATACGCATGCTGATCCAGAACTCCACAGACTACAAGCCGAACACTTTCACCACAGAAGTCCTCGAGTATATCCCCGAGTCCTACCGCCCGCCGGCCACCGGACCCCGCGTCTTCTTCTCTCATCTGCTCTTCAGATACCTCCCGCGCCAGGTCAGCGAGAAGAAGGTCAAGGTCGTGCACGTAGTGCGCAACCCTAAGGACACGTTCGTGTCGATGTTCGCGCAGCTGAGCGAGATGAAGAACGAGATGGGCTACAGCGGCACGTGGGACCAGTTCTTCCAGGTCATGCTGGAGTGGGGATGTGAGTATGACAAGATCCTCGCCCTTCCACCTCCCATTGGCATGCCTGTATACCGATGGGTAGACCTCTTTCTTGGTTTGTAGCAAATCTGTGATCTTTTGAAATGGCGGGTACGTGTTCTGTGCCGAGAAAATCATAACACCACCCAGCTGAAAGAGGTATAGATCCTCATGAGCCCCCGCAGCTGCGGGGGCTCATGAGGATCTATGCCTCTTGCTGACACCACTCTGAATCCATATTGCTGATACAGCTTGGATTTTGTGGTGTTGAGTCAACGAAGATTTGGAGAAAAGCAATCTACACTGATTAGCTGGCACTGAACGGGTTAACATGAAACCCCGAAGCTTTGCTCTGGCTGTGCAAATAGGCTATATGTGTGTAATGTTTTGTGCTGTGCTGTGCTGTATCTTGCTGTGCTGTGCTATGCTGTGCTGTGCTGTGCAGTGCAGTGCCATGCAGTGTTGTGCTGTGCTGTGCTGTGCTGTGCTGCACCGCTCTGTGTTGTGCTGTTCTGTGCTGTGCTGTGCTGTGCAGTGCTGTGCTGCGCCGTGCTGCGCTGTGCTGTGCTGTGCAGTGTTGTTCTGTGCTGTGCTGTGCTGTGCCGCTCTGTATTGTGTTGTGTTTTCCTGTGCTGTGCTGTGCTGTACCGCTCTGTGCTGTGCCGTGAACCTCTCTTCTGTGTTCCTCTCAGTCTTCTTTCCCAGTCCCTTCCTTTCCCTTCTTTTCTCTTGCCTCCTTTTTCTGATCCGATCCGGCTCTCTGTTTCTGCTTTTGTTCTGATGTATTCATTTTTTAGTCAGTTGCTATAGCTGTGTGTTGGTTTGTTGCAGTCTGGCACGGCAACTACTTTGACCATTTGTTGGACTGGGAGAAAGAGATTGACAACCACCCAGAGTTGTCCTTTTTTGTCTCGCCCTATGAGGACATGAAAAAGGTCAGTTGTTCACAGGTTCACACAATTTAGCGCATACACAGAGGAAATGGTCTAACTGTGATAGCTCGCGAGTCGCTGCCAGGCTGACCAGGCTCGTGAGCTGTCGTGGTCAATCCACCCCAGTTAGTAAGACAGGTGTGCAATATTAAACATTGAAATAGTTGTAACGCTTTGCACGTAAAAATAATGAGCGACAACAGGTTTGGCTCATTTCACCCCACCGCTGCCAGAAACATCGAACACCACCCAACTGCAAGAGACAAAGAACCTCATGAGCCCCCGCACCTGCGGGGGCTCATGAGGTTCTTTGACTCTTGCTGACCTTGTTCACGTAAGTGATCCTTGGATGCTTTGGTTTTGAATTAGCTCTGCTTTCAAAGACATAATTTTGCGGCCACTGGCAGTAAAGTGGTTAAATTCCAGACGTGCCGGATACCCTGCAAATAAAGTTGGGCGCTCCAGAAATGCCACATAAAAATATGCGGCATGTTTGGAACGCTATATTCATTCGCTGTTTAAACGTATGCGGCCGGCACCACGTCTTCAAAGCTAACTTCATGTTGCTAATTTATCCGTTCGCGACAAATCTTTGAATGCTAATTGCATTCAGCTGCCGCGTTAAAAAAAAAAATGTATGCGGTACGTCTCAAACGAAATAAAGATTCAAGGTATATTAATTCACCATATTGCCAATGCCGATTAGGACTGTGTCCTGATGCTGAACACACACACTTACAACCGTTCAACAACTTACAACCGTTCAACAAAAATACATACATAAATAATGTAATGTCTTAGAAAGAAAGAAAAAAACGACTGAATGAGGCTTAAACTTAAAACTCAGCTTCTCCTGCTGTTTCAGGACCCTGTGGGGCAGATTGAGAAGCTCAACGAGTTCCTAGAGCTGGGGAGGTCGGCAGAGCTTTGCCAAGACATCGCCCAGGCGTGCACCATCCACAACATGCGAGAAAAAGAGGAGGAGCAGGTTCGCGCGCTTCAGCAGGTGTACAAGGCGGATGCTGTCGGGATCTACAGGAAAGGTAAGAGCCATCACGAAAACTGATTACTTGTTTTAGTCTTGAATACGCTGACAATGTGCATATATACTGACGAGCAAAAGAAATGCGACATCATTGGAATGATGTCGCATGTCATTTGCTCTTCAGTGTACATATCGACGGTGTTTGAGACGTGCCACGACAAAAATCCGCGTGTCCGAATAGGGCACGACACGAATGTGTGAAACCATAGTCGCATGCCTGGCGACAACCATGTAGCTGTCCGTAGATGTTTCAGTCGCTACGACTCCTTCAGGAATCATTCTGACAAAAATCACTAATGACAGCTAAACAATTAAGCCATAATAACAAACTTATTATGTTAATTCCCTCTACAATTTTTTGTTTCGTCTGACGGACACACAAATTTTGTCAGGGGCAATTAGCCTTGTACGTGTTTCTCTAAGTGAGATACCGTTTCTATTTAAACATTTTTTTTTTTAATTCTGGCGATCCGTACACTTACAAATGTCGGGATATTAGTTCTGCTGGGACAAAAGACTTTTTTAAAAGTCCATTTTTGTGAAAAGGGAGAATTTCATTGTAATATAATAACAATCTTGCTTTTCAGAATAAAAAATGGTTTTACTGTCTTTTGCCTTCATCTGTAAACCTGACGCTAAGATCAGCCATCACAGCGTTGGCATTCTGGTTTAACCCATTACATCCTGAGGCTGATTTTTAAAAAAATATTTTCCTTGTTGTCTTGTGAATGTTTTATTACAGATTAGGAGATAGATCCACCATTTTAGTTCAAGAGTGTGCTAGAATAGCTTGGCGCCTGAGGCGCCAAGCTATTCTGGCACCACCCTTGAACTATCACAGTCACATTTATTCCAAGCAATCGTGTATCAGGATGAAAAGGGTTAAAATCAGCCGGCCGTTTGATACTTTCATTGCCATACTTAACGATAGACACGTTTTGTCAATGATTTCCTCGTCTTCGTCTTCTTCTGAGACAGAACGTCTTTTTGTCTTTGAGCAGGCGAGATTGGCGACTGGAAGAACTGGTTTACTCCAGAACAAGACGCGCTCTTTGAGGAGGTGTACCGGAAGCGCATGGCGGGCAGCAAGAGAACCTTCCGCTTTGAGTGACCTTCACCTTTCACTCTACACTGACGTGACTGTGACGTAGCCGGCTTACAGTGATTCCGGTACCAGAAAAAAACAAACAGGTCATCTCTTTGGCGGAAGTGGAACATAGCCGAAAGGCAGTGATTCAGCGGGAACACTGCCCTCGGCCGCAGGACTAGATCATCTCTATTCACTTCCATCACGAAACATTTAAAAACCGCTACCGACACGCAAAGGGTTAATTCATTCAAGACGTGCTTCATTCGGATACGCGGCTTAATGCCGCGTATACGAATGCGGCACGTCTTGGATTTTTTTTTTTTTTTTAATGTTTCGACCATGAGGGCTCAAGGTGTCTGATTAGCTTGGCGCCTTCACATCAATCAGTTCAGTAATACGACTGACGGTAAGCACGAAGCTGATTACAGGGTAGTGCCTGATTAGTTTGGCGCCAGGAGGCGCCAAGTTAATCAGCACTACCCTTGAACCATCGTGTTCCATTTATTTCAACGGGCGTATGATGCTTTGGTTTTGAAGCGAAAAGGTGCGGTGTTCAAAATGACACAACGATGTACATACGTGTTCTCTTGTTAATGAGATTTTAGGGAGGAGGAAAAAGTGATGATGGGACCTTGAACGTGGAAATCCAAAACTCGTCTTTTATTCTTAACCCGGAGCAACATCTTCCACATTGCTGTCACAGAAGCAGTCTTAATTGGCAAGAGGCGTAGATTCTCATGAACCCCTGCGGATGCAGGGGTTCATAAGAATCTACGCCTCTTGCTGATGGGCTAATTTAGATGGAAACCATGATAGCCTCCTATTATTGTCTCATGCAGCGACCAATCACCATCCATGTCCGTTCTTGCCCTTGTTCCGCTAAACTGGGGTTAAGTTCAAAATTGTCGCTCTAAAGAGTTCCTTGTACATTACGACATCTTTAGTTTGACCCTTGTACGGCCGTGCACGGGCAAAGTAAAGTGGACATCAGCCTGAGGATCGTGTACTTACTGGTTTGCCTCCGGTAGCAACTTTCTGTATTCGTAGAGCTTTTAGTATAGCAGTAGGATAGAGTTCTTTCTTGACAAGTATTAGGCTCAAACCATGAAAGACTCGCTGCTCACTGAGCGAATCTGTACATACGCGGTGCTTATACCAGTCCAGCAAAAGATCTTCGGCACGACGTCAGTCTGAAACTGTTTTCCGGCGCGGCGCAGTCTCTGGCCGATGTCGGCAGGGATGACCTTTTTTGCCGGCTGGATTTTTATCAGTATACGACGATTCAGTTCAATGAACACAGCTTACATACTGACGAGCAAAAGAAATGCGACATTTTTGGAGTGATCGGAAACACTTTTTCCGATCATTCCCAAAAATGTCGCAGTTCTTTTGCTCATCAGTATAATTTGTTTATTCTCAGCATCTACCTCGTCCCACATTGCAAATGGCAGACGGCTGTGTTTCTTCTTGCCTGTACATACCTGTCTTGTTGTTGTTGTTTGGTTTTTGTTTTGTTTTTGTTTTCTTTTCTTTCCAGTGTGTGTTTATCTGTGACTTTAGACCTAGAGCCTGTAAGGCCCCCAAATCACAGACATGAACACACACTTTCTGATAACTTTCATACTGATGCGGGTTGTATGGGCTAACTCATTCAGCCCGACGGCCGTGTTTCCCAACTTGGAGGCGCCATCTAACGACTATTTACCAGTTGCAGGAGATGGATCGACCATGATAATTCAAGGGCAGTGTCAGATTAGCTTGGCGCCGACAGGCGCCAAGCTTATCTGGCACTGCCCTTGAATTATCATGGTCGATCCATCTCCTGCTGTAGTGCGTCAGGGCTGAATGGGTTAATCATTTGTCCGTTCCAAAAAATAGTACAGAGGCAAGGGTGGGTATTAATATGCGATTGTTGACGCAAAATTAATTTCGATCTATTTATAAACCCCTTCACTGCCCAGATAAATTCAACACGGCCCAACTGCAAGAGGTATAGATCCTCATGAGCCCCCAAGCAGTTGCGGGGGCTTCACTGATGAGGATCTATACCACTTACTGATGAAAACTACTTAACGTCCATGTCTCCGTGGACGGTTGAGGATGTTTGGTGTTGATTTAACAATGATTTCATAACACACTCTGCGTCCGCTGGCACCGATAGGGTTAAAATCGACCACAAAGTCACCGCTGGCATCGATAGGGTTAAAATCGCCCACAAAGTCACCGCTGGCATCGATAGGTTAAAATCGCCCACAAAGTCACCGCTGTGTTATAATTTGTATTTCACGATAGTTTCCTAGATGATTTAACCTACAGTCCGGAGTGTAGAGCACAGATATATAATGATTGATAGTTTTAAAAAATAAAATAAAAACTGTGTGCATGTCAAGGCAAAAAGACGGACTTGTTCTATAGGATGTCAGTATTAACCCTTATCATTTGGAATACGTCAGTGTGTGAAATAAGTTTGACTAAAATAGTTCAAGGGTAGTGCCAAAGAAGCTTGGCGCCTCTAGGCCACCCTTGAACTAAAGCCATTGGTCTGTATCCTTATCTGTAAGTACTATAATGTAGCTTGCATATGGCAGTGTACAAGTTTGAAGCTCTTAGCCTCAGGATGATATGGGGTAAGGTCCCGGTAAATCAAAGTGCTAAAGTTGCAGTGCCGCGCCTGTTTTGATCAGTGCTCAGGTCGTACTCCATATGCAACAGCTGTCTCTGCCCCCCCCCCCCCCACCCACCCACCCCCACCCCTCCGGACGTTAAGCCCCGATTAATCAGCTAAGCTTACGCATAATGAAACAGGTTGTAGTTGTAGTGTAGGGTTGTGGGCAATGTCTACAGTGTATTCATATGAAGTCGCTGTTTTCTGAATGATAAAACTATAAATCTTTTTTAATCTGCAGGATATGCATAGCTTTATTTTTAACTTGTTCACACCTAAAATCATGACTTTTTTTTAACCCATTTGGAGGTGTCATCTAACGACCATGTACCAGTTGCAGGAGATGGGTTGACCATGATAATTCAAGGGTAGTGCCAGATCAGCTTGGCGCCTTCAGGCGCCAAGCTGATCTGGCACTACCCTTGAATTATCATGATCAATCCATCCCCTGCTGCATATATAGGGCGTCGGGGCTGAACGGGTTAACTCGCGACTTGGAGAGGCGTCGATTAACCCCTTGACAGTACACTACCAGAGATGCATTGCCCTTGGCCATGATAGCTTAAAAGAAGTGCCAGACATGCTCGGCGCCATACCGGCGCCGATCCACCCCTTCCTGTGGTATGTTGTCTTAAGGGGTTAAATCATTAAGCCCCGAGGACGAAATTATTAACCCTTTGCGCGTCGCTTGCGGTTTTTGTCGCGATGATTCCTGCAGGAATCATCGCGGCAAAAACTGGTACCGACACGCAAAGGGTTGATTTTCGGCCTCTGAGATGTATCCTCTGAGGCCTACGTCACAGTCCTGGAGACAGACTGAAGTCGTCAAGTCATTCTGGCACCACCCTTGTACTATCACGGTCGATCCGCATCCTGTCGTAGCGCGTCCACAGGGTTTTATGGGTCAAGGTGTTAATTAGCGAGTGTGCATGTATTTCTTCTTCTAGTTCGTTGTACAGTGTCACATTGTGAAATGTCGGAATGCAAGTTGTAATCTAAACGGGGTATGTGCATTATAGCGTTTACATGTTTGTTTCACACATTGCGTGCACACGTACAGTCTGTGTATATTTAGAAACCGTTGGTAACTACAAGTAAACTGACGAGCAAAAGAAATGCGACATTTTTGGAATCATCGGAAACACTAAATGGAATCATCGGAAACACTAAATGGAATCATCGGAAACACTAAATGGAATCATCGGAAACACTTTAGTGTTTCCGATGATTCCAAAAATGTCGCATTTCTTTTGCTCGTCAGTATAATACTCCAAACTGTTAGACTCGGACCGATTGCACGCGTGTGAAACGTCAAGAAAATCCCAACAAAGACAGAAACACCATTGGAAAGGGCAAGTACTTGTCGTTTCTAAGCGCGTTTCTTTCTTTTGTTTCGATTTTCTTTCCAAGATGTTAGCTTGAGAACGACGTGGGTGTATGGTAACTCAGGCGACGGTCGACTTGTTTGGAATTGCAATTTCACGTTGATGCTGCAAATGAATACGCAGTATTAAAAAGGGATCTTCTCGACCGTGAAAGGAATGCCTGTGGGTTGTCAAGCATCTGCCTGTAACACTGGTTGCCTCCCTCGATTTGCTACTGACATCAGCGGTCGCGATTTTGAGACAGACAACCAGTGTGCCTTCCTGTCTGAATCGGACAAGATGTGTCCATGTTTGATTAGTTTTTATTTTTATTTTTGTTTATTCTTGTTTTATCTGTCTTTTGTTCTGTTTACTTTTGTTTTTATTTGTCATTATTATTTATAAATAGATAGCTTTGTTTTGTTTATTTCTGATTAAGAGAGACTTCCCAAATCGTTGGACAAGAAGTTGCGTTGTGAATGAAAATGTTTTCTTGTTCTGTATTGAACTGTTTTGTAGTGCGGGATGTTCCAACGGTTTTTAAATCAATGCAAGTACGAGAACGGTTGTGGGTGTGTGTGTTTCTTAACTCAGTCAGCCCGGCGGCCGTATTTCCCAAATTTTGGAGGCTTCCTTCTAATGACTTTGCACCAATTGCAGGAGATGGATCGACCATGATAATTCAAGGGCAGTGCCAGACTAGCTTGGCGCCGACAGGCGCCAAGCTAATCTGGCACTACCCTTGAATTATCATGGTCGACCCATCTTCTGCGGTAGTGCGTCAGGGCTGAATGGGTTAACTAACCTCTGTCAAATGTTCCTTTATTAAGACGATGTCAGACTCATTGATTGATATGAAACGTCCGCTTGTCTGTAATTTTGGATTTCATAGCTTGAGGCCGTTAAGTCCAACAACACAGACGAGAAGACAGTTAACCCTGTGACTAACGTAGCGCTTTTTGTCGCGATGATTCCTGCAGAAATAACAACACCCTGACATCCTTCAGGAATAACAACAGCCTGACATCCTGCAGGAATAACAACACCCTGACATCCTTCAGGAATAACAACACCCTGACATCCTGCAGGAATAACAACAGCCTGACATCCTGCAGGAATAACAACACCCTGACATCCTGCAGGAATAACAACACCCTGACATCCTGCAGGAATAACAACACCCTGACATCCTGCAGGAATAGCAACAGCCTGACATCCTGCAGGAATAACAACACCCTGACATCCTGCAGGAATAACAACACCCTGACATCCTGCAGGAATAACAACACCCTGACATCCTGCAGGAATAACAACACCCTGACATCCTGCAGGAATAACAACACCCTGACATCCTGCAGGAATAACAACACCCTGACATCCTGCAGGAATAACAACACCCTGACATCCTGCAGGAATAACAACATCTTCACATCCTGCAGGAATAACAACAGCCTGACATCCTGCAGGAATAGCAACACCCTGACATCCTGCAGGAATAACAACACCCTGACATCCTGCAGGAATAACAACATCCTGACATCCTGCAGGAATCATCGCTGTAAAAACCGCTACCGACAGACAAAGGGTTAACATTTAGGAACAAAGCAACGCGGAGTATTTGTGTTGTCAACTTATTTGTCGGTGGTTTTTGTCAGAGTGCTGTTTTATACGATCTGGAAACTTAGCTTTACTCATCAGGGTGGTTGCTGATCTTGGGTTTTTGGGACGTATGGCTTTTGGCACCACGGCGAAAGTAATGTCAAAATTCATATACCAGCACCATGATTCATGACAGATGACAGTGTGTGTGTGTGTGTGTGTGTGTGTGTGTGTGTGTGTGTGTGTGTGTGTGTGTGTGTGTGTGTGTGTGTGTGTGTGTGTGTGTGTGTGTGTGTGTGTGTGTGTGTGTGTGTGTGTGTGTGTGTGTGTGTGTGTGTGTGTGTGTGAAGTGTTAGATGGAAGCTTGTGGGATGACTCGTAGCCAAACTTGCCAAGGTTTCATGCTACTGTGTTTGTTTGATTGCGGGCTCGCGTGTGTGTGTGTGTGTGTGTGTGTTTGTCTGTGTGTGTGTGTGTACGTGTGCCCCAGTAATCAAGGCCAGTAAAGTAATCTTTGCTTACTGGGGTATGTGGGTGGGTGTTTGTCTATATGTGTGTGTGTGTGTGTGTGTGTGTGTGTGTGTGTGTGTGTGTGTGTGTGTGTGTGTGTGTGTGTGTGTACTTGTGCCCCAGTAATCAAGGCCAGTAGAGTAATCTTTGCTTACTGGGGTATGTGGGTGGGTGTTTGTCTGTGTGTGTGTGTGTGTGTGTGTGTGTGTGTGTGTGTGTGTGTGTGTGTGTGTGTGTGTGTGTGTGTGTGTGTGTGTGTGTGTGTACTTCTGCCCCAGTAATCAAGGCCAGTAGAGTAATCTTTGCTTACTGGGGTATGTGGGTGGGTGTGTGTGTAACTTACGGCGGATGGGACGTGGATAGCGCGTCCTGTCATTGTGTATTGGTGTATATTTTTTCTCTACTTTGTACAGTGTTATTTTGTAGCTGAATAGCCCTCTCACGCGTTGCTCAAAATGTTACCAGTTTCATTGATTCAATAATAAACCAGTTAAAATACCAAGTAAAATGGTGTTTCTTTGTTTCTTGTCCTCGTGTATGTGTCAATGAATAATTGTAGTTAGTTATTTGGGTTTAACGCCGAGCAGGCAACTAAGGCCATCTCACGGCGGGAGTAATTTTACGTAGAGTATTGTGGGAACCGGACTGTGCTAGCAGGCCAATCAATCAATCAGTCAAGGAACCGGATTCTGCCAGTCAATCAACCAATCAATGGTCAACTAATCAGTCAATCAATCGGCAAATCAAACAATCATTCAATGTGTCAGTGCCAACGGAGAAAGAAACACGCTTAGAATGACAGTTACAATACAGTTTATTTAGTGTTGCTCCTTCTCACTCACAAGATAAGTAGCGACCGAACTGTATACTTGTTTGTCTATACTGAAAAAAAAAAGGTAAAAACTAAAATACTAAAAACCCGAAATATTAATAAACTGTGTTTAAGTGTCATTTCTAAACGCGTTTCTTTCAGTCTCCGTTGGGTTTTTCTCTGCATTTGCATTCTCTGCAGTCACCTTTTTGGTCTGAATGAATCAGTACAAACATCGTCATCGACAAGTGAGTCCGTCTGTCAGTCAGTCAATCAGGCCCTCAAAACTCACCTCTTTCAACAGCACTATAACGCCACCACTCTCCCCAGCCTAAGCTGACTGTCGTAATGTATTTGTGGTACGTGAGTCATTGTCAAAAGCGTGCGCATGCGTGCGCGAGTTGTGAGTGCGCGCTTAGAGTTATAATTATTATCAGATAAGCGCATTATAAATACCGTAATTATTATTATTATTATTATATCTGTTAATCAATTTTCATACTTTCTGCCAAAGCTGCTGACTTTCCGCGTCTTAACAAACAATGGAGCTTATGTCTCAGCAAGGGACATAGCTCCTCAAGTGAGCCCCCGCAACCGCGCGGGCTCATGAGGATCTATGTCTGTTGCAGTTAGATCGTATTCAGTTTTTCTTGGCCATGAAGGGGTTAAATAAATACGCTAAATAGGTCAATGCCAGTCGATGTCACCTCGTGAATTCTGCAATACTCGGCCTCTCTCTCAAGGTCTGGATGGAAACTTGAAGATTTAATGCAGTATCCGACAATGGGGGACCACTTCGCATCGCGTCAGCGTAGTGAACGGAGTAGCCAGTCAGTTCAACTACTAGCTACCCTAGTAGAGTCACTCACAACCTTAACCCTTTGGCTGCCATTGGACTCATATTTTGTTTCTGAAATAATCTTTGTCCATTCAACGACCAAAAGCTTTAACCGTCCCAAGGACCATGCACACAAATCGCTCTCAGCAAGAGGTATAGATCCTCATGAGCCCCCGCGACTGCGGGGGCTCATGAGGATCTATACCTCTTGCATTTGGACGGCAATCGGTTTTTTTCGGCAGCGAAGGGGTTAAACCCCCAGGTCAAAGAAGCAGATCTAGAGATGACTGGAAATGTAGCCAGCAAGACGAGTGGGTTCTCGTGAAAATGTGAACCCGCACGAGGTCTTCCCAGAATCCACGCCTCCTGCTGACCTAAAAAAAAAAAAAAAAAAAAAACAGGAACAGGACCTACAGCTAGACTGACTCTGACAGACTGGCCGACTGATGGTACAGGCTGATGCAGCGTACTGCAATACTTCTTCGGCGACAACTCTTGTCCGCACGAGTTCCCTCCCTTGTTTCATCGCTTGTCGAACCTTGTCGAGGTTCATCAGAGTTCAGTTCGGATCTGTCGAGATCCGACGGAGCGATAGATGAAATATAGGCGGCGGCAAGCGGATAAAAAAAAAAATGTAAAAAAAGACGCGATAAAAGACGGGGTCTCAGAGACCTGTCTGGGTTCGTGGGGTGATGGACATCTTTGGATGTCTGTATAGGTCTTCCAGGGTCGAACCATTGACAGATCTGTACTCGACGACCTAATGGGCGCCAATATATTGAGGGTGATGATTCACTATGATGTCTGCTGGCACATATAAGCCTGTGCCGAAAGGTGCTCAGTGGAACAGCATCGAACTTTGACCTCTTACGTAACTAAACATACAAAACCCTAACAAACTGTGTTATGCTTATCTGAGAGAGAACGAACGAACGAACGAACGAACGAAACTTTATTTTCCAAGGATTGAGATATTAGGCGCGCAGTCCTTTCTTACAATCTGTCCTTGCTAAGCTACTTAAAAAAAAGAAACACCAACCAAAAAACAAAAACTAACTAATAATAAACCTCACACACACGCATACACACACGCACACAGACACACATATAATAATAATAATAATAATAATAATAATAATAATAATAATAATAATAATAATTACGGTATTTATAATGCGCTTATCTTATAATAATTATAACTCTAAGCGCGCACTCAACTCGCACGCGCATGCGCACGCTTTAGACAATGACTCACGTAACACAAATAGTGAAAATACATTACGACGGTCAGCTTGGGGTGGGGAGTGTGGTGATATAGTGCTAGAACTGTTGAAAGAGGTGAGTTTTGAGGGCGGACTGGAAGGAGGAGAGCGAGTGTTTCTGACGGAGAGAGAGTGGGAGAGTGTTCCAGGTGGATGGACCGTATACTGAGAAGGAGCGGGGGCCGAAAGTGCTGAGTTTGTTGCGGGGGATGAGGAGGCGGAGAGGGTCGGAGGCGGAGCGGAGGGAGCGGGGAGGAGTTTAGGGGTGAAGTAAGTTGGAGAGATAGGTAGGAGAGTAGTTGTTCAGGGATTTGTAGCAGAGAGACAGAATCTTGTATTGGATGCGTTGGAGGATGGGGAGCCAGTGAAGGAGCTTGAGCAGGGGAGTGATGTGGTCGGATTTTTTCTTTCTGAGGACGAGTATGTACTCGTGCACATGCGCACTTTTGTACATACACATACACATGTACGTGCGAACATAATTATCTAACATATAAGTAGGTATGATATTTTGTGTACTATCAAAAACAAGTTAGAAAACAGAACAAACAATTTGGAGGCTAGATGGAAAGAAAAAAAATAGCAAAAATTTAAAAACATGAAGCGTATTATGTCGAGAAACAAAGAAGAAGAAAGGATCAGCATAACGTTGTCTTAGAAAGGTAATCATGTACTTTACTTTTAAACAGAGAGGGACGTGGTTTGTTGAATAGTGGGAGGAAGAGAATTCCATAAAAGAGCACCTGAATAAGACAGGCTAGATTTGAACAGGTCTATACGGGACCTTTTTATAGAGAGACTGTTCCTGGAGGTGCTGTATTTTTTTTTTTTTTTTTCAGTTGGCGAAAAAAGCCTAGATAAGTAAGGTGGAGCTTTCCCGTTAAGAATTTTGTGCATCAGTACACATTTGTTTAGTGCAAGGTGCTTAACGAGAGGGAGAAGTCCGATGGCCTGCAGCTTGGCATCAGTGGATAAAGATGGATCAGGGAGGATAAGCTTAGCAGCGCGCTTGTATAATGAGTTTATCTTCTTGAAGTGATTTTCACTGCAGCCACCCCATATTGTTGAGGCATAATCAATGTGTGGTTTAATGTAGGCATTAAAAATAGTTTGCGCGTCTTAAGGTCAATGATCGTTTTAAGTTTGGAAAGTAGAAACAACTTTTTGGACAAATGTTTTCTCATATAATATAGGTGGTTATGCCAGCTTAGACCATCATCTATTCTTACTCCAAGCAGGCGGTGTTGACTGACCTGCTCAACTGGGATGGAGTCCAAAGAAAGGTTGATTGATGGAGGTTTGAGCTGATGTTTCTGGCGGGTTGTGATAAGCATGCTTTTTGTTTTTGTGGGATTTACAAGCATGCGATTTTCATTACACCACCGAGAGACTTCATGAAGACTCTCTTGAAGATTATTTGCAATTTCAGGCAAAGTTTTACCAGCGGAATGTAATGCTGAGTCGTCGGTAAACATGTCACGCTCAGCCTCAGTAGACGTTACATGTAACGGTAGATCGTTAACGAAGATACAAAACAGTAGTGGGCCTAAAATAGATCCCTGGGGCACTCCATACTGCACAAATTGTTCAGAAGAACATTTCCATTGACGTAGACTGTTTGTGTTCTTTTTGTAAGATAGGAGTTCAGAAACGAAAGAGCTGAGGGGCTCTTTTTGTTTAAGTAGGTGGCAAGCTTTTTCAATAAGATGGTATGATCGATAAGATCAAACGCTTTTCTTATATCCAAGAAGACAGCACCAGCCATTTTATTATCATTTATGCTGTTGACCCACGAATTCACTATTCGTGCGAGTGCAGTGTGGCATGAATGCTTGGGACGAAAACCTGACTGGTAATGATATAATAGGGACCTTTTTTCAAGAAATTCCAGAAGATGTTTGTGAACATGCTTTTCCAGAGGCTTCGAGAGAACTGATAGAAGGGAAATGGGGCGAAAGTTATTAATTTCAGAAGAATCGTTTGCTTTAGGAACAGGCACTATTTTTTATTTTTTTGAAAGCTACTGGGAAGACATTTTTTGGTATACATAGATTATAAATGTATGTAAGAGGTTCCACTATGTATGGTTGCGACAGGTCAAGGATATAACCATTGATACCATCACTGCCCGAAGACGTTTTCTTTATTAGGATGGAAATGTATTTGCCTACCTCGTGTACAGCAATATCAGGGATGACGAAAATATCATCTGAGGACAATCTTTGCTTACAGAACTTTGTTAGCTTCTCTGGTGTGGAATATATCGACTGATTGCGATTGTGAGAACTGAGTAAGTCTTTGGGGGCTGATAGAAAGTGGTTATTAAACTCCTCAGCGGAGAGGTTTTCTGGAATGGTATTGCACTGTTTATGCTTGTTGTTGGTAAGCGTATTAAGTGCTGTCCAGATAGAGGAAGGGTTTCTGTCTTCTTTGACTGTTTTGGTTACAAACGATCTCTGCGCCTCTCTAATTAAGTACTTAACTTTATTTCGCAATCTTTTAAATTCATAAAAGTTCTTTTCTTTCTTAGCCTTATTTCTATCATCCATTGCTTGTTTGATTTCGTCGGTTATCCATGAGGGAGGCTGGCGGGATCGGACTCGCTTTCTTCTTACTGGCACATGTTTGTTTAGCACCCCTAGGAACAGATCAAGTAATAGAGAGACAGCCTTATCTGGGTTGGCACAATTGTACACATCATGAAACGGTGTAAGGATAAGATCGTGTAGAAAAGCATCTTTGTTTAGTTTTTTTAAAAGACCTATAGGTAGTGTACACATGCTGATCCCTCTTTTGTTTGGGCATCTTGCACGACCAGGTACAGGTGATGGGAAAATGATCACTGACAGCTAGAGCGGGGACGTTGGTCTCTAGTACTGACTTACAGTTGTTGGTATAGATGTGATCAATGAGTGTAGCGGATGATTGGTTTATTCTAGTAGGAGCTTGGACTAGTTGCTTGAACCCAAAAAAAAGTTGTTGTCGATTGCCACGTGGGATTTGTTTTCAGTAAGTCAATGTTAAAATCACCTAACAGCAGTACATCTTTGTCAGTGTCATTCACTTTATCCATCATCTGCACAAAGTCATCATACCACTCGACAGTGGACGATGGATTTCTATATACATAACCCATTATAATTGGCGATGAGTTATTAATTTTTACTTCTAGCCATACACACGCAATCTCAGTTGACTCCAGATCATTACGTCTGCGTACCATATGTGCAATCGAATTATGAACATAAACAGCAATCCCTGTGTGTTTGAGGGTGTTTGGGTCACGACGAATTAAGGAAAAATTGGAATGCACAGATTTTCGTCGCTAATTCTTGAGTCCAGACGTGATTCCGTTAGCCCAAAGAGATGGAAGTGTGAAGGCTGGTATAAAAATATTTAAATGTCAGGAACCTTATTGTAAAGGTGAAATACATTAAGGTGCCCGACCTTCAGCCCGTGGGCATGCATGTAATTGTTTGATGGTGTACACATTTTGATGACGAAAATGTAAATATAAAGTTTTCAATATCCGAAACTCAGTGAAACAGTCCAGTCGCTGAAAGGAGTGATCTTGTGCGAAAATATGGAATAAACCAAATCCACTTATAATCACCACGGCTGTCAAAAATAACTTGCATGATAGTTTGTAGAACTGTCTACTCGCATTCAGCACAACACATCTGGCTATGCACTATAATCACTAATCTTTACATTTAGTCCGGCTTACAAAAATGGTGTGTATGCCGGCCAGACACAAGTCAAACGCGCAACTGTACTGTACACAGGTCAACCACAGTACAAATAGTCCAACGATTTCCCTAAACTTTCAGACTGCAACACATGTTGATGTGATACGGCCGCATCGCATATAAACCAAACGCATCGCAAATGTTAATGTCAAATTTGTGAGGTGAAAATAAAACAACAGCACCGTAAGCCGTTTCGTATAGAAATGTCACCGTTTGATCAAAGGATTGTCAGATCAGTGATCGACACACTGAAACAGATTGAACTGACGAGAACTGGAATTAAAAAAATACTAATAACACTTAGGGCTCACACACCTGTGTTCATATGCACCACGCATTGCTACAAGTCGGACGGATGAAGGGCTGAAAATGAAGTCATATGATTGTTTATTTTCATTTTAGAATTATACTGATGTTCACTAAGTTCATGAAAAACATGAAGTGAAATTAGTTCAAGTTGAACCTACACCCAAAAAAAAAAAAAAGAGAACTATTTTAACAGTAGTCAAGTAGGATGGGGTCCGGTAAAACCAACTCATTTAGGTCTGGAGGCGTGTTAGTTGAACATCCGATTTACGCTGGAGAGAGATGGACAACGATAGCACAAGTGCAGAGAGAGAGAGAGAGGGAGAGAGAGAGAGAGAGAGAGATTCAATGATTCAATGAAGCTTTATTTATCAACGGTTGAGGCATTGACATCGTCACAGACATAGCCATTTTTCAAACCTGCCGTTGCTACAAAACTACGAGACAAAATACAAAAAAAAACTAAGTATATAGTTAAATGTAAATGAAACTGACAAAAACATACACACACACACACACACACACACACACACACACACACACACACACACACACACACACACACACACACACTATCACACACGCACACACAGAGATTGTAAATGGGAGCGTACATAATCAGGGTTACAGGGCAGTATATATTTCACAACGTAATGATTACGACTGCTTCGAGAAGTACTTGAAGAGACTGATTTTGAAACGGGCTAGAGAGGAAGCGGATTTTACATAATCAGGAAGCGTGTTCCAAGTCTGCGTTCCCGCGAATGACAAACTAGATTTGTATATATCAATTCTTGTTTTGGGGACTAAGAAAAGTTGCCTAATATTACCAAGCCTAGATTCCGACTTAGAGAAAAGAGTTGTGATATATTCTGGTATTTTCTGTTTCCACACTTTGAACATAAAAATAGCCTTATTGTATTTGAAGTGGTCTTGCAGCGGCAGAAATCCTATTTTGGCGAGTTTTTCTTCTGTTGTGAGTCGTGGGTCAGGAAGGATTAACTTTGCTGCCCTTCTGTGTAGCGAGTTGAGTCTCTTCAAGTGGACTTCACTGCATCCTTCCCACACCGTTGACGCGTAATCAATATGAGAACGTATGTGAGCATTATAGTATAGTTTGCTCGTGTCCGAGTCGGTGTAATATTTCAGTTTGGACAACATGAAAAGATTTTTGGCTACCGTTCTGCATAGAGTGTCCGTATG
Organism: Semisulcospira habei; assembly: GCA_036245525.1. NCBI lineage: Eukaryota > Metazoa > Mollusca > Gastropoda > Semisulcospiridae > Semisulcospira > Semisulcospira habei. The sequence goes on from BTPG01000002.1 coordinate 87,315,484, forward strand.
AGCCTTCCACTTAAGCTGACTGTCAATTGTAATCCCTAGTAGGCGGTGTTCATTAACGTGTTCTATTTGCCTGCCCTTTAATAAAAGGTTAAGTAACAGGGGTGCTAACTGGTGTTTTTGACGAGTGGCGATTATCATAGATTTGGTTTTAACTGGATGAACAATCATAGAATTCCTGTGACACCATTCAGACACTTCATCAAGACTATGCTGCAAGTTGGAAGAAATTACTTGTATATCTTTGTTAGTCATATGAATGGAAGTGTCATCAGCAAAAAGATCACATTGTACGTTCTTGCAAGTTATATGAAGTGGCAGGTCATTGATGAATAGACAAAATAATAAGGGACCAAGCACGGATCCTTGGGGAACTCCATACTTTATATCTTTTAGAGAAGAGTAAGATCCATTCACTAGAACTTTTTGTTTTGAGAGAGAGAGAGAGAGAGAGAGAGAGAGAGAGAGAGAGAGAGAGAGAGAGAGAGAGAGAGAGAAATGAAATGAAACTTTATTTTCCAAGGATAGAGAGAGAGAGAGAGAGAGAGAGAGAGAGAGAGAGAGAGAGAGAGAGAGAGAGAGAGAGAGAGAGAGAGAGAGAGAGAGAGAGAGAGAGTAATCTGAAGAGATAGTTATGATAATATCGTGTTGATAACTACTCACAACATCAAGATGAAAGTAAACCCTTTCAGTGCCAGCACCCTCCAGCGGATTGATTGACCATGATAATTCAAGGGTAATGCCAGATTAGCTTGGCACCTTCTGGCGCCAAGCTAATCTGGCACAACACTTGAATTATCATGGTCAATCCACCTCCTGCAAGTGGTACATAGTCGTTAAGGAACACTTCCAAAATTCAGGAAATGCGCCCATGGCGCTAAAATGGTTAAAGAAGTCTGAGGAGCGGCGAAAATCAACGCTGCCAAAAGTGGGACGCCTCCAGGTGCCTCACAAGAACCACTGCCCTACAAATGAATGGGTCTAAAATTAAAGTTTCATGATTTTTTTTGTTCTTCAAAAAATATTTTCGCTAAAAATCTGTTTTTCTCCACACAATGTTTTTTTCTCCAAATACGCTGTGCCTCCCACCCCACACCCCACCTACATTTTCTTGACCCAAGGACCCCCCCCCTACCTCCCCCCCCCCCTCTCTCTCTCCCCACCCCTACCCGGCCACGCTCCCCCACATCCCATCCCCCATCCCAAAGCGACCAAAAGCTACAAGTACAACCGTCTCATGGGACATGGAAACACATTATTCTAAGCATGAGGTATACATCCTCATGAGCCCCCGCGACTGCGGGAGCTCATGAGGATCTATACCTCTTGCACTTGCAAGGCGATCCTCCTATGCCACTGCAATCACTACAGTTACTATGAATATCGCCCTCTTGTAACCCGCCGTCACAGCGGACAGAAACCAGGCAGGCACGTGTTGAAGTGTTGAAGACGACGTCTGGTTTGTTGTCCCTTCAACCCTTTCAAGTTAATGTCTTTGGGGGGCAACGCTCTCGGCTGCTTTTATTTTCGTCAGCTCTGATGTTTGGGGTGTTTTATCGGCAACATCAGACTCCACTTCCCAGAACCCGGCCCTTGTCTGAGCTGATAAGCGGCACATCAGTATCCTTACTTTCCAGTTAACCCACATCATACTGAGGCTGAAAGCTTCAAATTTGTACGCTGCCATAAATTATGCAAGCTACATTATAGTACTTACAGATAAGGATATAGACCAATGGATTTAGTTCAAGGCTGGTGCCAGAATACCGGCTTGGCGCCCATAGGCGCCAAGCTATTCTGGCACTACCCTTGAACTATTTTAGTCAAACTTATTTCACACGCTGGTGTATTCCGAATGATAAGGGTTAAATGGGCCTTAACCCCTTCACTGCCGAGATATTTGAACACCACCCAACTGCAAGAGGCACAGATCCTCATGAGCCCCCGCAGATGGCTCCACTGTATCGCATCTTGATATTAATTTTGTTGCAGGCGGTTTTGAGTCGTACGAAAATATCATTGCAGAGGCTCGTGCGAATTTTTACCTCTTGCGGATGGACCAGTTATATAATAGCCAGAACTTTGACCTTTGTTTCCGTTTCTGTCGCTCGAGCTGACTACCGGCCCGATGTTGCAACACCTGCCGATGCAGAGGCTCAAGAGAACTTCTACACGTTTTCACGCACGGTCGCACTGCATCAGCGTCTTGATATTTTGCTCCAGGCCTGGGTTGCTTGAGGGGAGACTACATCCTGCGCAAGCCACTACAGCGGAACACCTTGCGTAATGGCTTTGCGCAGGATGTACGCTAACTTAACGCAACAGGGGTCAGTTGCATGAGCGAGCTTAGTCCTGCACCAGGCACTAAGCAAGGTGCGCCGCTATAGCGGGGCGAGTGTTGTGGCGCTATAGCGGCGCACCTTGCTTAGTGGCTGGTGCAGGACTAAGCTCGCTCATGCAACTGGTTCCTGGACCCCAGTTTCTGTCGCACGAAGTGACTGCTGCGTGATGTTCCGACACCTGACACTTCGCACCTGCTTTAACGTACACACGCTTTCACCGGCGCTGATGCGGCAATCAGAGGCTTTATGGCTTTCTGGCAGCTCTCTGATAAGACAGTGATCCCGAGTTTGACTGCTCCTGCCTGCACTCAGTTGCCTGCATAAACCTGTCCATTTCCACCCTCGTGTGTCATAGCCCCGGTGACCTCCTCGATATGAAAAGAGTGGATGGATATATGGCCCGTCTATCACGTCAAAGCAGGCATCGATTTTTTTTTTTTTTTTTTTTTTTTTGGGAGGGGGAGGGGGCTGGGGGGGGGGCGGTGGGGGGGGGGAGGTGGGTAAGTCCATGCAAGTTGCACAAAGGCTTACAGAGTTAGTTATTAGAGCTTGTAGAGAATGCATGTCTCATGCAGATACGTGCATTTGTCCATTTCTATCTCCCACACTGATCTGAGCCCTAAAGACCTCCTCCGATTGAGAAAACATAGATGCCAGTGTTATCGATTGTCATGAGCCTGCCAGTACAGATTCGGGGTTCGTGAGAGTGTATTCAGCTTATCTTGCATACAGTGGCAATGGAACCCGGGGAGAGGAGGAGGATGGCCATACCTCCTCGACATGGTATGGCCAGAAATTGTCCTAATTGCTAGAGGACAAGTGAGAATATTATACTTTATCCCCTTAGCGGTCTGTAGCGGTTTTTGTCGCGGTGATTCCTGCAGGAATCATCGCGACAAAAACAGCTACCGACATCCAAAGGGTTAAAATATTGCAGGAATCATCGCGACAAAAACAGCTACCGACAGCCTAAGGGTGAAAATCTAAAGTCACTCCTCAATCTGAATTACAGAAATGTCAACGTTGCCGATCCTTCCTGAAGAGCAAGATGTATCGAACCCGTTTATCTGCAAGTTCAGTGTATACACTTTCATGTACCTTGCAGCGTCCTCTCTGCAAGGTGCATAAATTTCATACATGAAATTTATACACCTTGCAGATATTGACATGAAAATCCATTCATCTGGCAAGTGAACTGAAAGGCTGCAAGCGCACATGAGAGTCTGTACGTGTTGCAGATGGAGGGGTACGGCAGAGAGTGTGATCTTGATCCCGCGTGCTATCGTGCGAAGCTATTAATGTAGCTGTTAGCTTTGAACTGCAGACGGCGGCGGGGCACGGGGTCCGATCCCTGAAGCCATGTTCTTTACGATGACAGCAGGCTCAGCTGCCAGCACCAATAGCCCAGATCCGCCGGTCACACCCCGGTTTGATCTGTCAAACTCCACACCCACGCACTCAACACCACCGCAGCCACTACCACCATCACCATCACCACCACCACCCATGGCCACTCTCCACAGTTTTGCTTCCTTCTGCATTATTTCGCCACGCCTGTTTCATCTTTGTGCTGCAGACCTCATGTGGTATAACATTGGCCTCAACTCCGAAATGCCGCTGATTTCGAAGGCGGCTGAGGTTAAAATTTGTTCGCAGCCAGATGACAAAAGGTGTTATCCCCTTCACTGCCAGTGGACGTATAGTGTGTTTCCGCAATCTTTCGTAAAGAGCCCCAACCGTCCAAGGAGCGTGGATGCAAAGTGGTGTCAGCAAGAGGCATAGATCCTCATGAGCCCCCGCACCTGCGGGGGCTCATGAGGATCTATGCCTCTTGCTGACACCACTTTGTCTCTTCTCCTCCTGCCAGAAGAAAAGGAGTCCTATATGGGGGCATGGCGGGCTGAAGAAACTCATAGCTCTTGCTGAGAGCGAAGGTTTTGTTACGGGATGTTCCCCAGGACGAAATCTTCAGTTTTCTGGGAGAGCCGACTATTTTTAGCAAGATTTTAGC
>BTPG01000002.1:87324833-87456594 GCA_036245525.1 Semisulcospira habei
GTGATACTGTCGAGCGAGCTGTGAATGCCGTCCAAAGTATAGGCCAGTGCATTGACCATGTCAAATTATGGATGACCACCAACAAACTGATGTTAAATGATGGCAAAACTGAAGCAATGTTGGTAGCTAATCCAAGATTATCTTCGTCCATGTCTTTACCGTCATCATTGTCTGTGGATGGAACACTCATTGGCTTCTCTGCGAGTGTGAGAAACCTGGGTGTTACACTTGACAGCGAGTTATCTATGTCACAGCATGTCAGTGCAGTGTGTAGATCCGCTTATCTGGAACTTCGTCGTATTAGTTCAGTTCGTCACCTGCTGACCGTGGAAGCCACTAAAACACTAGTTTGTGCATTTGTGCTGTCCAAGCTAGATTATTGTAACTCTTTGCTTTGTGGCTGCCCTCAGTATCTCATTGATCGCCTCCAAAAAATTCAGAACAATGCAGCCCGGCTTGCTGTGAGAGTCCGTAAGACTGAGCATGTCACACCCATCTTGAAGTCCCTTCACTGGCTACCTGTGTCCTCACGTATTCAATACAAAGTTATGTCAATCTGTTTTAACTGTCTTTCAGGCACCAGCCCAGAATACTTGTCCTCTTTGCTGCACGTGTATAACCCTCTCGTGAGCTCCGCTCCTCTTCTGATAAACGGAAGTTGTGTGTACCTTCTGTCCAAACTAAAACATTTGGTCAGCGCACTTTTGTTTATCAAGCTCCAGTGTTATGAAATACACTTCCTCTTGAGGTCAGAAACAGTGAGTCTGTCTCTGACTTCAAGAGGTCGTTGAAAACTCACCTCTTCAAGCTTTACTTTGAATAACTGCCAGTGTTTGATGCCTTAGTTGTAGTTCTGCAATCCTCCTTGTTTAGACTGAATGTTAATTAGAATATAAATTATTATGTATGTATTGTTGTTTAGTTTATTGTAAAAGTGGTGTGTTCGGGCATTGTGCTTTGTTTGTTATGTGCATATGTCATTGTATTTTTATTTTTGTGTACAGATTGTAAAGCGCTTAGAGCTTTTGAGTAAGATTAAGCGCTATATAAATACTCATTATTATTATTATTATTATTATTTAAAAACAGTTTGCGTCAAATGGCTAATAACGGGTTAAACCCATAATCAATCAATCAATCAATTAATCAATCAATCAATCAATCAACCAATCCATCAACCGCGTTGTTGTTGTTTGTTTGTTGTTGATTTTGGAGGGTTTGTTTGTTTGTTGTTGTTTTTGTTTGATTGTTTGTTGGTTTGTTGTTGTTTTTTGTGCTGAATTTGCAAGGGCTTGCGGAGTAAGAATATCAGGAAGCAAAAGATTCTCGAGCAGCGTCGGCCTTAGAACATGTTCCAGCTATAATGCCTACGTCACCCATAGACTTCTTCCTCACTGGGAAGGCGCGAACCTGTCCTGTTCGTAATACATTTGAGCCGATCCAGCGCTACACAGACTGATTCACCGTAGAACTGTGGCTGCCCGGTATTATAAACAGTGGTGAGACATGGCGCCTGATTCTGTGTGACGTACGTTTACCACATCCCAGCAAAAGACACAGTGTTTCTTGGAAGTGTAGATTTCACCAATAATACATAATTCCTCGGTCTGAGAATATGAAAGGGGCTGCGTTTTGCTGGCAAGAGGCCGGATACATTCTCATGAGTAGCAGGGGCTCGTGAGAATGTAACCCTCTTGCAGACGAAAGCGGTTGTGTGAGAGACTGAGAGATGGCTGCTTTTTGTCCTTATCTCTCGCAGCAAGGCGGCTTTTATCAAAGGGACATAAACAGGTTTTTAACGAGCTGCGTTACCTGATTAGACTTCTTCGAATTGGCGCTAAACACTCCCGACAACTCTGCTGACGGAGCAGTACACGTGCAAAGAGTGGCCGCCCCTTGTCGAAAAAGGAGTCCCGTGCGCAGTCACCACGTGAGTCTTGCCTACCCCACCCTGACCCCACCCACCCACACCCCGACCCTCTCATTCCTTGCCCCCCCCCCCAACCCCCCCCCCCACCCCACCTCACCCACCCCCGCACCCCACCCCCACCCCCTATCCCCAACCAAATCCATGCACTAATAAAGTTTCTTAGAGACGAGGTCGATATAAGCAATGTATTCTCCATTGTGGATTGTGTTTGATAACATGTTCGTTGAAAGGTCCCGCGCGGTAAATCAAAGTGGCACCTTTGCAGTGCGCCTGAATTGATCAGAGTTCAGGTCGTACTCCATAGGCAACAGCGGCTGTCCCTGTACCCAAAAAACCCGCCCTTTTGAGTCGTTCATTATCACTCCGGTGCCGTGTATTATCACTTCACTGCCGAGAAAAAGTGAACGCGATCTAACTGCAAGAAGCATAGATCCTCATGAGCCCCCGCGACTGCGGGGGCTCATGAGGATCTATGCCTCTTGCTGAGACCAATTTTATGTCCGTGTTCTTTGGACAGTTGCGGCTTTTGTGCTTCAGTGAACACAGGGGTTTCAGCAACAATATGCGTGTCCGTTGGTAGTGAAGGGGAGTTAAACCCGGACTAAAAGAATTGCGAATAATAAATGTGTGCATTATTCTCATCTAGAGAATCACGGATGGATCAGAAGTTGGGACGATTGAATGACTGAGGTGTGATATGTTCATCTGAAAGGTCTCAGTTTCAGTGAGCTTTCCAACGGTAGGACCTCAATTCTCACTGCAAACTGGTGTATGTATGGTGATTCTGACAGAGATACCTTTGAAAAAACATCTGAGGTGTCAGTCTTCGCCGAATTTGAACTATTTTCTAACGTGGAGCAGCTATCAATACGTCTGATGCCGTGGCCGGTCAATCCATCCAAACAACAGAGATGGCGATGGCACCTACTGACAAGAGGCATAGATTCTCATGAGCCCTTGCAGGGGCTCATGAGAATGTATGCATCTTGCAGACTGCTCGCGCTTTTGCAAGTTCGTAAAATACTTTCAGTGTAGCTGTATAATAAAACAGACTTTCGCATGTCATTGCAAGTTCGATTTGGGTTGGTTTGTATGGGCTGTTTGTCTACCGTATTGAAAATACGGTAGACTTTGAATTGGGGCTGGTCGGAGCGCATTTCGGAGCATGCACATAACGTTTTTGGAGTGCGGGGCAGAAATTCTGGCAAAGACATAACAAGATAAAAATGACGTCACGTCTAGCTACGTAAACCTTGCTAGAGAACGTCTTTTGGCGCCAAACGTCGTGTGTGTGTGTGTGTGTGTGTGTGTGTGTGTGTGTGTGTGTGTGTGTGTGTGTGTGTGTGTGTGTGTGTGTGTGTGTGTGTGTGTGTGTATGCGTGTGTGTGTGTGTGTGTGTGTGTGTGTGTGTGTGTGTGTGTGTGTGTGTGTGTGTGTGTGTGTGTGTGTGTGTGTGTGTGTGTGTGTGTGTGTGTGACAGCGACTAGAGCCCGCGTTTGAGGACGGACAAGCTTGACATTTTAGGATATTGTCCCTAAAAGAATTATCTCGGAACCTCTTATTTTAATGTGTTGATTAAGATGCTCATTGGCGAGAAAATGCCCGTTTCACAAAAACCGGTTGATCCACACTGGAGTCCGTAAGTTTTCTTATTTTTACTAGATATTTTGCATATAGCTAGATAAAAGGGAGATATTGAATGAGTTCGTTAACCAGCATTGTCGTTCAGTCACTCCATTTTTTGATACTGTGATTGGTCAGCATATAAAAGTCGCAGGGGGTTCAATGCCCCAATGCCCCAATGCCTACCTCCTAGAAACATTGCCGTACCTGTAATTTTTAATCAGCTAGCCAATCCTCAGTTCTAGTATCGCGCACGAATCTGTCCTAGGTCTTTCATCAGGGCTGTCCGGCACCTTACATCATAAATAACCGGAAAACACAAAGATCAAATGGTGATGGACGATAGAGAAATAAAAGAAATGTACCTTGTTACGGTATGACTCAAGCGGTGGGCACACTACACAAGTGCTACATAAATGTGTCGTAATTCAAACTCTAAACTGAGACAGCTCTAAACCTTCCATTGTGCTCCATGTCAACACGTATGCTAGTACTCAAACCAAGGGGAATCACAGCGCTGGACAGACAACAGTTAGATCCCCTGCCCCCGCCTATCAGGCACCCAATCGCCAGCCCACAGAGAAATACACAGGTATAGAATAAGACAATCATTTCCATTCCTAATAAGAATGGATCAGGTCTCTTATATAACCCATGTCTTTCTCCGGAACTTAGGAAGTAGGCAGGAGAAACATACATACACAAACATGAAGGTGCGCTACTATATGTGGTCGGGTAAATACCCTGATTTCCCACAGTAGATGCACAGAACATTACACAACAATGTAACGATACAAATTTTGCCTCGAGTTATACATGATACTCACAAACCAGATAGGTGAGGCTAGCGCTGGCAGAATTGTCAGTACTCAAACCAAGGGGAATCACAGCGCTGGACAGACAACAGTTAGATCCCCTGCCCCCGCCTATCAGGCACCCAATCGCCAGCCCACAGAGAAATACACAGGTATAGAATAAGACAATCATTTCCATTCCTAATAAGAATGGATCAGGTCTCTTATATAACCCATGTCTTTCTCCGGAACTTAGGAAGTAGGCAGGAGAAACATACATACACAAACATGAAGGTGCGCTACTATATGTGGTCGGGTAAATACCCTGATTTCCCACAGTAGATGCACAGAACATTACACAACAATGTAACGATACAAATTTTGCCTCGAGTTATACATGATACTCACAAACCAGATAGGTGAGGCTAGCGCTGGCAGAATTGTCAGTACTCAAACCAAGGGGAATCACAGCGCTGGACAGACAACAGTTAGATCCCCTGCCCCCGCCTATCAGGCACCCAATCGCCAGCCCACAGAGAAATACACAGGTATAGAATAAGACAATCATTTCCATTCCTAATAAGAATGGATCAGGTCTCTTATATAACCCATGTCTTTCTCCGGAACTTAGGAAGTAGGCAGGAGAAACATACATACACAAACATGAAGGTGCGCTACTATATGTGGTCGGGTAAATACCCTGATTTCCCACAGTAGATGCACAGAACATTACACAACAATGTAACGATACAAATTTTGCCTCGAGTTATACATGATACTCACAAACCAGATAGGTGAGGCTAGCGCTGGCAGAATTGTCAGTACTCAAACCAAGGGGAATCACAGCGCTGGACAGACAACAGTTAGATCCCCTGCCCCCGCCTATCAGGCACCCAATCGCCAGCCCACAGAGAAATACACAGGTATAGAATAAGACAATCATTTCCATTCCTAATAAGAATGAATCAGGTCTCTTATATAACCCATGTCTTTCTCCACATATAGTAGCGCACCTTCATGTTTGTGTATGTATGTTTCTCCTGCCTACTTCCTAAGTTCCGGAGAAAGACATGGGTTATATAAGAGACCTGATCCATTCTTATTAGGAATGGAAATGATTGTCTTATTCTATACCTGTGTATTTCTCTGTGGGCTGGCGATTGGGTGCCTGATAGGCGGGGGCAGGGGATCTAACTGTTGTCTGTCCAGCGCTGTGATTCCCCTTGGTTTGAGTACTGACAATTCTGCCAGCGCTAGCCTCACCTATCTGGTTTGTGAGTATCATGTATAACTCGAGGCAAAATTTGTATCGTTACATTGTTGTGTAATGTTCTGTGCATCTACTGTGGGAAATCAGGGTATTTACCCGACCACATATAGTAGCGCACCTTCATGTTTGTGTATGTATGTTTCTCCTGCCTACTTCCTAAGTTCCGGAGAAAGACATGGGTTATATAAGAGACCTGATCCATTCTTATTAGGAATGGAAATGATTGTCTTATTCTATACCTGTGTATTTCTCTGTGGGCTGGCGATTGGGTGCCTGATAGGCGGGGGCAGGGGATCTAACTGTTGTCTGTCCAGCGCTGTGATTCCCCTTGGTTTGAGTACTGACAATTCTGCCAGCGCTAGCCTCACCTATCTGGTTTGTGAGTATCATGTATAACTCGAGGCAAAATTTGTATCGTTACATTGTTGTGTAATGTTCTGTGCATCTACTGTGGGAAATCAGGGTATTTACCCGACCACATATAGTAGCGCACCTTCATGTTTGTGTATGTATGTTTCTCCTGCCTACTTCCTAAGTTCCGGAGAAAGACATGGGTTATATAAGAGACCTGATCCATTCTTATTAGGAATGGAAATGATTGTCTTATTCTATACCTGTGTATTTCTCTGTGGGCTGGCGATTGGGTGCCTGATAGGCGGGGGCAGGGGATCTAACTGTTGTCTGTCCAGCGCTGTGATTCCCCTTGGTTTGAGTACTGACAATTCTGCCAGCGCTAGCCTCACCTATCTGGTTTGTGAGTATCATGTATAACTCGAGGCAAAATTTGTATCGTTACATTGTTGTGTAATGTTCTGTGCATCTACTGTGGGAAATCAGGGTATTTACCCGACCACATATAGTAGCGCACCTTCATGTTTGTGTATGTATGTTTCTCCTGCCTACTTCCTAAGTTCCGGAGAAAGACATGGGTTATATAAGAGACCTGATCCATTCTTATTAGGAATGGAAATGATTGTCTTATTCTATACCTGTGTATTTCTCTGTGGGCTGGCGATTGGGTGCCTGATAGGCGGGGGCAGGGGATCTAACTGTTGTCTGTCCAGCGCTGTGATTCCCCTTGGTTTGAGTACTGACAATTCTGCCAGCGCTAGCCTCACCTATCTGGTTTGTGAGTAACACGTATGCTGTTTAGAAAGCTAAGACTGTTGCCATTTGTGCAGATAAGCATGTTCCTAATTAAACAAACTTTAGTTCGCGAACTCTGACGAACTACATTTCACGATCTCGGACGAACCAGGCTGGTTCTTAATTGGACGATCTAAAGATACGGCGAACCTAGTTCGAAGTAGTTCACAAACCTGGGCAAACCATAGTTCGCTGTCGGAAAAGGTTCGCTCAACGTGTTGAGCAAACAAAGGCGAACCTTTTCTCTGATTGGTCAAAACTTATACCCTCTTCTGCATTGGAGATAAGAAGACAGTCACCGATACAAACAAATATGGCGGACGGCGATATTTCACTCGTGTGAAGAACAAGACCTATTTTTATTGATTTGTGAGAGGCGCAACGCTGTTTGTGGGGTCGCTACTGCAAGGAGTACAAAAACAAACATCGTTCAAATCGCGAAGCGGCATAGCGGCAGCCATTTTGAACACCTTCGCAGACAGTAAGTACGCCGAATCAAGCACTTCAGTTAAGAAAGAGAACCATGGCAAACCTGGTTTGCTGAAGTTCGCCTAGGTTCGTTCAACCTCAATTAAGAAACAAAGCAAAAGATCGCCGATTTTCTCCGATCTAGGTTCATGCCGATCAAAAGTTCGTCCAATTAAGAACGGCTCTAAGAGAGAACGAGAAATAAATAAATACAATGTGACAGAGCTGGCATTTCACGTTTTGTTGAAAAGATCGAGTCATTGTTGAATGCCTGTATGAGCTCAGTACTAGTTGGCGAAAGATGCCAACAATACATGCAGACCTACCGTTTATCCAGTCGCTTGCCACGGAATTTAGAAGTTCTATCACTTGAACCCAGTGAGAAAAGTCCGCACTAGATTGCTACAGATTCTGATATTGTCACAGGGGGCTTGGAAGCACCTGAGCGCCGCTGGTAAACGTTTGAAAATCCAGCGGAAAAAACCAAGCACGTTTGCTCGACCGGGCATGGTAGCTTATGCACAAAGAGTCTGGTCCCCTGTGTATTTATCAGAAAATACAGTCTGACGTAAGAAATACTGATTTGGCGTTTTACTCCTAACGTCAGACACACATTAGAGGCTTCAGATAGTGCGTAAACTGAACGACAACTGAATGGCATCTAAAGCTGATTATCAGACCTCCGTGCCTTCGGCGCGTCGGTCTGATAATCATCTTCATCGGACTACAATACCACGATGAAACCCGAGAAGTAACCCAACAGACGGTGCAATGCCAAATTGTACCTCTAGAACATTTTGAGTGATAATTAAATATTTTTTGAAAAAATATATTCTCACGTTTTGGGGATTAATTTCACGAATAATATGGGTTAATCTTAAAACAATTGAATATTTCTTACGAAAAAAAATCTTCTCATTAATAATCGCATGATTTTTCATATAAGCTATTTACATAAGCCTAAAGTTTGTCTCGACTGTCGAGTACGATTCGGTCAATTGTGACCTTTATGCCCTAGGTGGGAAAATCAGACAATTTTCTGCACCACTTTTTCGGAATCATTTGTAAAACAGCTAACATAACTTTAATTTTCTTTTACGGAAAAAAATCTTCTCATTAATAATCGCATGATTTTTCATATAAGCTATTTACATAAGCCTAAAGTTTGTCTCGACTGTCGAGTACGATTCGGTCAATTGTGACCTTTATGCCCTAGGTGGGAAAATCAGACAATTTTCTGCACCACTTTTTCGGAATCATTTGTAAAACAGCTAACATAACTTTAATTTTCTTTTACGGGAAAAAAATCTTCTCATTAATACCCTCATGGTTTTTCATAAACAGTGTTTGCATGAGCCTGCTGTTTGTCCCGGCCCTGGGGTAGGATTAGGTCAAAATTGTGACCTGTTGCCCTAGGAGTGTAAATCAGCGAGAAAATTGCAAAGTTGATCCTTTGATACGGTAGACGGCTTTGGGATGAAATCCTCATCTTGTTTTCCCTCGCGCTTGTGCCGATAAATAAAAGCTGGGGTTTACGATTGTACCGGTGTTGCCTTTTTATTAGGCGTTAGTTTGACAGTTACGGAATCCGATTTACCAGGGCCCTCAGGGGGCATCACTCAAGGGGGGGGGGGGGGGGGGTCACAGGGTGCGGTCACTGCGTGCAGACACAACACCAGAGCGGCGAACGCCAGTTACCCAAAACACTATTGTACAAGGGGATCCGCGCCAAAGCGCTGCAAGTACGCGGGCCCAGTTGCACGAGTTGAGCTTGAGTGTATGTGCGTGTGTGTGTATGTGCTTCTGTGTGTGTGTGTTAGTGTGTTAGTGCGTGCGTTTGTGTGTGTCACTTAGTGTGTGTGTGTGTGTGTGTGTGTGTGTGCGTGTGTGTGTGCGTGTGTGTGTGCGTGTGTCCGTGCGTGTGTGAATGTGTGTTAGTGTGTTAATGTGTGTGTTAGTGTGTGTGTGTGTGCCGGTGTGTGTGTGTGTGTGTGTGTGTGAGTGTGTGCGTGTGTGTGTGTGTAAGTGTGTGTGTATATGCGTGTGTGTGCATGTGCGTGTTTATGTGTGTTTTTTTGTGTGTGTGTGTTAGTGTGTGTGTGTTAGTGTGTGTTTTAGTGTGTGTGTGTGCGTGTGCATGTGTGTGTGTGTGTGTGTTTGTGTGATTGAGAGAGAGAGAGAGAGAGAGAGAGAGAGAGTTTCATAATTTGTAAACATATTTTAGCATCAAAATCAACATTTTCATAAATGTTTGATTTGATTTTCCTTTTTTGGTTGGTTGGTTGGTTGTTTGTTTGCTTGTTTGGTTGGTTGGTTGGTTTTATTCTCCTAACAAAGAAAATGTTCGTACAAGTCATGTCATACTTCTGTTTACGGCCTCAAGAGTCAAAACAACAGTAAAAGCAAGTTTTTGACGATCTCTTCTAGAGGTCAAAATCAGTCCTTATTTTACTTCCAGCAGATCTTTTACTTTCATGTCCTTTTTTCTTCTTCTTCTTTTCTTTTCTTTCCTTTTCTTCTCTTCTCTTTTTTTCTTTCATTTTCTTTTCTAGTTTTCTTTCCTTTTTGTTTCGTTTCTTTTCTTTTCCTTTATTTTCTTTCATTTTCTTTTATGTTCTTTCCTATCTCTTTTATTTGAATTTATTTTATTTTATTTATTTTATTTTCCATTTCTTTTCCTTTTTTTTTTTCATTCTTTTCTTTCTTTCTTTTCTTTCCGTTTCGTTTCCTTACGTGTCTTTTCCTTTCTTTTCGGTTTTTTGTTTGTTTTGTTTTTTTCGTTTCTTTTCTTTTCTTGTCTTGTACATTCTGGTTTTTGTCTACCGTATTGAAAATACGGTAGACTTGGAACTGGGGCTGGGTCGGAGCGCATTCCGGAGCATGCACATGACGTTTTTGGCGTGCAGCGCAAAAATTCTGGGAAAGAAGTAACACGATAAAAATGACGTCACGTCTAGTTACGCAAACCTTGCTAGAGAGCGTCTTTTGGGCGCCAAGCGTCGTGTGTGTGTGTGTGTGTGTGTGTGTGTGTGTGTGTGTGTGTGTGTGTGTGTGTGTGTGTGTGTGTGTGTGTGTGTGTCTGTGTGTGTGTGTGTGTGTGTGTCTGTGTGTGTGTGTCTGTGTGTGTTTTAGGACGCACAAGCTTGACATTTTAGGATATTGTCCCTAAAAGAATTATCTCGGGACATTTTTAGGTCAAATTGTGACCTGTAAGCCCTAGGCGTGAAAATCAGCTTGAAAATTGCAAAGTTGATTCTCTGATACGTCAAATGTTAGTACTGCGATAGGTGACGTATAACATCGAGTCGTCACTATGAACACAGCGTCGTGGGCCTAATGATGCCATGACGTGCATGAAGCTTAAAGTGACGTCATTTCGCTGCTCGTGCTATTATTATTCTTCAGAATAACTATGCTGCGCCAGACCACGGAGCTTACGAATGGCGGGAATCGCCGTGTGTCCGTCTTTATGTCTGTGCTAGTGTGTGTGGATCAGAGGGTGGGTTAGAGTAGAAGGAGATGGATTCCTGTCGCTACACGAGCCCACAGAGTGTACTAATCAAAGCGGTGTGTGTCCGTCTTTATTTGTGTGCGCCGACGTGTGTGTTGATCATAGGTTGGCTTAGAGAGGAGGGAAATGGATCAGCATAATAAGTGTACAAATATGAACAACTCTGAATGTTCCTAACAGATAAACGCATCGGAGCTCCAAACAATACGACAGACTTTGGGATGAAGTCCTCATCTTGTTTTCTCTCATGTCGTTTTATGATTTTGCTTTTACTTTCCCGTCTCACCCACGCAAGGTGCGAGCATCATGCATAAGAAATCGCGAAGACAGGTGGGATCAGGCGGGAAACAGTTGTGAGTGTGTGATTACATCCGTGCTGGTGCGACGTATATATGGCGTTCGAATCCGGGTTGCAAAGTAACCCCGTCACTGCCAACGAGGCAGATTACGTCTCTCAACAATACTTGGTTAACCCATTCAGCCCTGACGCACTACAGCAGGAGATGGATCGACCATGATAACTCAAGGGTAGTGCCAGATTAGCTTGGCGCGGCTTATGGTCGACCATGATAAGTCAAGGGTAGTGCCAGATTAGCTTGGCGCGGCTTATGGTCGACCATGATAATTCAAGGGTAGTGCCAGATTAGCTTGGCGCGGCTTATGGTCGACCATGATAATTCAAGGGTAGTGCCAGATTAGCTTGGCGCCTATCATGGTCGATCCATCTCCTGCAACAGGTGCATAGTCGTTAGATGACGCCTCCAAAATTTAGGAAATACGTGCGTCGGGCTGAATGATTTAAATCAACACCAAACAACCCAAACCGTCGGCAAAGACCATGGACACACAGTGATATCCAAAGACCATGGACACACAGTGATATCCAAAGACCATGGACACACAGTGATATCCAAAGACCATGGACACACAGTGATATCCAAAGACCATGGACACACAGTGATATCAGCAAGAGGCATAGATCCTCATGTGCCCCCGCAACTGCGGGGGCTCATGAGGGTCTATGCCTCTTGCAGTCGGATCGCGTTCACACTTTTCTTGCAGTTTAAGGGGTTCAACTGCACCCGCTGAACTGACAACACCTTGGCACGCGCCCTCTCAACGCACACTCGCACCTGCCACGGCCGTCGAACCGAGCTGATGTGGATCACCAAGACAAATTGCAGTCAGGGTTTACCGAGTTCCGTCTCGGCAATTCTCGCTCTCAAAAGCTACAGACGGTGTCTTGCGAGAAATGAGGCGCGAAATATTGGCACAATTTCCTTTTCATGATGTATCGGCACGAACTGTACTCCGCGAGGCCACCTGTTTTGTCAATTTAGGGGAAGTCTTTTCACATAATCTTTGCACTGGAACTTTTGATAAAATTACAATTGAAAGTGTACCTGTCGCTAACCCCTTGACTTTTGATGACGATACCGCTCTGCGGAAAAGACGCGTCGTTACGCGTTGATACGCGTCTTTTCAGCCGAACGGTATCGTCAGATACAAGATGCAAGATACGTTTATTGACCATACTGACAATGACAGTTAGGACTGTGTCCTGGTGCCGAACACACTCACAACCGTTCCACAAAAATACATACATAAATAATTGAATACCTTAGAACAAAAGCCCCGCTAAATGAGATCAGATCTGTGTACGGCCTAAAATAACTTTAAATTAATATAACTTACACAAACACACACACACACACACACACACACACACACACACACACACACACACACACACACACACAAGTAGTCCCTAGTCAGTCTTTCACACACACACACACACACACACACACACACACACGTAGTCCCTTCAGTCTTTCACACACACACACACACACACACACACACACACCACACACACACACTCACACACAAGTAGCCCCTTCATTCTTTCACACACACACACACACACACACACACACACACACACACACACACACACAAGTAGTCCCTTCAGTCTTTCACACACACACACACACACACACGCACACACACACACACACACACACACACACACACACACACACACTCACGCACACTACTTATAATAAATTTTGAACATAGCACATAAGAATAATTCGCAGCTTTAAGAACTATTCAATGGGTTTAAAAAAATGACAGCAAAGGGTTAGATATTGCAAAGTCGTAACGGTACAAGTAAGTGTCCTCGATAAACGGGGAGAACATCCCCCGGTTGCAGGAAACGTTTCCAAGCCAGTAACTGCCACCCAACTCACAATGCGCAAAATCCCTCAGACCGTCGTCGGCCACTACCCGCGCGGGCCAACGGCGGCCGACGGTGGCCCGGGTTGTTTCTCTGCATTGCAGCGCGGTTTTTGCGTGAGGCTAAAAACAGCTGATAACAAAGCCGTGTGAACTATGACAGGCAAGTGCTGGCTATTGCAAATGACGTGCAACTCGGCCCAGAAGCGACTGGGTGATCCGTTTTGCCCTGTGAAGGCAGTTTTTTGTTTGTTTGTTTGTTGGTTGGTTTTTTGGGTTGTTGTTTTTGTTTTTTGGGTGGGTTTTTTCAAAACAAGTAGTTCATTTTTGCGCAAAGCAAGATTTTCATTTACAATACAGTCAGTTCATTTGTGTGGAAAGCAAGATTTTTCATTTACAATACAGTCAGTTCATTTGTGTGGAAAGCGAGGTTTCATTTACAGTCATACAGTGAGTCTATTTTTGTGAGAAGCCATATTTTCGTTTACAAGACAATTGTTCATTTTGCTGAAAAAGCAAGATTTTCATTAACAATTAAGCGAGTCCATTTTTGTGATTTCATTAATTTTACAGCGAGTCTATTTTTGTGAAAGAATATTTTTATTTACAAGACAGACCATTCTTGAGAAAAAGAAATCAGATTTGCGTTTCCAATACAGAAAATCCATTTTGTGAGACGAGATTTTCACTGTAGAAGAAGAACTCGCTTTTCACAAAATGGACTCAAGAGTCTTGTGGCCTTGACCTGGAAACGTTCAGCCCTTGCACGACAGGAGGTAGATGACTGCCAAAGCTCAAGGGTGGTGCCAGAATAATTTAGCTCCTCTAGGCGCTAAGCTGTTCTAACACGATCCTGGAATTAGCGCAGAAGCCGTTCTACCTCCTCAATTAACCCATTCTACCCCAGACACACCACCGGAAGATAAGGATCGACCATGATAGTTCAAGGGTGATGCCAGAATAGCTTGGCGCCCATAGGCGCCAAGCTATTCTGGCATCACCCTTGAATTATCATGGTCGATCTGTGTCCTGCACTGCAATGCAGTCTTCAGAGGACAACGGCAACATTTGGGGATTTCGGTGTTAGGGTACAATGAGTTAATATACAGTCCTCAAAGACGATGTCAGAATAGCTTGCCGCCATTAGGCGCCAGGCTATTCTGGCACCACCCTTGAACTGCCGCATGGTTGTTTTATCAGTCATGAATTATCATCTTGAACTATCACGAACACCATCATCTTGAAATATCATAGTGGTTCTATTTCCTGAACTGATATTTAGTTTTGGAGGAGAAGTGTTTTGGAAATATGGATTTTATTGTATGACAATGTCTCGCCCAAAGACATTCTGGCACCACTGGTGAACTACCATGGTTATTCTATCATGAACTATCATCTTGAACTATCACGAACCGCACATCATCTTGTCTTAAAATATGACGGATGTTCTATCTCTTCAACTGGTATACAGTCATCAGAGGAAACGTTTTTGGAAATATGTATTTCACTGTATGACGAACCCTCGCCCAAAGACAGCGCGAAGAAATATGTATTTCACTGTATGACGAACCCTCGCCCAAAGACAGCGCAAAGAAATATGTATTTCACTGTATGACGAACCCTCGTCCAAAGACAGCGCAAAGAAATATGTATTTCACTGTATGACGAACCCTCGCCCAAAGACAGCGCAAAGAAATATGCATTTCACTGTATGACAAACCCTCGCCCAAAGACAGCGCAAAGAAATATGTATTTCACTGTATGACGAACACTCGCCCAAAGACAGCGCAAAGAAATATGTATTTCACTGTATGACGAACCCTCGCCCAAAGACAGCGCAAAGAAATATGTATTTCACTGTATGACGAACCCTCGCCCAAAGACAGCGCAAAGAAATATGTATTTCACTGTATGACGAACCCTCGCCCAAAGACAGCGCAAAGAAATATGTATTTCACTGTATGACGAACCCTCGCCCAAAGACAGCGCAAAGAAATATGTATTTCACTGTATGACAAACCCTCGCCCAAAGACAGCGCAAAGAAATATGTATTTCACTGTATGACGAACACTCGCCCAAAGACAGCGCAAAGAAATATGTATTTCACTGTATGAAGAACCCTCGCCCAAAGACAGCGCAAAGAAATATGTATTTCACTGTTTGACGAACCCTGGCCCAAAGACAGCGCAAAGAAATATGTATTTCACTGTATGACGAACCCTGGCCCAAAGACAGCGCAAAGAAATATGTATTTCACTGTATGACGAACCCTGGCCCAAAGACAGCGCAAAGAAATATGTATTTCACTGTATGACGAACCCTCGCCCAAAGACAGCGCAAAGAAATATGCATTTCACTGTATGACGAACCCTGGCCCAAAGACAGCGCAAAGAAATATGCATTTCACTGTATGACGAACCCTGGCCCAAAGACAGCGCAAAGAAATATGTATTTCACTGTATGACGAACCCTCGCCCAAAGACAGCGCAAAGACATGTCTACAGTAAAACCTGTTTGGGGCAACCACCTGTTTGTTTGTTTTTTTTTTTAATGTGGTGTTCACAGACAGAAGAGAGAGAATGTTAAAAGACAAACATGCCATTAACCCTATCGCTTCCGAGAAAAAGTGAAAAAGTGAACAAGATCCAACTCAGCGCAAGAGACGAGACATCCAACTGCAAGAGACATAGATCCTCATGCGTCCCCGCAGTTGCGGGGACTCATGAGGATCTATGTCTCATGCTGAAATAATCTTGTATCCATGTAATGATGTTCCTTTGACGCATGGGGTTCTATGACGTTGACGTCTCAATGATTTCACACACACAAAAAAAAAAAACGTGGAAGGGGTTGAAGAGCATCATTTATTAAGATGGCTGCAGCCACCTAAATGATAAGGTCCTTCATGACAGGTGATCTCTCCTAAAGACGGTCGCTCAAAGCAGGTTCTGTTGTAGTATTGTATTCTAGTTGTATTCTGTCACGACCCCCGCTTCCGGGGCGCGAAGTATGAGCCACTCGAGTACAACCAACCCACACTAACACAAACACCAGAGGAACAATTACAACAACATTTATTATATATAAAGTAACAGTAATCCAAAATATCCTAACTCAATCCTAACCAGGCATTCACACATCACATTCACACGCACACACGTCCAAACTCCCCAACCCGAATATACATTTTACACAATAATACAAAACAAATATATAATAAAACAAATATCCTTAATAAAACACAAATGAAAATTGAGAAAACTTAATATAGTTCACAAGTCACTGGACCTCCACGACAGAAGCACAACCGGCAAGCTCAGCTCAGCTTAACGCTCTTGCTTCCCCGATAAGGTCCTTCATAGCACATGGCTCCGTTTGAATAATACAATATTTCAAAATACACGATATTTCTGTCACTGCGACAAAGTTCCTCTCACAATATTGTCACCACGTGGAAATGAAATTAATCTCGCAACGTCCTTTTCAAGTGTACAACTGGACAAAACTTGACTTAAATAAGTAATAACGCTAGATGGGACGACCCGACCTGGCCAAACACGGGGCGTGCCGCGACGCTCGCAACAGCGCTCAGGTACGGCGTCGTAGTCCCACGAGGCGGTGTGACACAGCCAGCCCCACTCTCACAACGAACCACCCAGGCCTTCCGCACAGTAACGGCGGCGGACTTATCCACTCAGATCTTTAGACTTTTGGTTTTTGGTTTTTGGATACACTAAAACAAGGGTGCAAAAATACACATATCAATAACCCACAACAAAAGAAAGATAATCACATCACTCTTCCCTCAACTTTAACTGCCGTCTCAGTTCTATATTCCTTCACCTCTCTCCCACAATAATAATAAATTCAAACTCAACGAAATGCATATTTACACATTACCATATCACTCACGTCCGAATTTATCCTCCGACACTAGATGCTACCAAATAAATGACATTTCTACATTCTTACACTCCCCCCTCCCCCTCCTCCCCCCGCCCAATACGCACTAACCAAAATAATAATAATATCAAAACAAGCACACAGAGACAAACCCCCCGAGCATGTGGCCACTAAAAAATTGTTGCGTGTACTCACTGTCATCCGTGAAAACGCCCCGGCTGGGACGAAGACAAATAAAGACAAGACGAGCCAGGGGTTCAGTCGTCGCAGCTTTTCTCTCCTTTCCAGGGCATCGGCTCCGGGGCGACCAGAACCGTATTGCAGGGCCGTTACAGGGGAACGGCATAACCCGCTTGAGGGCTTCTGCTAATGGAGAACCACGCCTGAAAGACCTCACTAGGAGACTGCTCTGTTCTGCTGTTTAGAAGCGACTGCTCTTGTTCGCTGTTGGAAAGCGATTGCCTAACAATTTGTAACTATTGGATATCGTACGGTTTAGCAAAAATGCGCTCAGTAAAAAGTTCCGATGTAAGTTCACGTGAATCAATGACCACCCGGTCGCGCAGACTCTCGTACGGCAGCAATTCCTCGTGTAAAGGCCAAACAACTCACTTATTCTATTCTTTTACCCGGTGACTAACTAATCTGTCACACCTCTAAATTTAACTTCCCCACAAAAATAGGGGGGAAAAAACAGTGTCGTGACACATTTTAAGGTTGATACCCTGTCGGATATGATGGCAACAATGCAATAACACACGTGGGAGGGAGCGTGTTTGCACTGTGATTATGTGACTGATGTAAGCGGGTTAGGCAAACAAATATTATACTGCCTGTTGTCCGCTTTAGGCACGAAGAAACGGGGCGTATCGGAATATTGTTCGTTTTCACTGCAGCCCACATCTCTAACAATAACTTTGCTTGTGTGTTTAGTTTTAGACAAGGACACCTTGTGCGATAGACACACAGTTTTTACTACGAGCATCCGTCACAATTCTAACAAGTGAGGTTACGTTTGCAACGGACTACTCCGAACAACGAACGATAGCAAAGTGTGGTTACGTTTGTAACGAACTACTCCGAACAACGAACGATAGCAAAGTGAGGTTACGTTTGTAACGAACTACTCCGAACAACGAACGATAGCAAAGTGTGGTTACGTTTGTAACAAACTACTCCGAACAACGAACGATAGCAAAGTGTGGTTACGTTTGTAACGAACTACTCCGAACAACCAACGATAGCAAAGTGTGGTTACGTTTGTAACGAACTACTCCGAACAACGAACGATAGCAAAGTGTGGTTACGTTTGTAACGAACTACTCCGAACAACGAACGATAGCAAAGTGTGGTTACGTTTGTAACGAACTACTCCGAACAACGAACGATAGCAAAGTGTGGTTACGTTTGTAACGAACTACTCCGAACAACGAACGATAGCAAAGTGTGGTTACGTTTGTAACGAACTACTCCGAACAACGAACGATAGCAAAGTGTGGTTACGTTTGTAACGAACTACTCCGAACAACGAACGATAGCAAAGTGTGGTTACGTTTGTAACGAACTACTCCGAACAACGAACGATAGCAAAGTGAGGTTACGTTTGTAACGAACTACTCCGAACAACCAACGATAGCAAAGTGAGGTTACGTTTGTAACGAACTACTCCGAACAACCAACGATAGCAAAGTTGCGGCTAATAAACATCTTGTACTGTAGCATAGACCGCCGTGAGATGGCCTTAAGGCCCCCCCACACACACACACACACACACACACACACATGCCGGTTGTGCCCCGATTTTGAAGCCGATTCCGATCCGATTGCGATCGGATGACGTCATATAAGCGATCCGATCCCAATCGGCTGGGAATCGGATGTCTAGAACATGCTCTATTTTTCCGATCCGAATCGGCCCCGATTGTAAGCTTCAACCAATCAGAGCGCGTCTCGCAAAGCATGTCGTTTCAGTTTGAAAATGGCGGAAGATCAGTACCACCTTCGTTGCCGATGTTTCGCCCGTCTCTTCCCGAATATGATGCAAAACTGCTGATAATGCAAGCACATCATCATCACTGTCAAAACTAGCAGTCATTTCGCTGAACAGGTACGACCTTGATCTTCGATTCAAACCGGTCGGCTAAAAAAAAAAGTCGGGGAATGTGTGGCAGTGCACACGTTTTTGTAGTCCGGTCCGATCACACTCCGATTCGAAACTGCTAGAGAATCGGTCTCAAAATGGGGAATGTGTGGCGGGGCCTTTAGTCGCCTGCTCGCCGTTAAACCCAAGTAACTAACTAACTAACTAACTAACTAACCATTGCATAGACATGATTCCAAACATCTCCAAGAGGCATAGATCCCTCATGAACCCTCCGTGCTCATGAGGCTCTATGACTTGGAGATGTTGGAGGGAGGTCTATAGAATCAATGCCTCGTGGAGATGTTTGGAGTGCTGTTTATGCTTATGGTAATCTCTGGTTACGCGCCGCGATTTTGCTGCGTCCGTCGTTGGGCTTCGTTCGTTGCAAGCAAACCTCATAATACTATCCTGCAATAGCAACGTTTCAGTCACTGGGTCAGTCAAGTTGTGTCTGTGATATTGGACTTTAGCCCCAACGCCCTACAGCAGGACAAAAACTGGCCATGATAATTCAAGGGTTGCGCCAGATTAGCTTGGCGCCTGCTGGCGCCAAGCTAATCTGGCACAACCCTTGAATTATCATGGTCGATCCATCTCCTGCAACTTGGTACATATCATTAGGTGACACTTCCAAAATTTGGGAAATGCGGTCTTGGGGTTAAATGGGTTAACTCGAAATCTTCTTCTTTGCTGTTCGCCTCATGTTCTTGAAGCGGGACTGAAAAGGTCGAGATACCGGATGGTGTTCAAGTTATGCTGTATCGTTGGAAGCCCTCCGTGAAAGATTGACAGGAAAGTGTTCTCGGTGGCAAGACCCTTGCTCGACGAGAAATGAGCATGGCGACGGCGCCAAAGACATCAGGGTGGAGCCGTGCGATAACAGAAGCTTTTCCGCCCGAGGACCTTTTGTCTACTGGGGCCCGTGGGTGGTGTAGGGGTATGGCGTTTTCTTCAAAAACAAAACATAAAGGTACGGTCCCTACGGTGGCTTTTCTCAGGATTTGGGTGGTATAGTGACGTTCGAGAACATAAAAACATAGACACCGTCTCTTCTGCCCGATGACCTTTTGCTAAGAGGCTGCCCTGCTTGGTGGGTGGAGTCACGTGTTATCTTCGAGAAACAGCTGCAGATCGAGGACACGGAATCTACGGCCCGGGGACCTTTTACTAACGTAACTTGACAGGGGCTCCTCCTTGGCGTGTGGAGTGTTATCTTCAGGAAACAGCAGCATAGGGCACAGTCTCTTCGGCCCGGGGACCTTTTGCTAAGAGGTTGCCCTGCTTGGTGGGTGGAGTGTTATCTTCAGGGAGAAACAAAGTAGCAGAGGGCACGGTATTTTGGGCCCGGGGACCTTTCGCTAATAGGGGGTCCTGCTTGGTGTATCGGAGCGTTCTTTTCATGAACAAAGAACATTAGGTACGGGTCTCATCGCGCGCCACTCTCTCAGTGCGATACAGACAAACCTAATATTTTCCCATCACAAGCACAACAGCCACGGGCTGACGCCGGCCGCAGTGGGCTCGCGCACGGCTGTGCGCGGGCCCACTGCGGCCGGCGTCGGCCATATGGTCCTTCGCTCACCGGTAACTTACCTGTGCTGGGCGAAACCACTAGCAATCTTTTGAGTGTCTCGAGGTTATTTCTTACCGTTGCCATTTGGCTGCCTGTCTCTTTTTGGCTGGCCGCGCTCGCATCATGCTCACCTAAACCCTTGACGTTTCTGCTTGAAGAGAAGCATAGATTTATATAGTCAAGTGGGGCTGACCTCTGAATATATTTACGGCAAGAGCCATATATTGTGTTAGATTCTGCATTCGCTGCACCTGTTAAGGCCCCGCAAAACGGGCCGGTTGTGCCCCGATTTTGAAGCCGATTCCGATCCGTTTGCGATCGGATGACGTCAATTATCCGATCCGGTCCCAATCGGCTGGGAATCGGATGACTAGAACCTGCTCTATATTTCCGATCCGAATCGGTCCCGATCGTAAGCTTCAACCAATCAGAGCGCGTCTCGCAAAGCATGTCGTTTCAACACGGTTTGCAAATGGCCGAACACGCCTGTTGTGATCAGTACCACCGCCGTTGCCGCTGATGTTTCGCACGCCTCTTCCCGAATATGATCCAAAACTGCTGATAATGCAAGCACATCATCATCACTGTCAAAACTAGCAGTCACTTTGCAGAACAGGTACGACTTTGATCTTCGGTTCAAACCGGTCGGCTAAACTTGACAAGTCGAGAAATGTCAGTGTGGCACTGCACACGTTTTTTAATCCGGCCCGATCATCTACCGATTCGAAAACTGATCGGGAATCGGCCTCAAAACCGGGCTCGTGTAGCGGGGCCTTTACGTTTGGTCTGAGAAGTAGAGATTTAGGCGTATGTCAACAGAGCTGATCTTGAAAGAGCAAGGGGTGTGTACTCTCATGAGCTCCTGTGAGTGCAAGGTACTCTTACGGTCTACGTCCCTTTGCAGATGGCACCGCGCGAATGCTGGCGCTGATGAGAATCTCTGCTTCTCGAAGATGGGACAAGATGGCCGCAAGACTTAACGCAGGTGATAGATCAGCGAGAGTGCCCTATAGCGAGCAGTGTACTGAATGGCCTGTGTTGGCGTGTTCCCCATAGCGCAAGCTACAGCAACGCCAGCATTATCACTTGCCGGTGGCAAAGTCGTCAGGTGCGAGGGACCACTACGACACAGTTTGTTAACTCGTTCGAGACGTGCCGTATTGCCGCGTATCCGTATTCGGCACGTTGCGAATGAGTCAATGCACAACCATCACCCCTTCGCGCAATCAGGGCAGATAGATAACACTCCAAATTTCTCACTAGTATCCGTCACAATTCTAGCTAGTGAGGTTATGTTTGCAACAAACAGCGATCGAGAGCGAAGTGCCGGCAGATAACCATCACAGACAGCACTCCAAACATCTCCAAGAGGCATAGATCCTCATGTGCCCTCCGGGCACATGAGGATCTATGCCTCTTGAATATGTTTGGAGCGCTGTTTATGCTTATGGTCCAAGTTATCCCCTGTGAGTTCGCTCTCGTTCGTTATTGGGGGTCGGTCGGCGCAAACGTAACCTCACTAATGTTGAAAGTGAGGACAGAACTCAGTTTGTGAGCTTCCTTGTCCTGTAATTCCTTAATTGCTACCGACGATACCGCTCGGCGCCGGAAAAAGACACGTAACTACGCATCACTTCCGCCGAAAGTTTTCGTCAGTAGTAACAGTAGTTTGTCTGCAAGCACTCTACGCCCCCCCCCCCCCCCATCCACCCCCCACCCCACCCCCCACCCACCCCAATCCGATATGATCATATTCCTATCATGATTACGTGACTGTATTTTTTTTTTTTTTTTTTTTTTTTTTTTTGACCCGTGCTGTTTTTGTAGCCCCCGCAGCACAATGGGTGTGGTGTGGCTTCCGGCGTTATCAGTCATCAAAGGACAACACTGCGGTTGTACGGGTATCTAGTTTTGCCTGCGGCATCATGGTCAACAACAAACAGAACAGAAACTAGAACCATCAGTCTGCAAGGGATATGCCATTCATTCTTCTGAGTTTGCAGCATTATATAGTCTGTAGAAGACAATAGGGGCGGGGGGGGGGGGGAACAGACCCTCCCTTCTAGCTCTGCAAGAGACATAGATACTCATGAGCCCCTGCAGCCGCAGAGGCTCATGAGAATCTATGCCTCTTGTGTATTTACAGACAGGGTCCATGAGTCTCGATACCTCTTGCAAATATTTATGAATCTTTGTTTTGCAAACGTTCGTGACGTTCTGCGCCATTTGCTGTTACGCCCTTTTAAATTTTGCGCATGAAGACTACATCCGCACAATCTGTGTGTATTTTTCTGATAAAAATCCCCAACAACTTCCGTTTCCGCTCCTCATAGAGAAGAAGTCATCGGCGTTGAAGCCTTTGATTGAGATGGTACCAGCGTTACCTGTACCGGACACAGGAAGCAGCACTGTGCAACCATCAAAGTCACTCCTGCATCGGAATGCCGACGGCTTCCTCCTTCCTTAGAGGGACAGACACATACGTAGGGTCAGTGAGATTACTCTTTGCAAGCAGGGTCCTTCGGCTGCGTGGCATCATTAGCATCTGCGCTTGTGGTTCACTGCGGCCAGCGGCCACAAAGTTGTCAGTGTTGCTGAAATCATTATAGATCCACAGCCAACAACTCAACCCGGCCAAGAAACACAGTTATGACAGTGTGTCTGCAAGAGGCATAGATTCTCATAAGCCCCCATATAACCGCGGGGGCTCAAGGAGAATCTATGCCTCTTGCAGTTGGGCGGCGTTCACTATTTATATCTCGGTAGTGAAAGGGTCTGTTTGCTGATGGACCGCAAAGGAATGCACTGATTTGATCTCAGCTAGCGGCGATTGTAGTTCCAGTCATGTCCCCCGGGGGCAGATAGCATTGTCTAAAAGGGTTGTACTGTTCTCGGGTTCCCTGGGACCACGACGAGTAAACACGCCGCCAAGAGAATCGCATTAACGCATTCAGCCCGACGCACGTATTTCCCAAATTATGGAGGCGTCATGTAACTACTATGGACCATTTGCAGGAGATGGATCGACCATGATAATTCAAGGGTAGTGCCAGATTAGCTTGGCGCCGACAGGCGCCAAGCTAATCTGGCACTACCCTTGAATTATCATGGTCGACCCATCTCCTGCTGTAGTGCGTCAGGGCTAAATGGGTTAACGCCGCAAGGTTGCGGGACTCTCACATCATCATATAACATTTCTGGCACAGTACTGAACTATTTTGACATTTTTCATGTAAGATCAAAACTTGTCTAAGACCATCACATCCCCACTGCCTTCTGCACGAAGAACTTTAGACGCTTGAGGACGAGTTCAACGGTATAGGTCGGTTGGTTAATCCTGGGTTTAACTTCTACAGAACCGGAGTGATAATCTAAGTCTCTAATAGACGGCTTATGGGGAAAAGGGTCAGCGTGTGCCTAAGCAGTACGACCTGAACACTTACCGATTCAGACGCGCTGCAACCGTGCCACTTTGATTTACTAGAATCCGTCAACTGACATGCTATCGAACAGGCCCGTCTTTTTGCCTTGTCCTAACACCTTGGTTGACCGAACACAACAACCAATGCCCAAATTCAATTGGCATAGATCGTCATGACTCCACCAACTGCGGGAGCTCATTAGGCTATATACTTCTTGCTGGTGCCAATTTATATCCATATTCATAGCACGGATAAAATTCTAAAAGTGCAGACAATTTCCGGAAACATTTAATTAACAAAGATTTCACCAACAAAAACATGCGACCAGTGGCAGAGAAGGGATTAACATAATGAGATTATTAACATAATGAGATGTATAACGCAACAAATTTGCCACTTGTACATGTAGTTCAAGTGAATGCGTGCCGACAATAAAACCATTTTCTTTTTTTTTTTTTTTTTTTTTTTTTTTTTTTTTTTTGCTTAACCTGGCCTTTGGGTTTCGGTAGCGAGTTTAGTCGCGATGATTCCGGCCGGAATCATCGCGACTAAACTCGCTACCGAAACCCAAAATTTATGAGACCTTGTAGAGATGGCTTTTTGTATGTCTTATTGTAATCATTCGCCTGCGTGGACGCGCCAGACTGATTCACCGTCAGACGCCTGTG
Source organism: Semisulcospira habei (assembly GCA_036245525.1). NCBI lineage: Eukaryota > Metazoa > Mollusca > Gastropoda > Semisulcospiridae > Semisulcospira > Semisulcospira habei. Next base: position 87,349,524 of record BTPG01000002.1, read on the forward strand.
GTCCGAGTCAAGCGGTGCCAAATACTAAATTATCTCTGATATATCAGATTAGAACTGCTAATTCTTGGGTCAGCTGGGACACGGGGCAACGCCACATTGGTTGTCTCCCTCAATTCGCGGTAGCGAATCGAGGGAGACAACCAGGGTGGGGCAACATTTGACGCAGCACTGGACGGGTGCCCAGCTGAAGGCATCTTCAGGGGCGTCACATTGTCCTAATCAGGTCCGCCTAAGGACAATCAAAAGTCCGTTTTGTTTTCCCAGGATGTTAAGCCATATCGATTCGAACTCGCAGACAAGCAGTGACCTACAGATAAAGAAACTCTTTATAAACACGTGTCAGGAGAGATAAGCAAGTACCGATCAAGGGAGAGCAATCGCATTTAGCCGAGCATAGTACGAAAATCGGCCGTGTAGACCCGCGACGAATCATAGATAATCAAAGCTGGAAACGGTGGAGTGAGACTTAGATCTCTGCTCCTTCCGGGCGATGATGATGAAAATCCAGGTTGGCGTCTGTGTTGGTCTCTAAAGGAGGAAGTTGTGGAGGTTCAGCGTGGTACCAGACCCGTCAGAGGGTGGTTGCGGGTGTTGTGTGTACTCTGTGAACCTCCCCTGGAGACCCGAGTCTACCACTTGCCCCGGCTTCAAAGCCAAGACTGACGAGACGTGCCAGTGACAGGAGGTAATCCCGACCTCTCCCTCAATCTGAGGAGAAGAGACGTCAGAAAGTGAGGACGATCTCCACAAACCTCTTATCGGCAAGAGGCATAGATCCTCATGAGCCCCTGCGAACGCAGGGGCTCATGAGAATCTATGCCTCTTGTAGACGGACGAGGAGCTGGACGAGAGAGTCTGGCTGAAGGTATTCTGTATACGTGAGGATGTTGTACTCAATGTCTTTGACCTATACAGATGCACAGGAATTAAATATAGAATTGCACCCACACACCCGCGAAACGTCCGTCGCTATATTGTGCAATTTTCATGGAAAACAGGGCGGACGGGGATTGGGAGGAGCTCTTGGTGGATGGAGTGGGGGAGATAGGGGGAATGATGGAGGGACGGAGAGGGGAGGGAGGAGGAGGAGGGAGGGGCGGAAAACGACGTATGCGGGCGAGTTGCAATACTATTCATTTATTGTGTTAATTAACATGAGTCCCTTTGCTGATACCAACAGACCTCCTGACGACTGCTCTCAGCAAGAGATAAGTTAGATCTTCATGAGTCCCTTTGCTGATACCAACAGACCTCCTGACGACTGCTCTCAGCAAGAGATAAGTTAGATCTTCATGAGTCCCTTTGCTGATACCAACAGACCTCCTGATGACTGCTCTCAGCAAGAGATAAGTTAGATCTTCATGAGTCCCTTTGCTGATACCAACAGACCTCCTGACGACTGCTCTCAGCAAGAGATAAGTTAGATCTTCATGAGTCCCTTTGCTGATACCAACAGACCTCCTGACGACTGCTCTCAGCAAGAGATAAGTTAGATCTTCATGAGTCCCTTTGCTGATACCAACAGACCTCCTGACGACTGCTCTCAGCAAGAGATAAGTTAGATCTTCATGAGTCCCTTTGCTGATACCAACAGACCTCCTGACGACTGCTCTCAGCAAGAGATAAGTTAGATCTTCATGAGTCCCTTTGCTGATACCAACAGACCTCCTGACGACTGCTCTCAGCAAGAGATAAGTTAGATCTTCATGAGTCCCTTTGCTGATACCAACAGACCTCCTGACGACTGCTCTCAGCAAGAGATAAGTTAGATCTTCATGAGTCCCTTTGCTGATACCAACAGACCTCCTGACGACTGCTCTCAGCAAGAGATAAGTTAGATCTTCATGAGTCCCTTTGCTGATACCAACAGACCTCCTGACGACTGCTCTCAGCAAGAGATAAGTTAGATCTTCATGAGTCCCGTTGCTGATACCAACAGACCTCCTGACGAAAATTAACACTTTTGCGACGGGTCGCATACGGATACGCAACAAATGAAATTAGTGTTCGAGACATGCCGAATAAATGCGACATGCCTCGAAAGCTGACTTCATTTGCCGCGAATCTGGCGTTTGTGTCATGTCTCGAAAGCTAACTTCATTTGTCGCATATATGTCTGCGTTTTTGTCTTTACGGTTCTGCAAGCCATTTCATGTCAAAGTACCCTACTGGTACCATGTTTTCTGCAAGCTGAAGCATCCAACGAGATTTTTCTTCACTGCGGCTGAGTGAATGGGCGATCACCATGAGCAAAACGTCTCCTGGGACTCCCAATCTTCGGACCTCACACAGGCGGAGACCGACCTGCAAGGCCCAAGGTGGGGCCGCAGCACTGGATGTTGGCATGACTTTCCCCTGGGCGAGGTCACAAAATACTTGCGACGGGGTGGCCGATGGGGTCACAGAATACTTGCGGTGGTGTGGCCAGTTGTGGCGTGCCAGAGCATCAGGTTTGGTACGCGTTGGAATGACAGAATGCTTGTCGACGTAACTCGAATATAAATGAGGCAGACCTAGGCAGCAAGATACATAGATACTCGTGAACCCCTGCGGCAGCAGGGGCTCATGAGTATCTATGCCTCTTGAAGATGAATATAGACTGCCCAAGGGACTGGCGAGAGAAGGCGGCAATCTGTATGCACTCAATCAGCGGACATGGTGGACGGCCAACGATGGAGTGGATGTCTCCAGGGCCGATGATTGCAGATGCTTGAGGTCCCATCCTTCCCTCTGCCTTTCCGCTTTCGTCTGCATACAGCACGGACTATGATTCTCAGAAGCCCGGGCCCCAGAAGCCTGCAGATATCGTCCGAGACTGAGGAATTAAGTCCACCAGTCGCAGGATTAGTTTTTGCAACTGGGCAAGGATGATGCAGGGTGCATGCAAGACTATATGATGATGATCAAGTGCGAAAAATTTCACACATCTGTCGCCGAGTGCTTTTACCTACCACACTTTGTAATCTTCCATCTGTCGCCGAGATCTCATGGCAGCTCTAAGTTCACCCCTGTTCGTCGTCAAAGATGCATAGATCTAAAGCAAATTCGGCAAGTCGCAGGGGCTCGTTTAAATGTACTTTTTTAACACTTCAGCTGTCGGTATTGCGATGATTCCTGCAGGAAGCGTTAACACATTAAGCCCTGAGGTTAAAATACCCAAGACCAAATTGGAGTTTGGAAGACAGGTCGACCATGATAGTTCAAAGGTAGTGCCGGAATAGCTTGGCGCCTGAGGCGCCAAGCTATTCTGGCACCACCCTTGAACTATCATGGACACCCTTGAACTATCATGTCACATTTTACCGCTGTCATCTGAAGACCACATGGGAGTTTAGAAGACAGGTCGACCATGATAGTTCAAGGGTGGTGCCGGAATAGCTTGGCGCCTGGAGACTCTTGAACTGTTATGGGATGGAGTTTCAAGGTTTCTGGGGTTTAAATCCGATCGTGCCGTTTTGACTGCTAAGACAACTTGCTCTACTGTCACTTACGGAGGAAGGTCCAATTCTTTAACTCAGTCTTTAAGTTATGGTCTGGCTAAAAGATCGGTTAACACAATTGAGACGTCAGTACCGCATCCGGATACGCGGCTATATGCCGAATGTGCTCAATGGTATTTAACCGTCTCGATAGAGTTAACACATTGATTCCTAACCCGTTCATTGTCATTTGACGCAGATTTGTGTTTTTGCAATCTTCATTAACCCATTCAGCCCTGACGCCCTACAGCAGGAGATGGGTCGACCATGATAATTCAAGGGCAGTGCCAGATTAGCTTGGCGCCGACAGGCGCCAAGCTAATCTGGCACTGCCCTTGAATTATCATGGTCGATCAATAATAATAATAATAATACATAGTATTTACACGGCGCATTTCTCATATTTATAATATAACTCAATGCGCAGGACATAGCCGCTAACACAACCCAACAAGCACGCTCACGTGAATCACGCGCATTCCCTCACACACTGTACATAAACACAGAAAATTCACGTGGTGCTAAGGGCAAGCTCAAGCGAGCTACTGAAATGTTTGGAAATTTAAATCCATCTCCAGCAACAGGTGCATAGTCGTTAGATGACGCCTCCAACATTTGGGAAATACGTGCGCCGGGCTGAATGAGTTAAATCAACAGCAAAAATCCCCAAGCTGTCCCAGGAACATGGATATAAAGTGGCGTCAGCAGGAGGCATAGATCCGCAACTGCGGTGGCTCATGAGGATCTGTACCTCTTGCAGTTGCGTGGCGTTTAAATTTTCTCTGCACTGAACGGGTGAATACCTCAATGATCTGGAAGGTGCCCTCTGAAGTCTAGACACCGGTTTAATTTCAGGAGACTGGATTGATCATGTTAGTTAAAGGGTGGTGCCGAAACAACTCGTAGCCTTCGGGCACCTTTCATGAACCATCACAGGCGCCAAGCTGTTCTGGTGCGGCCTCCCCGCGCAGAACAGCTAAGGTCCATCCACCTCCTGTTATCCCATTGCATCCTGAGTCTGATTTTGATCAATTCGTTGATGGTCCTATGGAGGCAACATTACAGATTACATGACAGATCAACCATTTTAGTTCAAGGGTGGTGCCAGAATAGCTTGGCGCCTCAGTCGCCAAGCTATTCTGGCACCACCCTTGAACTATGTCAGTCAAATTCATTTCAGGGCAGGAGTGTATCAGAATGCAAAGGGTTAACGTGTGTCAGGGGTGAGAACCGTTTAACCCGTTGGCTGTCGGTAGCGATGATTCCTGCAGGATGTCAGGGTGTTGTTATTCCTGCAGGATGTCAGGGTGTTGTTATTCCTGCAGGATGTCAGGATGTTGTTATTCCTGCAGGATATCAGGGTGTTGTTATTCCTGCAGGATGTCAGGGTGTTGTTATTCCTGCAGGATGTCAGGGTGTTGTTATTCCTGCAGGATGTCAGGGTGTTGTTATTCCTGCAGGATATCAGGGTGTTGTTATTCCTGCAGGATGTCAGGCTGTTGTTATTCCTGTAGGATGTCAGGTGTTGTTATTCCTGCAGGATGTCAGGGTGTTGTTATTCCTGCAGGATGTCAGGGTGTTGTTATTCCTGCAGGATGTCAGGGTGTTGTTATTCCTGCAGGATGTCAGGGTGTTGTTATTCCTGCAGGATATCAGGGTGTTGTTATTCCTGCAGGATGTCAGGCTGTTGTTATTCCTGTAGGATGTCAGGTGTTGTTATTCCTGCAGGATGTCAGGGTGTTGTTATTCCTGCAGGATGTCAGGGTGTTGTTATTCCTGCAGGATGTCAGGGTGTTGTTATTCCTGCAGGATGTCAGGGTGTTGTTATTCCTGCAGGATGTCAGGGTGTTGTTATTCTTGCAGGATGTCAGGGTGTTGTTATTCCTGCAGAATGTCAGGGTGTTGTTATTCTTGCAGGATGTCAGGGTGTTGTTATTCCTGCAGGATGTCAGGGTGTTGTTATTCCTGCAGGATGTCAGGGTGTTGTTATTCCTGCAGGAAGTCAGGGTGTTGTTATTCCTGCAGGATGTCAGGGTGTTGTTATTCCTGCAGGATGTCAGGGTGTTGTTATTCCTGCAGGATGTCAGGGTGTTGTTATTCCTGCAGGATGTCATGGTGTTGTTATTCCTGCAGGATGTCAGGATGTTGTTATTCCTGCAGGATGTCAGGATGTTGTTATTCCTGCAGGATGTCAGGGTGTTGTTATTCCTGCAGGATGTCAGGGTGTTGTTATTCCTGCAGGAAGTCAGGGTGTTGCTATTCCTGCACGATGTCAGGGTGTTGTTATTCCTGCAGGATGTCAGGGTGTTGTTATTCCTGCAGGATGTCAGGGTGTTGTTATTCCTGTAGGAATCATCGCGACAAAAACCGCTACCGACAGCCAAAGGGAGTGCAGACCGGGACACGTTTCACTGGGGAATAATGTAAGCGCACCGCGTGGCCCTCGCTCGACGCTGCCATCTCATCTTCAAGCCTATCACGGTTCCGTTGCGCATTCAGACACGCGTACTCGTACCCTGACCCCATTAGTGTGTCCTCCGTCCTGTAAGCACAGACGTAAATGCGGGAAATGGGGCTGATCCAACGCCACCAGGATTGGGAGAAGCTGAGATAATTTGATTTTCAAGAGACGTAGATGCTCGTGGACCTCTGCAGTAAGGGTGAGTAGAGAGAACATGACCCTACTAGGATGATGCCAGAAGCCGCAAGGATCATTTTCACTGCACAGATGCTCATGAAGCCCTGCAGCGAGTGTGAGTAAAGAGAGTTAATTGTCCCCATCAGCATCATGCAAGAAACGTGGACCATTTCATTCGCAAGAGGCGTAGATTCTCATGGGCCCCTGCGCCTGCAGAATCTACGTTTCTTGCAGACGACAAGCAACGAGTTGATGGATCACTCAGCACCGGTAGTCGTCCCCAAGTGACGATACAGAAAGAATCTCCGCCGCAGGCAATATCAGGGCGAGGAAGTGCAAAGGTCTCATGCACAGGTGTAATGTCCTTCCGTAAATCCGGCCTCTCTAGGAGAAGTACACACACCCCACCCCACCCACCTCCCTCCCCCACCACCACCCCACCCCACACCCCCACACCCCATCCCCTCCACCAACATTTTTTTCACACAGAAATGTGCGTGTATTGTGGAATTCGTCCCCGTGGTGCATTGTAGCCCCATTTCAAAGTCAACAGGATAATAAGTACACTGACGAGCATAAAAAGAGAAGACCCCAACGGAAAAACAAACACGCTTAGAAATGATAACTGCAACACAGTTTATAAATAGTTCGGGTATTTTGTCTATTTTGAAAAATACCTTTTTTTTCAAAATAGACAGAATAGACAAAATAGATTGTCTATTTTGAACAGGGATATTTACCCGAAATTTTAATATTAATAAATGGTGTTGTATATGTCTTTTCTAAGCGTGTTTCTTTCTCCGTTAGGTTATTCTCTGCATTTGACACGCTTGCAAGCCACCTATTTTGGTCTGGATTTTGACGAGCAAAAGAAATCAGTAATTTTCCTTTAAGCGTCCGAACTATCTGTACGGGCGGAGTGTTTGGTGGCGTCTGCGGTGTGTGCTAAAGCTGGCTGCCCTGTTAAAAATGCCCCCTGTATGACAACAAAAACACCTCGCTTTTCACCCAAAAAAATGAACTGGCCGTCCTTTGCTCGTTCACAGGGCCGCAGTGTCTTGGCCACTTATAGGGTTCTTCTGTGGTATTGAATCCAGGAGCTAGTTGCATGTGTGCTTAAATTCCTGCGCCAGCCACTAAGCAAGGTGCTCCGCTATAGCGGAGCACCTTGCTTAGTGGCTGGCGCAAGACTACGCTCACTCATGCAGCTGAATCCAAGCAAGTCAAATCTGTGCACAGAAATACCAAGCAAAGAAAGAAACACGCTTTGGAAGGCGAGTACAACACCATTTGTTTTGTTTTCGGTTTTTTATGTGTTGTTTTATCTGTTTGTTTTTGTTGGGTTTGTTTGTTTGTTTGTTTGTTTGATTGTTTGTTTGTTTGTTTGTTTGTTTGTTTGTTTGTTTGTTTGTTTGTTTGTTTGTTTGTTTGTTTGTTTGTGAGGTCGGTTTTTTGTTGTTGTTGCTTTGTTGCTGTTTTTTGGGTTTTGTTTGGTTGGTGGGGGGGGGGGGATTGTTGTTACTGTTTTGTTGTTTGTGGATTTTTGTTGTTTTGTTTTGTTGTTGTTGTTGTTGGGTTTTTTGTTCTTGTTGCTTTTGGTTGTTGGGTTGTTTGTTTGTTTGTCTGTTTTTTGGGAGGGGTATTTTGTAGCTGTTGTTGTTGCTATTGGGGGGTGGGGGCTTGTTGTGGGTTCTTTTGGGGGGATGTTTGTTTGTTTGTTTGTTTGTTTTGGTTGGGGTTTTTAATTTGTTTGCTTGTTGTTGTTGTTGTTGTTTTGGGGGGGAATGGGGGGAGGGGTGTAGTTAAACGTCCTCGGCACTGTCATCTGTGCTTTATAGACACCAGCCTGATCAGTCATTACCCTCGAGCTATCGTGCATGCTCACTCCATCTCTCGCCGATCGCGGCGTTTGAGATGAAAAAGAAGCAATAAGTCCTCGGCCTCAAGTTCTGCCCTGTGAAGACAAAAAAAAAAAACAATAAGTCTATTTTTACCAAAACAACATCGTCATTGTACGCGTATTACAAAGAAAATCTTACTTCACACGGTAAAGAATAGACTTACTGTCTTCTGCCTTCTTGGGGTCCTGTCATGTTGTCCCGCGCAAACTCTAAGCTACCCACCCAGTAAGCAAAAGGTCCTGGGTCCGAAAGCAGCCTTAGTTGGCCCGCGCACGGCAGTGCGCGGGCCAACTAAGGCTGATATCGGACCTTTTGTTCACCGTGGTGGTTCCTGAATTGGCTCCTTGGTTCAACGCCAACACTGAATTATTCATTAGATGTGGAGAATTAATTCTGCGGGCCGCCCCCAGAATAGGCGCAATTAAACTTATTTCTGGAGGATTTAAGCGTACTCGCAGCGCCCACTGTCGTCAATAAAATGGAAATGGGAGAAACAGGAGACGATATCTCGAAATTTAAAGGCCCGCGCCTTTTAAAGTGATTCGAGCTCTAAAAATAATTTAGCTTTGTTTAACGTCGGGTCTGACACCGCTAAAGATAGGCTGAGAGTAAGTGAAATTCTCACCTCTGGTGCGTTTTGCATCTTAAAACATCTCGAAGCCTTTGCTCTTTTCTATTAATAGTTTTAAGATGGGCATAAACATGGGGCTGATGCCTGCGGCTCTGGACATCTGCTGTGTTTTACATTTTAAAACGGGGTTGTTTTTTTTTTACCCATTTAATCCTAGGGCCTCTTTTCCCAAATCTTGGAGGTTTCACCTAACGACTAAATACCAGTCGCAGGAGATGGATCGACCATGATAATTCAAGGTCAGTGCCCGATTAGCTGATGGCACCAAGCTAATCCGGCACTACCCTTGAATTATCATGATCGATCCATCTCCTGCTGTGGTGCCTCGGGGCTGAATGGTTTAAGGCTATTATTCCTGACTGTAGTTGGCTTTAATTAACTCCTTGACTGCCGTAAGCGAGACCGCTCCGCGAAACAAAGACACTTAGTTAACTACAGGGTCTATTCTACCGAGCGGTATCGTCAGTAGCAGTCAGTGAGTTAAGAGGGTTGACATCCGGTTTCTATTAATGTTTTGAATTTTGCTTTCGGCCTGCGTCATCGCCGACACTGCCTAACGCACTCCAAACCACGAGAACACAGACATCCTTATGCCCCGTGCCCTCAGAATAAAGCGCAGTGCAAAAAAAAAAAAAAAAAAAAAAAAAAAAAAAAATGCGGATCTGAAGAAAATAACCCAGCGCAGTAAAGGAAACGCGCTTAGAAAAGACAGTTACTACACAATTGTGTTGTAACTGTCTTTTCTAAGCGTGTTTCCTGCTTCGCTGGGTGTTTGTCGCTGAATTCCCGTTGGGTTATTTGCTGAATTTTACACGCTTGGCAGTCACGTTTTTGAGTCAGTTGAACTCCGGATCTGCTCGGCGATCGTAGAATGGCTGAATGGCGAGGGGGGGTGGGGAGGGTAGGGGGGGGAGGGGGAGGGCGAGGGGGTTGGTCAACCTACACTTAACACTGTACATTTCGTTCTTCTTCCCATATTTTCGGTATCACTGCCTCCGCCATGAATATTTCATATTCTAACTATACTGACTAGCAAAAGACTGCTGCTGGGCGACAAAGGGGCAAATGTTGGCCTCCTTCTAAAATCCCTTCGTTGCTTGACTCAGTCTAGTGACTGGGACCTATCTACATGCTTGATCGGTCACTGATTCACAGATTAGTGACGGGGGACAATAACATGTTTACGTTATTTTCAAACTTATCATTCTTTGCAAAATGGCAAAGTGCGTACTGGACTGGTTAGTCAGTTGTATACTGACTAGTAAAAAAAAATGCGACGATATTGGATTCCAAAAATGTATTTCTGTTCCTCGTCAGTATAGTACCGTTTCCCGGACTTTTACTCCTCCTTCTGGTAGTTGCCTACAAAATAAAATGAGGTTAACGCGAACACTATATTTATCGGCCTCAGTTCATTTTTTTCTGTAATTCCTTCCTTTCCTCCACTGCCTTTTTTTTTTTTCTCTACAGACACGTGACAGGAAGTGCACTCTCGTTTCTCTTCGTCGCCGACTTCTTGCTTGACGCTGCTCCTACAAAAATACATTACAGGATCTGCGCCGTCAAGGTACAAACACTGCAAGTCCATGTTTGTCAAAAGCGAGATTTTTATTGTATATATGTTTTCCTCCCTACGTCACACGACCAGTCCCTTTAGCGCAAACCGTACCATGTGACCGTGATATATAAAATTTTTAAAAAAACTGTAGCGAAAAATGGTTTTGTAGCCCTCTCGATGACGTATCTTGGATACCAGTTTTGTTCTAGAAAAGATCGCCAAACTTTCTAAAGTACAAAGTTACTTAGTGTTGTTCGAAACAACAGGCACACTCAGTACTGGAGACCGCAACGTCATGACATATTTTAAATTACGTCATAAGTCTATTATGTATAAAGGTATATTCCTTTGACGTCAGTCGTGTCTGGCGTGATCAGTCCAGGTCGCAAGATGTCTTCTTGATTTCTTTTATGAAAATAGAGGAGGAATAAAAACAAATAAGTTATTGGTCGGAAGGGTTCGCTGCACGGACCCTTGTAGGCCTTCGGGAGGTCAAAGGAATCATTGTACCCCTCAGGCCTTCGGCCTTCGGGGTACAATGTTTCCTTTGACCTCCCTTAGGCCTACAAGGGTCCGTGTAGAATACCCCTCCGACCAATAACTTATAATAATTATATGCACTTTGCAAATCTCCCATCCCTTTTTATAGTCTGCAGACAAACAAAACGTCACTGTATCTCTCACGCCAGACGGATTAGCCAGCAAAACGGATGATGGTGCGGCCCTCATTGACAGAGTAGTGATGTCAGCCCCCCCCCCCCCCCAAACCGCTATAAACCAGGGGGTCAGTTGCATGAGTGCTCTTAGTCTTGCGCCAGCCACTAAGCAAGGTGCTCCGCTAATAGCAGGGCACCTTGCTTAGTGGCTGGCGCAGGACTGAGCTTCCCGGTTCATGCAACTGAGCCCGGGCCGCAAGACTGATGAAGCTATTAAAATGAAACATTTAACTCTTTGACGGGGTTAGCGATGCCAACCCCAAACGCCAGACTGATGAGGCTATTAACCCCTTCAGTACCAGTTCACGCAAAGTGCGTGTCAGTAATCGTCCTTAATTCAACCCGGGGGAAAAAAAAGAAAAAAAAAACAGCGAGCAGTCCCATGAGCGTGGATTCAAAGTGGTGTCAGCAAGAGGCATGGGTCCTCTTGAGGATCTATGCCTCTTGCAATTGGGTTGTGTTCGCTTTTCTCAGCAGTCAAGGGGTTAACCACTTCCCTGCGAGTTGACGCAGAATGGGTTTTTGTAATTTTCCGCAGTTCAACTCTAAAGAACCCTTCGTGAGCCGTCCCGGGAACGTGGAGACACAGTGGTGCCAGCAAGAGGCATGGACCCTCATGAGCCCTCGCGAATGCTGGGGTTCATGAGGATCCATGCCTCTTGCAGTTGGATCTCGAGTTGTTCTCATATTGTCCGGCATTCATGGGGTTAAACTAAAACGATCAACCATCGAAGCGGGTATACAGACGCGAAACAGACGAAGGCATCAACAGTGAGGGCCGTACAGGTCTGACAGGGGTGGTGAAATTTGGCAGAGACACAGCCCGCGCAAGGGTGTCACTAGGTTCGCTACAATTTGCGGTTTTTCTCCCCCTACCCCGCCTGGTGGAAATATCTCTCTGCTGCACGCAAGGACCCCTCGCCAGGGCTTTACGAATGAGTAAACCGTCACCTTCTGACAGGCCGCGGAGCATCAGTCCTTCGTGATGGCCGGTCTCCCAGCTTCTTCCAGGCAGTGGCGCACGAAGATCGTTTTCACATTTGCAAAAGAAAGGCATAGATCCTCATGAGCCCCTGCATTCTTAAGGGGCTCATAGGATCAATGTCTTTTTTGCGAGTTAGATTTCAGTCGTGCAACGGATGTTTGTGGCCCGGATGCGTCAAGTCCTTCTGAGGGCGGCGGGTATCCGGGCTCCCAGGCAGTCATAGAAGATTGTTTTCACATATGCAACAAAAAAAGGCGTAGGTCCTCATTAGCCCCTGCAGAATGCAGGGGCTCATGAGGATCTATGCCTTTTTTGCGAGATGGATTTCAGGATTTCAGTCGTGGAAGGATGTTTGTGGCCCTGGTGTATCAAGTCCTTTTGATGATTGATGTTCGCTTTTTCCAGTCCAGCCAAAATTCAGTTAACTCATTCAGACCCGTCACAACACAGCAAAACATGGATCTAGCGTGATAGTTCAAGGGTGGTGCCGAAATAGCTTGGCGCCCGCTATTCTGGCACCACCCTTGAACTATTACGCTTGATCTGTCTCCACTGAGAAGTGTAATACAGTCTTTCGGGGGCAACTCAGTTCAAGATTTGGCGATTTCGATCCTAGGACAGAGAGTGTTAAACAAAGAACTATCATTTGTAAAAGACATATATCCTCATGAGTCCCTGCAGTATGCAGGGGCCCATGAGGATCAGTGCCGTTATAGGGAGATTACCCTCATTTGCGTGCATCTCCTCAAACGGAGATGGTCACGGGTGGAGTCCGAAATAGCTCAGGCGGTTAAAGCGTCGGAGCAAGAGAGCGAAGGGAATCGCCTGGTCGTGGGTTCGAGTCCCCGTCGCGGCCCCGGTAGCTGGACTCGCAATCCAGGGAAAAAAAACTGAGGCGGACATGTTCCATAGCATGTCTGTTGAAAGGTCCTGGTAAATCAAAGTGGCACAGTTGCAGTGCGCCTGAATTGATCAGTGTTCAGGTCGTACTCCATAATCAATAGATTCCCTTGTCCCCCATGGGGGCCTGCCCGTCAGGGCCGTCCATTATCACTTCGGTGCCGTGGACGTTAAATCCCGAACTAACCAAACCAACCAGATGGTCACGGGGATCGCAGTCAATGTAAGTTTGCACCGTCATCTAACAATTAATGGACCACTACTTTACAGTCATATTAAGAGGCTATGCAAAAGGCACAGGTCTTCATTAGCCTCTTAATGCAAGGGCTTATGAGGATATATACCTTTAGTGCTAATGATTAGCTCCATTTATGTGTGATAACCCTCACGCAGAGGCCCTCGTGGGTGTTGAGGAGGGGCAGGGGGGTTGGTTTAAACTGTATAGTGCATAGCGGACCCCACTCAGATGCTCCGTCCCGAAGTTCGTTTCCTCGTGCCATCAACACCATTAGTCTACATGCAGTAAATCTCCCAGCCTGTGTAGAACAGCTCCGCGTGGGCATTTTTTTTTTTTTTTTTTTTCCATTCCCATGTGTTTGGTACAACTAAGACTACATACAATATAATATAATAAAACCTTAACCCCTTTCCTGCCACTGTACGTACACTTGTGTTTCTGAAATCTGGGTTCATTCAACGACCAAAAGCCACCAACACCGTCCGAGGAACATGGGTACAAATTGGTCTCAGCAAGAGGCATAGATCCTCATGAGCCCCCGCAGTCGCGGGGGCTCATGAGGATCTATGTCTCTTGCAGTTGGATCGTGTTCACTTTTTTTCTTGGCAGTGAAGGGCCAATACTTCGGTAGTGTCACCGAAATGAAATTTTGGCAGAGCGGAATAACACGGGGGGAAAAACCCCAGACAAGAACAGAACAGGTACAGTTATAAAAACTCACATCTTCAACTGATGACAAACGAACAGTAACCCGCGAACGCAAGAGGCATAGATCCTCATGAGCCCCCGCAGGCGCGGGGGCTCATGAGGATCTATGCCTCTTGACGGCGTCCCTTATGCCCGTGTGCCTCGAGTCAAGCAGACAGATTTACTAACAGTGTGTATCTTCGTTTCACAGGGCATCATTTCCAGAAGGGATGGCAAGAAAGGGGTTAACACATTCCAGACGCACCGCACACGGATATGCGACATTTAGCCGCGTATCCGGATGCGGCACGTCTAGAATGAGTTAAAGAGTCCATCCTGAAGATGCACGCATCCCAGTCCTGGCTGGTTTGTTTACAGACGATGCAGACGACATTTCGTGTAGATCTTCATGAGCCTCTTGTGTGTCATCTTAGAGCTGTGTGATTACAACCTTGCTAGAACCGTTGAAATAAGTGCATGCTTGCTTGTTTTCGATCTCAGAATAGGATTCAATAGCCTTGACGACTTAAAATCCTTCTGTGCTGTTCTTAGTTCCTCACGGACACACAAACTGTGTTTGTTGGCACATCCGCCTAATGTTTTTCCCAAAGTGAGGATCGTTTGTACAGTAAATGGTGAAAGCTTTAGATGATGCATGCACTCAAATGATCTTGGTTGGGTTTTTTTTTTTTTTTTTTTTTTTTTTTTTACCCTTTTTTTTTCTTTTTTTTTTTTTTTTTTTTTTTTTTTTTTGGGGGGGGGGGGGGGGGGGGGGGTCCTGAAACCACTTCTTGAAAATCCACTGGCCAGAGAAGATCAGCAAAGTCAGACTCTGAGAGAGAACAGAGCAGATAACAGCAGAGAATGAAATTGGACGAAGAAGATGGGAATGGATTGGTCACAGTCTGAAAAAGCCAGTTTCCAGTATCACTAGGCAGGCATTGTCATGGAATCCCTAGGGAAAGAGGAAAATAGGCAGGCCGAGAAACACCTGGCGTCGAGACCTCCAAGCAGACATCAAGAGACTGGGAACCACCTGGAGTAAAATCGAAGGAGAAGCACAGGACAGGAGTCGCTGGAGGTCTCTCGTCGACGGCCTATACCATGGGAGGGGTGACAGGCGTAAGTAAGTAAGTAAAGTGAAACCACTTCCCTGCCACCATACGAATATTTTTTGTTTCTGTAAAGGTTTTTTTGTTTGTTTGTTTTTCTCCGTTGTTTGATTTTTTGGCCACTGGAAGCAAGGTCTAGCATCCGAGGCCTTTTGTGTCAGAATCACGAGATAACTGAAAAGAAAAGGGGAGACTGCCAGTGCTTATATTTTAGGAAGGTTACAAAGTAAAGTAGTAATAGCACTGTCAGGGGAGAGAAGTGTGCATGATCCACCAGTGATTATAGATCTACTGTGGCCAAAGCACACAACAACAAAAAAGAGATAGGAAAGAGAGGGGGCGCTAAGAAAGTGACTGAAAGCAATGCATATGGGACCCCCCCCCCCCCCTCGAAGGGGGACGTATCACATAACCCACTGTTCCAGCCACTGAGTGCATGGAAATTTAAATCTAGGTCCCCCAAGGGGGGTCCAGATATTTAGCCGGTGTGGACAGCTGTTTCGGTCTTGGCGACCTCTTCAGCACACCATCGGCAATACTGGAGGAGGCAGGAATTTCTGCCTACCTGCAATGGCAACCACATTTTACTGTGGTGTCTGCATGGGCATACATTCCATGCCACCACCTAGAGTTAAATTTCCATGCACCCTAAAAGAGAACCTACCAAAAGGGGGGAAGGGGTTGCAGTCGATATTGTAGTGATAAATGAAAAGAAAAGGGGAGACTGCCAGTGCTAATATTGTAGGAAGGTTACAAAGTAAAGTAACTTTATAACTGATTTGCCCCTACGTTGAATGAGCATTTCCTAATGGCGGGGTTGAGAGGCGGAGGAGGGGAAGGAAGTTGTCGTTTGACTTCGATCAGTATAAATATAACTCAAGTGGTGCTGGGTGTTTGCAACGTTCATTTATCTTATATTCAAATGAAACAATTATGTCAGTGCTTCGCCGAAGTTTTTTGCTTAACGTTTTAGCAGAGACTTACTGAAGGGCTTCCTGCGCCTGCGCTGTATAGCGGAGGAGGGGGGGGGGGGGAGGCGGAGAGAGACCAAAACAAACAACAACATTAAAATGACGTCGTTAACCCATTACATCCTGAGGCTGATTTTTGTACTTGCTTATTGTCTTATCAAGCCTACATTACTGTGACAGATTACAAGATAGATCCACCATTTTTGTTCAAGGGTGGTGCCAGAATAGCTTGGCGCCGGAGGCGACAAGCTATTCTGGCACCACCCTTGAACTATCATAGTCAAATTGATTTCAAGCAGTAGCGTATCAGGATGAAAAGGGTTCGTGCCGTCTGCTTCTGATCATGCGAACTCACCAAGCATCCTAGACACACGACCAGTCGGAATGTGGGTCCCTTGCACAGTGCACGTGTCCTGGGGGAAACACTCGGGGACTCCAGCAACAAAACGTCCTCGGGCTCACTGCGGCCGTCGTGGGCCCTGAGGTCGTTGTTGTCATACACTTAGCCACACACACACACACACACACACTGATACACACACACACACACATACACACACACGCACACACATACACACACACGGGCGCACACACACACACACACACGGGCGCGCACACACACACACACACATACACACCATCACACACACACGCGCACACACACACACACACACACACACACACACACACACACACACACACACGAGTTATGCACGGTGACGACGGAAACAGACTTGCGGGTCGATCCGTTACACGTGACAGGTCACGTTTTGCAGGCTTTCGTGACTTTCTTCATCTTCTAAGACAGGTCTGCAAACATCGCTTTTCATCCGCACGCACGGGTTCTCATGGGTTTTTGCAGTCGCAAGGGAGCATGAGAACCTATGTGTCTTTGCATGTACGCTTCGGTCAATGTACAGTTGTGCTACTGTGACGGAGGAAGACATGGGGGTTGCTTCTGTAACTTTGCCTGTTTCTCGCTGCAGCGAAGGTCAGATTAATTTGGGCGTTCTTCTTTTAGCAGGACTCCTTTTCTGCTTGTTTTCAGTTTACTTTACGCGATGAACTGCACTATGTTTAACTTGCGGTTTAGAGCTGTAAGATCCAAAATCACAGACCAGCACGCATGTTTTCGCCTACGAAAGGAAAGGCAAACAAGAGGGACACTGGCCAAAATCTGGACCATCCGGTTGGTTAGTTCGGGTAAAACGTCCACAGCACCGAGGTGATCATGTCATGGACGGCCCTCACGGGCGGGTTATGGGGGACAGGGAAATCAATTGCTTATGGAGTAAGACCTGAACACTGATCAACTCAGGCGCACTCCAACTGTGCCACTTTGATTTACCAGGACCTTTCAACGGACATGCTATTGAACAAATCCGTCTTTCCCCCTGGATTGTGAGTCCAGCTACCGGGGCCGGGACGGGATTCGAACCCACTACCCGGCGATTCCCTTCGCTCTCCTGCTCCGACGTTTAACCGCCTGAGCTATTTCGGACTCTCTGGACCATCCAGCCTTCTTCTTCATCTTCCTCGAACACGCTTTATATGGACAGCCCGGTCCCCTCTATAAGTGCTGCCGTGCGCCGCAGGTCCTCCAGGCCTCCATAGAGCTTGCGGGACACCTCCGTCTCCGGCCAGTGTCTCCGTCTGAGGGTTGTGAACGTGGGGCAGGTCGGCTGCAGCACGTGGTCTGTTGTCATGCTACCAGAGTTGCATGGGCACTGGTCTGACTGGCCAATTCCAAACGTGGTGTGGAGATGCCAGTTCAGCTTGTTATGGATGTGCGTAGTCGGAAGATGACATCCACTAGTCTAGGTGTCGCGTTCACGGCTGAGTTGCGTCACTGCCGGTTGACGTACCTTGAGTCGAGCTTCTGCGATCTTCGTCAATACCCAGCCGTCCAAGCAACATGGATACAGAGTGGTTTTAATCAAGAGGTATAGATCCTCATGAGCCCCCGCAATTGCGGGGGCTCATGAGGATCTATACCTCTTGCAGCTGTGTTGTGTTCATTTTTTCTCAGCAGCCAAGGGGTTAACACAGCCGTTACATGACAAAAGCCTGTTTGTCCATTTTGAGAAAAGTGAAATCAGTTTTCACTGTATAATGGAGATATGTGTATGCGCCTTTGCTAATAGTATACATCGACAGAAAAGGACTGACTGTGTATGGAGGGGGGGGGGGGGCAGAGTGGGGGGAGGGTATTTGGTTTTGTTTGGTTTGTGGGCTGGCGATTGGGCGCTTGATAGGAAGGGACAAGTGGACCTAACCGTTTGTCTGTCCAGCGCTGAGTAATTCCCCTTGGTACGTGCTCATGAGGATCGATGCGACCTCTTGCTGCGTATCCATTTTTCTTATAGACTGTTTTGCCTTTTTATCCGGCTTTGAATTAACAAAGATTTCAGGAACCAATTTAATGTACCTACAGTGGCGGTCAAGGCCGGATTGATACCTGCAGAGGCGTCAAAACTGACGCCGAGAAAACCTCTCTCTCTCTCTCTCTCTCTCTCTCTCTCTCTCTCTCTCTCTCTCTCTCTCTCTCTCTCTCTCTCTCTCTCTCTCTCTCTCTCTCTCTCTGAGGTTAACTACTGTTTAGTTCCCGGGGTCACTCTGGTCAGCCACACAGGATGGGTTTTCCCTTTTATTCTGGGGCATGTGTTTCTGTCTACACTTGGTCCATTCACCTGTATTTTCCTTTTTTAAACTCTCCCTACTGTCTGCGCTGCATGTAGCTCTTGATATTGGATGTGTGTTGCTAAATGGTCTTAGCTTTATTTAGCGCATTAGACCGGCTGGCGACATACATTCAATATTCTGTTTAGTTGTATTTTTTAGGGGTTTTTTTGTTGTTGTTGTTGACATGAGCAGTGCAGGCACGTCCTGAGAAAGTCTTGTTGCTGTCGGGACGTTAAGCAATGTACAACCAACCAACATCTCTCTCTCTCTCTCTCTCTCTCTCTCTCTCTCTCTCTCTCTCTCTCTCTCTCTCTCTCTCTCTCTCTCTCTCTCTCTCTCTCTCTCTCTCTCTCTCTCTCTCTCTCTCTCTCTCTCTCTCTCTCTCTCTCTCTCTCTCTCTCTCTCTCGCTCATCAATCAGTACCTGTGCTGGCGATTCGGACACGACCGCCCCTGGAAGAAGTGATTAAGGTCAAAGTTGACAAGCCACTGACATACTCGACTGGTACAGCCGGCCCAGCACGTGCCCTGGATGCCGCTGTAAGAAAAACAAAAACATGTCAGTTCCGAGCCGGGGAGGAAAATATTGTGTAGAGTCCCTCTCTCCCCTGCAAGATGCATGGATTCGCACTATTTTGCCGACTCCGACTAAGCAGGACTGACCGATTTTATTTTTTTTTAATTTATTTTTTTTATTATTTTTTTTTTATTTATTTTTTTTTTTTTTTTTTTTTTTTTTTTTTTTTTTTTGGGGGGGGGGGGGGCGGGGCTCTCATGTCCACACACAGGTGAGCTGATAGGAGGGACGGACTGATCGTTATTGTTCAAGGGTAGTTCCTGAGCTTACCTTGAACACTCATGGTTTTAAAGTACTATTACGCATAAATGTGAAGACACATTTCAGCACCATTTGTGTTTGTTATGTCTTGTCGACACACCTAATGAACTTTAACAGCAGTTTGGACAGACAGCAACAGCACATGCGTAATCGCACTTCAAGTATTTATTCTGTGCAGCCGTTAGCGTTTCAAACTATTTTTAGCTGTTTCTCGTACTGATAGCACTGTATTTATAGAACATGGTCAGGTTACTTGATATTAAGACGACGTGTGCTGGGCTGGATTCTCCTGTGTCTAAATGAACCATAACTAGACCTGTGTGTAGCGTTTCGAAACCGTTTGTTACAGAAGTGTATCTTTGAACAGGTACGGCGGTAGCGGGCCTTTAACGCCTTCCCTACCACTTCATTTGCCACTGTACGCCGTACATTGTTGTTTCTGAAATCACTCGTGGTTCATTCAACAACAAAAACGCCAAGACCGTCCAAGAAGCATGGATACAAATTGGTCTTAGCAAGAGGCATAGATCCTCATGAGCCCCCGCAGTCGCGGGGGCTCATGAGGATCTGTGCCTCTTGCAGCTTGGGTGGTGTGTTCACATTTTCTCGGCACTGCACTCTCTCTGAACTCTAAAGAACAGATTAAACAGCGATTTCCTTAAAAACGACATACGCCCCTTTTCAGCCCACTACCTGTGTTTACCTGTGATAGGCAGCGAGAGGCAGTGGCGCGCCCCAGACCCTTAATCCACCCACCCCACCCCATCCAATCCCCACCCGTCCCCCCCCCCCTCCCTTTCCTCCCAACACCTTCTTTAGTCGTAGACTTAAACCATTCAGCCCCGATCGACGCACTGCAGCAGTCGATGGATCGACCGTTATAATTCAAGGGTAGTGCCAGATAAGCTTGGCGCCTGTTGGCGCCAAGCTCATCTAGCACTACCCTTGAATTATCACGGTCGATCCATCTCCTGCAGCCAGGACACACCCTTTAGGTGACACCGCCAAAATTTGGGAAATGCGGCCTCTGAGCTAAACTGCTGAGACAATTATCCAAACTTCTTCCTTCAGCCCAAGGGTGCAAATGCTGCCGAGCTGTGCCAGCAGAAGGCGTAGATTTTCATGGGATCCCTGCGACTGTTGGGGCATGAGAATCTATGCCTTTTTGCAGCTGAAGGAAGTTGGCTGAGCGACCGTAACGTTCAGCATGGTTACATTGTCCAAACAAGCAGAAACAGAAGATGTTTAGCGATTCACTGAGTCAACAATCTCCCTCTCAACCCCAACCCCCCCCCCCCACCCCCACCCCCCACGGATACGAACGACCAACGATTAGATTATGTTGATAGAGTGTGTGCGTCTCTCAGTTTTACGTCAGTGTCTGCTTTTCAAGTATTTCATAAACTGCAAACATCGTTCATAATATTTTTTTTTTTTTGTTCATCTCTCATGGCCTTATTTTGTAAGGGAGATCATGCGTGAGTCGAGACTGAGAACGGTCAACTCTTCAGTTTGTGAGATACGTGTGGTTCTTTCCGAAAGGAAGGGTGTGGTTCAGTTCATAATTAATTTAATTTATTAACCCCTTCACTACCGAGAAAAAGTGAACGCGATCCAACTGCAAGAGACATAGATCCTCATGAGCCCCCGCGACTGCGGGGGTTCATGAGGATCTATGCCTCTTGCTGAGGTCAATTTGTATCCATGTTCCTTGAACGGGGTTGGCTTTCGGTCGTTGAATGAACCAAGATTTCAGAAACACAAATGCACGTACCGTGTACATACAGTGGCAGGGAAGGGGTTAATGACTTATCAGACATAACTGAACGATCGACCAGTGATCGCTGTGAACCCTTGTTATGTTATATGAGTCTGCCTTTTTGAAGTAATGCCATTCTCGATATTCACTTTACAAATTTCAGAATCCCCCTCTACTCCAAGATAGTCACACTTGTTGCTGTCGGGAATTAAAGCAGCGAAAGAAATGCGATATTTCTGATGATTCCAGTAATGCTGCATTTCTTTTGCTTGTCAGTATGCAACTACGCACGTTGCCATTTTGCGAAGAATGACAAGTTTGAAAATAATGTAGAAATGTTATTCAGTGCCAACCGTCACTAATCCGTCAGTCAGTGACCGATCAGGCACGTCAGTAGAGAGAGGTCCCCAGTGCGCAAAAGGCCGTCGGGCCCACGTCGGCTGCTGTTGGCCGGTGTACGGCTGTGCGCGGGTCAACGGCGGCCGACGTCGGCACGATGGCATTTTCGCATTCAGTTTGGTCCCGGTCCCTAGTAGTCAGGCAACGAAGGGGTTCGGGAAGGATGGGGCAAACCGGCATCAGCCATGCAGGCCAACCTTTGCCCCTTCCTCCCCCAGTAGCAAAAATCTTCGGGCCCACGCCGGCCGCAGCGGGCCCACAGCGCCTGTTGTGGGCTCACCCTTTGTAGCGGGTCCACAGCGCCTGTCGTGGGCTCACCCTTTGTCCCGTCAACATGTCCATTTGTTTTGGGGCATTGTTTGGGGGGGGGGGGGTGTATTCAGTCTACTATTCTGGCCAAAATATACTGAACATTACACAAGGAAGGGATGTGCGGGGGAAGGGGGGGGGGGTGTTCCAAAACACGACAACTTTGATTTTACATCACTGTCTGCTCACATACTGACGAACAAATGAAATGCGACATAATTATGGTTCCGAAAAAGTAGCTTTTTTTTTGGCTCGTCAGTATATGTTTCTTCGTCATACCGCCGTGAGATGGCCTTAGTTGCCTGCTCAGCGTCAAACCCAAACAACTAACTTCTTCTTCATAACTGCCGGTAAGCTTCCAAAATAACAATCAGTAACAGACCTCCACAACCAGTATTTTGTCAAGTCGAGTCAAAACTAACCGGCACAATGCATCGACCGTCAGATTGAAAAACCGGCAAAGTATCTGAGGCCTATGCCGTGTGAACATCTGCTTCAGGCGAAATGACTGATTTGCTCAACTTGTTTCTGAACAGTGGCATTGCTGCTTTTGTCTTTGCTCAGTTGTTACTTCCAATGATCAATCGAAAACAAACATCCACAAGCAAAGAAACAGGTAAGTAAATCAACAGCCAAAAAAAAAGAAATTTTTTTTTAAAAAAGGATAATACAAGAGGAAATCTTGGCTCTGGGCGGCGCCCGCACTCTAAAGACATCACCATCCGACACGCAGGTCTCGGCTCTTTGCCCGCATCCCATCCATCTTTTCTCGCTCTCTCGCTCTTTAGCGCATGGGGCCGCTATGGGGGCGCGTGCGGTGCGCGCGCTGCGGGCAGCTGTTGTGTGCTTGTTGCACTGGGCGCATTCCAAGCGCGCGCACCGCTTCACCCCGCCTGGGACACCTAGTGCACGTGGCGCGCGCTGAAATGATACCCCCCAGGCATTCTCCGCTTCAGGAGAAGACAGACATAAGTAAAGCAAATGGATGCGTACGTAAAACCGGACGACCGACTTTTCGCAAGAGGCATGGATTATGATGAGCCCCTGCGGATGCAGGGGCTCATAAGAATCTATGCCTCTTGCAGACGAGCCGGAGTGGACCGGTTGGCTTAAACTGAGGGGTTGGGAAAGCGGGATCGGGGCGGTGGATTGGATCTGGATTGTTTAGGAGCGTGCTTGATGGAGCGAGTGGCATGCGACCAAGGTCCCGGGGCTGTACTGAGGTGCTGATGCTGTATACTCGTAGGTGGAAATCCCAGGCACCTCCTCCCTGTAAAGAAACACACACGTTTACGTAGTCGACAATCATCACGCAGACTAGATGAGGCTGCACAGGTTTTCATGCCAAAAGATTTTTGTTTTTCAGTTGTTGGGGGTTTTTTTTCCCCCTTTTTTGAAAAGAACGCAAACGAGAAAATGGCTACCCGGCACTGACTGAATCACACTGTGGCCATAGAAGCAGATCTCTGCAACAGACTATAGCATTGTCTTGATTACAACTGATCCTGATGTGTGATCTTTCAAACTAGGTTCATGACTGAAAACATTGCAAGAATAAACTTTGAAGACCCACTACCGCCGTAACTGTTCAAAGCCACTACACTTCTAACTGAGATGTACCCAAAGGAGAAAGAAACACGCTTAAAAAAGACAGTCACAACACAGTTTAAACGTGTCAGTTTCTTTCTCCGTTGGGTACTTCAGCCGTCTTGGCATTTTACACGCTTGGCAGTCACCTTTTTGGTCTGGACTGATTGCTTAAAGATACACTTCTGTAACAGATGGTTACGAAACGCTACACACAGGACTAGCATGATTTAGGCGCAGGACAATCCGCAGTTCAGCACACGTCGTCTTTATCATGATCAAACTTGAAGAACAAGATATAGCTGCAAGAGACATAGATCCTCATGAGCCCCCGCGACTGCGGGGGCTCATGAGGATCTATGCCTCTTGCCGAGACCAATGTGTATCCATGTTTCTCAAGTTTGGCAGTTTTGGCTTTTGGTCGTTGAATGAGCGGCAAAGATTTCAGGCACAAAAATAGACTGACGTGCAGTGGCAGTGGCGGGCAAGGACGGATTAAAATAATGACTAAACAAAATGCTAAGCACGCCTGCATCGGTGCACACACTTTTCGAGGCATTCACACAAGCGCTCAACCAACACTGAACAAAGCCTGCTGAGACTGAAACGTGCATTCTTCTCACCGGCGAAGGAAAGGTGCATGCTGTTGTTTTGGGAGCTAAGTTCAGTTAAGATATAAATAGATAAACCCGTGCTATGCTAATTGGTCGGGACGTTAGCTAATGACGTGTGTCAAGAATGCCACGAGTTAGTGTAGGCGGAAAAAAACGAGACGAGAAATCTACAGTGGATGAGAAGGATCAGTCATTGTCAGACTCTTGCTCGAACAGACACATCCTCGAAAGACACTTGCTCGAATGGACACTTCAATGCTCGAATGGACACTTGCTCTAATGGACACGTGTTCGAAACGACACTTGCTCGAATGGACACTTGCTCGAAACGACGGCTGTGACTTGTACAAAATGAAGGGACACTTGCTCGAATAGACTCTCGCTCGAGGTCGACAAATGCTCGAAGACACTTGATCAACTATAACTCAAGTAACAATGATGTCTACACACACACACACACACACACACACACACACACACACACACACACACACACACACACACACACACACACATACACACACACGCGCGCGCGCGCGCGTACTCACGGCACGCACGCACGCACGCACATGCACACACATACATACACACGCACAAATACATATAGGTGTTAAATACATATTTTTAATTGTAATTCCATTTCAAATAAGTAAATCATCACCATCATTATCATCATCGTTAAATGTGTGTGATATCATCATTCTTAAAATAATAGCTGTGCTACCACTCATTTAAGGCGCCCGGTATCAATAGCTCCGAAAGCGTCGTGTACATCACTGTTGCGGCTCGAACACTTGCTCGCTATACGACGCTTTTGCAGCTATTGATGCGGAGCTCAGTCCTTGAATGATGCGGCCAACGCCAGATTAGTAGGGCACTGTATGTTAACGTGAGTTCACTACGCTCACTCGTCAGTGCCTCAAATAAATTAAGCATGATGAGACGGCAGCAGCGGGACAATCAAACTGGTTGCCTCCCTAGACTCGCTACCACGGATCAGCGGCAGAAAACTGATGGAGACAACCAGTGTGCGGGGAATTATGACAAGCATTCTGACACTCCAGTAGTACATGTATCCTCCCTTGATGACTCGGAATAAGCGTCCATTCGAGAATGTGTCCGTTTTGAGAATGTGTCCGTTCCGAGAATGTGTCCGTTCCGAGAATGTGTCCGTTTTGAGAATGTGTCCGTTTTGAGAATGTGTCCGTTCCGAGAATGTGTCCGTTTTGAGAATGTGTCTTTTTCAGACTTCGGCCCATGGACCTTTCGCTCACCGGAAGTCCAAGATACTTAGAGACATCCCTCTGCCTAACCGCCCGTTATAAAAGGTTTTTTCACGCGTGACGGGGAAGAATGCGCGACGGTAGTGTCAAAGCAAGTGCATTCCAATTACCCACAGATGTCGCCTCTTAGATCCTCTCCATCCTTCACTGATGAAAGACGAAGTTCTCCATCCCACCGTACCCCTCTCCCCCCTAACCACCACCACCACCCTGCCCCCCCCTGTCCCCGCCCCCCCCCCCCCCCGCCCACCTCCCTCCAGCCCCACCCCCTTCCATACTGTATGTTCTCATTAGTGAGGTTTCGTTTGCGCAGACGACTACCAACAACGAACGAGAGTGCAGTCACGACGGAAAACTAGTTACTAGCACTGAAAAAGCATAGACAACGCTCCAAACATCTCCAAGAGGCCACAGACCCTCTGGGCTCATGCGGATCTGTGCCTCTTGGAGATGTTTGGAGTGTTGACTGTGCTTCGGGTTACATACTGGTTGTCCACCGTGACTTGGCTCTCGTTCGTTGTTGGGAGTCGCTCGGCGTAAACGTGACTTTACTATTCCTGACCGAGTCCTCATCAATTCCCAAACCCCATGTCCTGCGACGAGGTTTGCAGTTTCAATCCAGAAAAAACACGCGCAACCAAGAGTCGCCTCCCTTGACCTCGCCCTCCACCTCCAGTTGCGAGGTAAAGTATCCATATCCCGGTAGTTATGTATGCGATTTAAATACCCAATTGGATGAATCGCCTCAAAGCGCCGTGAACTGAACCCAACACGCACGCTCACGTGACGAAGCACTCCTAAAAAAATGCCAGTCTACCCCGTCGTGGACGTGCTGCATCCGGATACGCGGCACAAAGAAGACATAATGCCGCGTATCCGGATGCGGCGCGTCTCGATTAGCTTAACCCCTTCACTGCCAGTGGACGAAGATTGCGTTTTATTCCAATCGTTGTAAATTTAACGCCAAATATCCCCAGGCCCCCTAGGAACATGGATACAAAGTGGCGTCAGCAAGAGGCATAGATCCTCATGAGCCCCCGCGACTGCGGGGGCTCATGAGGATCTATGTCTCTTGCAATTTTAATTATGCCCACTTTTTCTCGGCAGTGAAGGAGTTAAGTTGACTTAACATGAGCGAAAAGCAGATCTGCTGACAGATTGTATTTCTGCAATGAATGATCCTTGTTGATTCAAAACCAAAATCTCTAGCTGTCCTAAGAACAAAGATTCAAAGTGGTGTCAGCAAGAGGCATAGATCCTCATGAGCCCCCGCGACTGCGGGGACGCATGAGGATCTGTACCTCTTGCAGCTGGATGATGTTCAAATTGTTTCGGCACTTACCGGCTTAAAAGAAAGAAAAAATCCGACCACATCACTCCCCTGCTCAAGCTCCTTCACTGGCTCCCCATCCCCCAACGCATCCAATACAAGATCCTGTCTCTCTGCTACAAATCCATGAACAACTACGCTCCTGCCTATCTCTCCAACTTACTTCACCCCTACACTCCTCCCCGCTCCCTCCGCTCCGCCTCTGACCCTCTCCGCCTCCTCATCCCCCGCACCAAACTCAGCACTTTTGGCCCCCGCTCCTTCTCAGTATACGGTCCATCCACCTGGAACACTCTCCCACTCTCTCTCCGTCAGAAACACTCGCTCTCCTCCTTCCAGTCCGCCCTCAAAACTCATCTCTTTCAACAGTTCTAGCACTATATCACCACACTCCCCACCCCAAGCTGACCGTCGTAATGTATCTTCACTATCTGTGTTACGTGAGTCATTGTCTAAAGCGTGCGCATGCGTGTGCGAGTTGTGAGTGCGCGCTTAGAGTTATAATTATTATAAGATAAGCGCATTATAAATACCGTAATTATTATTATTTTTTATTAAGACTGCTGCCGCCAACCATCACCCCTGCGGCAGAGAAGTTCCAAAGAGCCGATTATAGGAGTTTTCTTTCCCTTCATTGCATCTTTGCGTGCAAACAAGCTCCTCAGTCACCCAATTAGTTCCGCGGTTGATTAAAGGGTGTCTGTGTGATTCTGGCCACGGTGCATATCCTACCGTGTTTGAACCTTACACTGTCAGGATTTCCTCACAGATGCGCGCAGATTGACTTCAAACGAACCATCTGACTTCTATAGTTAGTCAGTCCCGTCCGGCCCTCAGCCTCAAGAATGTTTTGTTTTTTCCTGCAAGAGGCCTAGATTTTCATAAGCCCCTGCAGCTTCTTCAGTGTGTGACTGAAATTAATGCATTATTTAGCTCGCTTCTCTGGCGTGTGCAAATTTACTCACCACTTCAAAAGAGCCATCTGATTTCGCAGTCCCTCAGTCGTAATACTAAACTGACTTTGATTCCATCAGCAATAGGCATAGATCTTCATGGGACACTGCAGTCGCATGGGCTCATGAAAAGTTATGCTTCTTGCGGTGACGAATATTACAGCATTTAGCTAGATCTGTTTCTCAAACGATGGAGGTATTGCTCATGTTGATTTCAAGTCCACACGCCCCGTGACAACGCCCAGAGAACTCCTATCGCCTCCACGTACACAGATGAAAATGAAGACTGTGAGGTTGACTGCCAGCAAGAGGCATAGACATTCATAGTCTATGCCTCTTGCAGATGGACGTCTGTTGACTGTAGCTCATGAGAATCTATTACTTCTTGCAGAGCAGATCATGGAAGCAGTCGGCTGGGGGATAATGATAGTGTGGCGTACGGAGTCACCTCTCGCCTGACGAGGCGTGTAATGAGACGCGGGGCGACCCAGTCCAATGGCGGATAGGAAGCCAGGGACTGAGACCAGGTAAACACGCTGCGCGGCCAGGTATACAGGAGCAATGGTCACGCAGCTGTCAGAGGTGGACCCATACGCGTGACGCGTAGCGGACCGAGGGAGGTAACCGGTGTGCGTTGAACCGTCCCGGAGCCGGAACCGTGACCAGAACCTCTCAGTGTTTTGTGTGTTAATTAACGCGTATGGCAGCACTTGACGGACTGAACATGATAGTTCAAGAGAAGCAGCTGTCTATTTTAACTCTTTCCATTCTGATGCACTACTGCTTGAAATAATTTGACTATTACAGTTAAAGAGTGGTGCCAGAATAGCTTGGCGCCTGAACTAAAATGGTTGAGCTATCTCTCAATCGGTAATGTAGCCTTCATAGAACAATAAGCAAATTGGTTTTTTTTAATCAGCCCGAGGATGTACTGGGTTAATCCAGAACCGTTGTTTGTTTGTTTATTTACTACAGTCCTGACGAGCAGTAGCCAGAATGACCGTGATTGTTCAATAGAAGGTCTTGATTCTCTTACTGGTTGCGGGATTATTCTCCAGACAGAGCCAATCAGGGAGCACGTGTGGTGCTTCGCATCTCATTTGAATAGAAGTGTACTTGTGGTGTACTCCCCGAGGAGTCTATCTGGGGAGTACAAAAAAACGGTATGGTTAGCTGGAAGCCTTTCCATCTCATTGTTCTCATTCAATCATAAAATTATACTTCGTAAATTGTGCAGTCAAACTGTTCATTCGGTGGGTGAGTGTGTGTGTGGGGGGGGGGGGGGGGGGGGATTACCTCTGAACACCCCCTTCCTCCCAGATCCACATTTAGGAGGTTACGTCCGGTCATGCAAGAATCACACGTGATCAATTTAACTGAATTGCCCGATGGGTGTGACACCAATGATGTCATTTCACTAATTCAGTACTATACTGTGTACTGCTCCGATTTGTTAAAAAAAAAAAAATCCTTCCTTCTAATTCGGACTCTGTTGTTTTAGACTACAAAATAAGTCCCTATGTTGTGTTGACTTCATCCCCTTCGTTGGCTTCTTCTCCCCTTTAAAGATGTGCTGGAAATGAATAAAGCAGCAGATTTTTCTCAGAGTGATATTATTAGAACAAGCCTCTGTTGCACTAGGCACCTGATAGTACCGAAATAGTAGTTTGATATCCTTCGGGCGCCGCCGACTGTACGCCACAGGCAATGAGACCCATCGGCTGGCCAAACAAATTAATTCGGACAGCGGCGTGTATCTGGTCACAGACCCGCTTCAACTCAACCCATAGCAGCTTCGTCCATCTGATGAACTAAGGCGGGAGATAAATGGGACCAGGGCCTAGTCAGCAAGTGGCGTAGATTCTCACGAGAATCTACGCCTCTTGCCGATAGAGTGGACTTGTGTTGGCACAGACTAGCGTGCGCACCTAATGTACTGTGGCTGTCGGCGCGCGCCGCCGAGAGACAGACGGGGTTAATCAGGTGGCCAAACAAACACTCCACCCCTGACACTTCAGTCGTAGAATCTCCACGACCTCTTTCCGTCCGTCCGGCCGCCTGTTATTGCCGGCAGTGAGATTTATGTCAAGTTCAAGTTCTGTTTTGCCAGCACTGACTGAAGCTGCTTTGGCAATCTTGTACAGGTTAGCGTCACTATTACGCGCTCCTTGAGTCTAATAATAATAATAATGTGCATGTATATAGCGCTTAACCTCCAAATGAATGGTGCTCGAAGCGCTTTACAAGATCAAAAATCACAGAACAACAAGTAAGAAAGAAAACGCAACAATAAATGTTATAAAAACTGAAGTAACACATATCAACACTCACACATACACATACACCGTTACAAGAACAGTTACTGCCAAAGATTGCTAACGCACTGAAAATGCATCTAACTATAATTATGCATAAGAAAACAGATAGGTCTTGAGCAGTGATTTAAAAGCAGACAGAGTTGGGGCATGTCTGACATGGGCTGGAAGGTCGTTCCAGGTGACTGGAAAGAAATAAGAAAAGGCACGCTGACCCTGGCTAGACTTCTGCAGTCTTTCGCCTAGGAACCCTGAAAAGGATGCTGAACGGAGGGATCTTGAAGGCGTGTAAATATGAACCAGGTCGGACAAATATATGGGGAGCAGAACCGGTAATACCATTGTAACAAATAACAGACACCTTGTACACAATTCTTTGGAGATACAGGCAGCCAGTGCAGGTCAACAAGTAAGGGTGTTGTGTGCTCACGTTTCGGTACTCTGTAAATTAATCGGGCAGAGTAGTTCATAACTCTTTGAAGTTTATCAAGAAGATTCTAAGGAACACCAGCCAAAAGGGAATTACAAAAATCAATGCGTGAAAGAACAAGGAAGGTAACAAACGTTTTAGTTGCGTCGGTCGTGAGAAGGTGTCAAATTGAACTGATCTTTCTCAATTCAAAGAAAAAACATTAGCAAACCTTGTTGACGTGCTCTCTCATGTTCAGCCTATTGTCAAAGATAACACCAAGATTATGGGCCGACTCGGAAAAGGGGATACTGTTCTGACCAATCCTGATCGAGTCTGGGAGATCAGTGGAGGTTGAACAAGAAAATCTTAAGGCCTCAATTTTGTCACTATTCATTTGCAATTTGTTCTGTGTGGTCCAATTCTGAACGTCTGTGACACAGGACTCTAAAGACTGGAACATCTGATTAACATGTTTGCGTCGGGCACTGGCATACAGCTCTGTGTCATCAGCATAAAAATGGTGAGAAACAGAGTGACATTTGATAACACTAGATAAAGGCTGGGTATACAATGTGAAAAGGATCGGCTCCAAAACAGAGCCTTGGGGAACACCATACACAAGCTCAGTGGGATCGGACTCTACTCCCAACACAGACACTACTTGCTTTCTTCCAAAGAGGTAAGACTCCAAAAAAGTGTAAAGCGGTACTCTTGATGCCCAAAACAGAGTCTAAACGTTGAATGAGAATCTGGTGATCTATCGTGTCAAAAGCAGCGCTCAAATCAAGAAGGGCCAGAACAGAAACATTATCTTCATCACTGGCGGTGAGCAGGTCGTTCACGACACGAAGCAACGCCATCTCCGTGCTGTGAGCGGGCGGTAGGCGGTTTGAAAAACGTGTCAGAGGTCATTACTTTTGTAATGGTCGAATAACTGTGACAAAACTATTTTCTCTAGTAATTTTGAAAGAAATGTGAGGTTAGATACAGGTCTGTAATTTTTCAGATCATTTGGGTCAATAGTGGGCTTTTTTAAAAGAGGTTTTACAATGGCAGTTTTGAAACATGCTGGGACAACACTTGTTCTAAGAGACTGGTTTACAATTTCTGTGACAGCTGGCACAATCTCTCTGCAACATTCAAGTAGAAGAGACAGGGTCGAGGTCACACGTTTTAGGCGACATCTTAATCATGGTTTCTTGCACAAATTTCTCCGTTGACAGGACAAAAGCATGTCAGAGGCAGTGCTGAAAAAGAGGTCTCTACAGATGGATAGTTTTTCATATCAGCATCGGCACATTTATCAATATTATTGTCACGGATGCTTTCGACTTTGTCACTAAAGTAATCTGAGAAAAGCTTTGGAAGAACTTGGGGTGGATGGGTGCTCGGAAGAACAACAGACCTGACATTTCCCATAAGGCTGTTGGCAATGCAAAACAATTCTTTGCATGTACCAGCAGCAGCAACCTTAGAACAATACAACACAGTTTTTGCGTGGTCTGTCAGAAGCGTGACTTTGTGCTTCAACTGACTGAAAATCTGTTTATGCACTGTCAGTCCTGACTTAAGCCAAAGTCGCTCAGCCTGACGTCTCTCCTGCTTTAAGGAGTCTAGTTAGTTAGTTCGGGGTTTAACGTCCACGGCACCGAAGTGATAATGGACGGCCCTGACGGGCGGGTTTATGGGGGACAGAGAAATCTATTTCCTATGGAGTACGACCTGAACACTGATCAATTCATGCGCACTGCAACTGTAGTACTTTGATTTACCCGGCAGGACCTTTCAACGGACATGCTGTGGAAAAAAAGCCCGGCCTTAGCATGTCCGTTGAAAGGTCCTGGTAAATCAAAGTGCCACAGCTGCAGTGTGCGTGAATTGATCAGTATTCAGGTCGTACTCCATAGGAAATAGATTTCTCTGTCCCCCATAAACCCGCCCGTCAGGGCCGTCCATTATCACTTCGGTGTCTAGTGTCCACTGCGGGGTATTATAATGCGCACAGGCCTTTGGCGGCTCCTGCGAGGATGCCCGGTGAGCGAAAGGTCCTCGGGCTGACGTCAGCCTTAGCTGGCCCGATCGCGCACAGGCCAGTCAAGACTGATGTCGGTCCTAGGTCTAGAACCTATTGCCCAATGAACCCCATGTTTCTCGATAGACACATTACTGCGGCGGAGTACAACACGTCACGTGGTAAAATGGCGTTATAGTGATGATGATGATGATAATAATAATAATAATAATAATAATAATAATAAGTAGTAGTAGTAGTAGTATAATGACACACAAAAAACACTTTATCTCCCCCCTCCCCTCCCCCCCCCCCCCGAGATCCGCCACTGCACTAGCTTCCCTATCCCCCATGATCCGAACCTTATAAGGTTCACGCCACAAGAGTAATAATGACGGCCCTACTATAGCGGGGTTGTCATTATCACTCTCGTGGCGTGCACGTATACAGCCAAACCTATTGAAAGCCACACCACCATAGGATGTCTTTGTAACTGCGACATTTGTTTACAAATTGAATCGCCAACTAATAAATAATTCTACCATAAGTCTACCATCTATAATGGATATGATAGACTTATAAACGTGCCTAACTTGGGGGGGGGGGGGGGGAACACTTTACTTTAAGTTGAACAACATTTGGGTTTTCGTGACAGATGAGTGCAGATTTCATTAGTACCCGCTGGAATTGAGTGTACACTGACGAGCGAACGAAATGCGACATCATTGGAATCATGGGAAACACGCCCGGCCAGTGTTTCCCATGATTCCAATGATGTTGCATTTCTTTCGCTCGTAAGTATAGTTTCTGTATTCATTCTGTTAGGCCTGCAGCTTTCGGGACACTTGGAAGACAACATGCCCGCCTGCCATTTTGCTCTGGAGCGATGTGTCGCTGGCCTGAAGTCATGTGACCGCCGATGACATTCATCATGTGTGTGCTGGTCTGTAATTTTTACACCTTACGGCTGGCAAGCCCTGTGAGCTGTCTGCGCTGGCTGTGTAAGCCTTAATGTCCAGAATCACATACCAGCACGCGGAAAAAGGGCACTCCGTCTGCCCGGGCAGATCCGTCAATGGAGACCTCATTTTGGGCAACCCGCACCCGAAATGGCGAACTTATCCCGAAATAACACCCTGGACAGCTGAAGCCGAGCGTGATCTGCCACAGGCGTAGATTCTCATGAGCCCCTGCATTCGCTGGGCGCAGGAGAATCAATGCCTCTTGCAGACGACATAATCTGGGGTGATACTGGACCGGTCAGCTCAAGCCGGGCGGCACTGGTCTGGTTTCTCACCGGACATCATTTAGTAGAACTCACTGACAAAGATGGTTGCGTTGTAGGTCCTGCCTCTCGGCATCTCCCCTCTTAGCAAAAGGGCCTCGGGCCGTCGTCGACCTTATAGCCACCTTTCGCGCAGAGGTCATAAAGGATGCGCGCAATTAATGGAGAGGAGAGTCCGACTGAAATAACTCAGACGGTCAAGCGTCGGAGAGAATGACATTTTTGTGGGATTCGTG
Organism: Semisulcospira habei; assembly: GCA_036245525.1. Classification (NCBI taxonomy): domain Eukaryota; kingdom Metazoa; phylum Mollusca; class Gastropoda; family Semisulcospiridae; genus Semisulcospira; species Semisulcospira habei. The sequence continues at coordinate 87,383,352 of BTPG01000002.1, forward strand.
AATCGGCCGATCGTCGTGAATCCGTGATGGTACCCCCCCCCCCCCCTCCACCGCCACCTCCCTATCCCCATGCCCCCTTCCCCCCTTCTCCACCCCTGCTCCACCGCCTCCCCCCCCCCCCCCCACCACCATCACCACCTGGTTTAAAATTGTGCACCGAACGGCCGCAGTTACTTTCCTGCTATGATCTTCTAACTATTAGTCATTACCATCTCATCTTACGGAAGCAGTCCGGTACTGTTCAACCACAGTACAACTCTTCACTGGCTTGTTCCGTTGGGGGTGCAAAGATCTGATGTGAGATCTGGGGCCGAGGTTTACTGAGCAAGGGGCGTAGATTCTCATCAGCCCCTGAGGATGCAGGGGGATCATGAGAATCTACGCCTCTTGCAGATGGCTGAAGTATTTATTAAAATCGTGAAGAACTTATTGACCGCATTGTAATTTCCATTGTCAGCTGCTGTTCGTGGATTTAAAGGAGAGGGTGGGGGTGGGGGTGGGAGGGGGAGAGGGAGGGGGGAAGAAGAGGGGGTTACTGTCACGGCTTGAAGAAGACTTCGTTTGATCGGTCACGATTCACGAAACTTAAAGCGACCGGCTTAACTCATTCAGCCTGACGCACGTATTTCCCCAATGTTGGAGGCGTCATCCAACGACTATGCACCTGTTGCAGGAGGTGGATCGACCATGATAATTCAAGGGTAGTGCCAGATTAGTTTGAAATTATCATGGTCGACCCATCTCCTGTTGTATGGCGTCAGGGCTGAATGGATTAAACAAATCATCACTTTTTTTTTTCTTCTTCTTTCACGAATCACGGAACACGACAATTTTTATTACGCTCCACAAAAACCTAAATCACGGTTATCATGATTTTGAAATATACCCCCCCCCCCCCACACACACACACACACACACACACACACACACACACACACACACCCGCCTCCCACCTACCCACCCGCCTCCCCACCCTCCTGTCCCCCACCCCACCACCCACCCCCCACCCCCACCCCCACCCTTCCCCGTTCTGTAAGTTCAGGATTCCCCCCCCCCCCCCCCCCCCCCCCCCCCCCGAGTCGTGTAAAACTATACTGACGAGCAGAGGAAATGCGACAATTTTGGAATCATCTATAAGTGTTTTCGATGATTCCAAATTTGTCGCGTTTCCTTTGCTCGTCAGTGTATTTTCCGGCTATTGTGTGTTCCAGTGTGTTCCAACCCGGACAGAGTGCCGCACAGTGTCGCTTTTCAATAGTTCGTACTGTCTTTCATTCAGTTCCGGTAACTTCCTGAGCCAGCTCCGAACATCTGCAAGAGACATAAATCCTCATGGGCCACTGCAGTTGCAGTGGCTCATGTGAACCTGTGCCTCTTGCTGAGCGAGATCGGTTCCAGCAGTTTTCCCAAATGTAGGAAGCTATTTTGAGTTTTAGCGTCAGACTGGACAGGTGAATTGGAGGCAACCCGTCCGAGTGAAGAAAAATACAAAAACAGCCGCAGGTTCCACCGTCTCAGAAACATAGAGTTAAAATTTCACAGCAAGAGGCGTTGATTCTCGTGAGCCCCTGCATCTGCAGGGGCTTATGAGAATCTACGGCTCTTGCAGATGGATTTTTTTTAAAAATCAAAGTGAATTAAGCATAACAAGGTCACTCGGTGCGCCAATTAATCGTCGCTGACGTTCCCCGTTAAGGTCCGTAAGGTCCAAAATCACAGACCAGCGCAGAGTTCTTCTCTTTCCTTCTCTCGTCCATCGATTTGCAAAATGGCGATCTGCACTAAATGACCCCGCCCGCCACCCGGTTTTTGTTTTCCACTTCGCTCCGATGAGTTTTAGTACGGCGTGGCTGGCAACATGACATCAGAGTGATGGAGTGGCTTCAGGTAGTCAGACAGCTGGCGTGCGTCTGGGCTTTCAAGTCCGTACTCACTAAGCCCTACTAAGATCGACCGAAATTCATTCCCAGCAAATCGGGGAGGTGCTTTCTGAAGACCAGTTCACCCCTTCAATGTCAGCATACGTAAATTGTGTTTTTGTGAAATAATAATAATAATAAAATAATACTGTTATTATATAGGCGCTTTTTCTCAATTTTGGGGAAATCGACTCAAAGCGCCGCGCCTGAAACCCTCACACACTCACGAAACAAACACGGATTTTACGCCATTTAAGACAAACACAGTACAAGACAAACGAAGGGCCAGTCAGCTACTGAAGTTACAGAGATTTTTGATCGCTTGTATTTGAAATTTGGAAAGTGGCCTGAGACCGGTACCAAAGTGTGGGGGGTGGGGGATGGGGGGGGTGGAAGAACCGGAGTACCCGGAGAAAGAACCCCCGACGGTCCGCCCGAATTAACGGTGACACTTACCAGAGGAGAAAAGTCCAACGCCGGAACCCGGTATCGAACCGCGCACCTTTGGCATTGGTGGCAGGCGCCTTAACCACAAATTCATGTCCCAATTCAACATCACAAATCTTAAGCCGTCCAAGACACGTGGATATAATGTGGTGTCAGCAAGAGGTATAGATCCTCATGAGCCCCCGCAAATGCGGGGGCTCATGAGGATCTATACCTCTTGCCTGTGGCTGGGTTTTTTTCTCGGCAGTCAAGGGGTAAAAGCGTAGGACGGCCTATATGAACGCTTGGTCCTTATGATTCATTTAAAATAGAGGGGGGGGGGAGGGGGGGAGACGGGCTCGCTCAAAAGGCCCTGGTAAATCATCAAAGTGGCACAGTTGCAGTGTGCCTGAATTGTTCAGTGTTCAGGTCGAAGTCCATAGGCAAATAGCTGCCCCTGCCCCCCCCCCCCTACCCTCTATAACCCGCTCGTTAGGGCAAGAAGCAAAGAACCTCATGTAGTGCCCCCTGCAGATGTTGGGGCTCATGAGGTTCTTTGCCTCTTGCTCTCTTGCTGACCCAATCCATATAGGCGTTTCTTGGGTTGGGGGGGGGGGGGGGAGGGTATTCGGTGTTGAATTTGCCCCTGCTGTCAAAAGACTCCACATCATTTTTTGGTTCACTAACGGTTAAGGTGTGTAAAAGCAGTTCTCCTATATGGAGCAGAGACATGGAGATTGACAAAAACCACAGTCAACAGAGTACAGACCTTCATGAACAGTTGCCTTAGAAGAATTTTGAAAATCCACTGGCCAGAGAAGATCAGCAACGTCAGACTCTGGGAGAGAACAGAGCAGATAACAGCAGAGAATGAAATTGGGCGAAAAAGATGGGGATGGATCGGTCACAGTCTGAGAAAGCCAGCTTCCAGTATCACTAGGCAGGCATTGTCGTGGAACCCCCAGGGAAAGAGGAAAAGAGGTAGGCCGAGAAACTCCTGGCGTCGAGACCTCCAAGCAGACATCAAGAGACTGGGAACCACCTGGAGTAGAATCGAAGGAGAAGCACAGGACAGGAGTTGCTGGAGGTCTCTCGTCGACGGCCTATACCCGGGTAGGGGTGACAGGCGTAAGTAAGTAAGTAACGGTTAAGGTGAGAAATAGACGTATTAGACTTCACCTCTTCTGTCCCTCTTTGGGCCTGTTCCCCAACTACTATATTCCGCAGCAGGCGGCTCAGTGAAATGATGTCCTCGTCGGTCATCTGTAAAAGGAATAATAATCCACTTGTCTTGTGACCTTCTGCAGGTCCCAGTGAGCGATTTTTTTTTAAACTAGGGGTCATTTAACCCATTACATCCTGAGGCTGATTTTGAAGGGGGGAAAAAAGTGCTTATTGTCCTATGAAGGCTACATTACAAATTACAATACAATACAATACAATACAACTTTAGTGTCTGTTCGAGTCAAAGCACGACAGAAATTTGCCTTTTGACTCGTCATAAAACAACAAACAAGACACTAACAAACACTAAAAGAACATTCCATTAAAATTATCATTGCAGCAATCTATCACAGGCAATCTATCACAAGCAATCTATCACAAGATGGGAGGTAATGTTGAGTAGATCACACATTATATATCACCTCGTTATAGAACAAGAGTTCAAAATCGAGAAGCAGCTGGAATAAAAGACTTCTTAAAAACATTCTTTTTTGAAAGTGGCATGTTGAAACATTTGCCTGGTGGTAGCATTTGAAACTGATCAAATAGTGGGTGACGAGGATCACTGATAATGCTAGCAGCTTTCCTACGGAGAGCCCTATGGTACAGATCATCTAGGCCAATGATCTTCCCAGCTGTTCTGACGATACGTGACAGTCTGCCCCTGTTTTTTATACTGAGGTTGCCATACCAAGCAGTGATGTTAAAAGTCAGTATGCTTTCAATCAGGCTTCTATACACGGATTCTAAAACCTTGGAACTGACATCAACACTTATCAGTCTCCTAAGAAGGTACAGGCGTTGGTTTGCTCTTTTTCATAATGATCAGATCGGTGTTTCCAGTAAAAGGCAGCCTACTCTCCACAACTGAGCCAAGGTATTTAAATTCAGTGACCACTTCTTCAGGTTGATTATTACTTGAGACAGGTATACAAATATCATCAACTTTCCTGTCATCAATTAGGAGATAGATCAACTGTTTTAGTTCAAGGGTGGTGCCTCACGCGCTAAGCTATTCTGGCACCACCCTCGAACTATCAGTCAAATTTATTTCAAGCAACCTGTGTACCACGATGAAAAGGGTTAACCAGCATGACGATGCGGCGTCCCTAGCAGGGCTTAGGTTTATTTTGTTTATTAGACCGGCCGCCGACATACATTCAATATTTCGTGTTGTTTGATTTATTTTTTTTTCAGAAGCAGTTCAGGCACTTCCTGAGAAAGTAGTGTTGCTGTCGGGACGTTAAGCAATGAACAACCAGCCAAACTACCCAGTGAACAGTAGTTGGCCGACGTCTTGCTTACTTGGGCGGTTGGGGGTAGAGGGAGGGGGGTGGTCAGTGGAGGGGGGAGGGGTGTCAACGCACGTTTGGTGCATACCTGGCAGAAAGCCGCCAATCCACGCGTGGCACACAGTTTCAGAGCAATCTGGCGTCCATCGCGCAGCTCTTGTCGATCCGGCACCACCGCTGTAGTACAGGTGTGTGCACCCTAAAAGCCAGCCGGCTACGACCGACGTACGTCGGCCCGAGGACCTTTCGCTTACTGGAGCCAACGCACTCGAAAGACTACAGTTTATCCAACCGTCGGCGCGGTTTCAGTGTATCTTTACACGCGTCATTTCTGCGTGGTAATCGCCCGAGTACAATTTGTTGTGTCGCCTATGTGGCAGGTGACGTCAAAAGTTCATTACTCTGTTCCGCGACCATGCCCTACATTCCGTGATTTTGATCATGTGGCCTGTTGGAACTTTATACTCAGACCAGAACTTCGTGTTCGGGAGGACCTTTCAGGGTTATTATAAAAAAAACCAAAATAAACGAGACGTTTTTGTATGCTCCATCGCCATGCCGTGAAACACGGATTAACTACGACAGTGGGATAAATATCTTAAACCATTAATGGTGATGATTTTACGAGCATCGACTTTACTTTAGACACACAGTTGTGGCTCCACGGCAGAGCTTCGGTGTCAAGAGCAAGTCTCGGCTCTCCGCCGCTCATAGTTTAACCCATATGATACTGAGGCTAAAAGCTTCAGATCTGTTCACTGCCATATGCAAGCTACATTATAGTACTTACAGATAAGGAAATTAACAAATGGTTTTAGTTCAAGGGGTGTGGCCATAACAGCTTGGCGCCTAGAGGCGCCAAGCTATTCTGGCACCACCCTTGAACTATTTTAGTCAAACTTATTTCACACACTGGTGTATTCCGAATGATAAGGGTTGGCTCATAATTACTTCGACATTACAGATGTGCGCTTACTGTGCGCAAGCACCTACCGACCGACACTGCGTTTGTTTACTGGGGTCAACGCACTTGTCACTAGTGAGGTTTCATTTGCAACGAACAACTACCAACAGCCAACAGCCAACGAGAGCAAAATCAGGGGAGATAACCAGAGTGTTCCTGAAGCACAGCTAACACTCAAAATATGACCATCACCGTCACCATCACCGCGCCAGCACCATCACCATCACCGCGCCATCACCACTATCGTGTGTGTGAGTGTGTGTGTGTGTGTGTGCGTGCGTGCGTGCGTGCGTGCGTGTGTGTGTGTGTGTGTGTGTGTGTGTGTGTGTGTGTGTGTGTGTGTGCGGTGTGTGTAAGTGAGTGTGTGCGTGCGTGCCTGTGTGTGTGCGTGCGTGCGTGCGTGTGTGTGTGTGTGTGTGTGTGTGTGTGTGTGTGTGTGTGTGTGTATGTGTGTGTGTGTTAGCTCTTTTTTCTTTTTGTGTTAGCGCTTAGAGCTATAAATAGAATAAGCAATAAATCTGTATTATAATCACTATTTTTATTATTGTATTATTATTACATATACTATTAGTAGTAGTAGTAGTAGTAAACATCTCCAAGAGGCACAATCCTAATGAGCCCTCCGAGCTCATGAGGATCTGTGCCTCTTGGAGATGTTTGGAGTGTTGTCTGCCCTCCGTAATTTCGCCCTTCGAGTCGTTCGGCGCAAAGGAAACCTCACTAGCGCGGCAAAAAGTCAGTACGCTCACTAGCGCGGCAAAAAGTCAGTACGCTCACTAGCGCGGCAAAATGTCAGTGCTCTCACTAGCGCGACAAAACGTGAGAACGCTCACTAACGCGGCAAAAAGTCAGTACGCTCACTAGCGCGTCAAAAAGTCAGTACGCTCACTAGCGCGGCAAAAAGTCATTACGCTCACTAGCACGGCAAAAAGTCAGTACGCTCACTAGCGCGGCAAAAAGTCAGTAGGCTCACTAGCGCGGCAAAACGTCAGTACGCTCACTAGCGCGGCAAAAAGTCAGTACGCTCACTAGCGCGGCAAAAAGTCAGTACGCTCACTAGCGCGGCAAAAAGTCAGTACGCTCACTAGCGCTGCAAAAAGTCAGTACGCTCACTAGCGCTGCAAAAAGTCAGTACGCTCACTAGCACGGCAAAAAGTCGGTACGCTCACTAGCGCGGCAAAAGTCAGTATGCTCACTAGCGCGGCAAAAAGTCAGTACGCTCACTAGCGCGGCAAAAAGTCAGTACGCTCACTAGCACGGCAAAAAGTCGGTACGCTCACTAGCGCGGCAAAAAGTCAGTACGCCCACTAGCGCGGCAAAAAGTCAGTACGCCCACTAGCGCGGCAAAAAGTCAGTACGCTCACTAGCACGGCAAAAAGTCGGTACGCTCACTAGCGCGGCAAAAGGTCAGTACGCTCACTAGCGCGGCAAAAGTCAGTACGCTCTCTAGCGCGGCAAAAAGTCAGTATGCTCACTAGCACGGCAAAAAGTCGGTACGCTCACTAGCGCGGCAAAAAGTCACTACGCTCACTAGCGCGGCAAAAAGTCAGTACGCTCACTAGCGCGGCAAAAAGTCAGTACGCTCACTAGCGCGGCAAAAAGTCAGTACGCTCACTAGCGCGGCAAAAAGTCAGTACGCTCACTAGCGCGGCAAAAAGTCAGTACGCTCACTAGCGCGGCAAAAAGTCAGTACGCTCACTTGGCAGGAAAAAAAGTCAGTTGAACACTCTGGCAGTTATGGGCTCGCGACTCTAGTAGAGTACAGGTGTGTGCTGACTGAACTCTCGCAGCGCAAAGTCAGCCAGGACAAGTCCGCCCTGCGAGGGCAAAAGACAGTAAGTCCAGTTTTGTGGAAAGCGAGATTCCCATTCTAATACTGTGAAAATGTCGCTTTTCACACACAAAAATGGCTTAATGTCTTTCGCCTCTGTAAGCCAGAGCTCCCCTCTTCCAGGTGAAATTTGATCATCCTTAGTGTACCGTCAATACGTGTGTCTCTTTCGCTTCCAGCAGAGAACGCGAGCGTTAGTTAGTTATTTGGGTTTAACCCCGAACGGGCAACTAAGGCCATCTCACGGCGGTGAGAGAACGCGAGATGGATCGACCGTGCAGGAAGTGGCGTTGGGATGGACCAGTCACTGTTTGATCTGCTTGAGACCTGGAAAACATGGATCGTCCAGAACTTGAATCCGGGTTAATGAAAATGTCAGACTCAGTCGAGTGGTACCGTCTATGTTGGCTCAAGGGTAGTGCTTGGCCAGCTTGCCGCCTAGGGCGCCAATCTGACCAAGCACTACCCTTGACCCATCATGGACGACCCCGTAAAAGGCGACTTGTGAATAGTGATTAATTGACGTTTCTTATACAAGTAAAAGTATAGTAAATTCACAATTTTAGCTAGTTAATTCAGATAGAAACTACAAACCCTTCCCATCTGCAGTAAGCATAGATGGAAAGGAAGAAAAGGGCACAGTAAGATTATTGCCTGTTGCGGACAAAAAGCAGCCGCATTTGCACCAGTGCGTCTCGAACCGGCGGGAGACATATATTATTTGTATGATCAACCCGGGAACGACAGACACTAGCGCGGCGCTGCGTGCGATCGGTAGCTTAGGTAGAGGAGCTGGAAGTGAGAGCGAGTGTGTGTGTGGAGTAGGGGTGGGGGTGAGGGGAGACGGGTAAAGGGGAGCCTGGAGGAGGGGGGGGGGAGGCTACGGAGAAGATTTAATTTCCTGTACTGGGGTTATTTTGTTTCACGTGCTTAACCTCCTTTGGTTAGTTTACAGTACGAGATTAGCTTTTCACAATTTTAAGTACTCTGCCGCCGGCAGGCCGTGTAATGATTTCAACTCTGAAACTGGAGAAAGAGAGAGACAGAGAGAGTGGTGGTGGTCTCATTTGAGTGGTGTGGGGCGGGGGGAGGGGAGGGGAGAAAAACAGACAGACAGAGAGAGGGAGGGAGGGAAAGAGAGACAGAGGGGGAGGGGGAGAGAGAGAGAGGGTGGTGGTCGGATTTAAGTGGTGGGGGAGAGGGGGTAGAGACAAACACAGGCGGAGAGAGAGAGAGAGAGGTTGTGGTCGCATTTGAGTGGGGGGGGGGGGGGAGGAGAGAAACAGACAGAGAGAGGGAGAGAAAAATAAAGTATTAACTCCGCCCTACTGTTCACGCCGTTTTACTTCTAAAATAACATGGCTCACAATCTGAATTTGTCTTCTACGTGAGGGGGAACTCTAGGCCGGGGTTGTAGGGTGGGAGATCGACATTGCCAGCTTTAATGCAGGGCCTGGTACGCTAAATACCAGGACGGATACTTCACTGTTTGTTATTTGTTAAATTAATTTCTACCAGGCTGCTGTACATGTGACCGTTGATAAACTTTCAGCGAATTAGCGATTCATTTAGCGATGACGCACAATAACAAGCTGTATGGCTCGACTATGATAATTCAAGGGTAGTGTCTGAATAGTTTGGAGCCTACAGGCGCCAAGCTATTCTTACACCATCCTTGAACTATCATGATCCACTAATCTCCTGAACTGCAATGTCACTTTCATGAAGCATCTTCCCGATTGAAGAATTTCTACCTCATGGATAAGTGTGCTTTTGTGGAGGGTCAGTTCAGGAACTGGAAGAATTGACGCCGCCCACCTACGAATATTAATCACGATCACAGGCTTCCCGTCCTGCCCCCCTTCATCGCTAGCACGACATGAGTACAACCACCACCAGCTTCACCACATCACAAACTGTACACAACGACCCTGTTCCCCACGCTGTGTATCCTCGTTCACTCCTGTCCGGTCAATTACTTTTTTGAAAGCCCGCCAGGACAAGGGGCATAACTTTGGCTGCTGAGCCTGGCCAGAGAGAGAGAGTGAGCTCCCATACACTTCCTCACACATAGAATCACAGTCATGAACCACATGCTGTTTAAGGGGACTGTATCTTGTTTTACTGTGCATATCTTTTGGAGCATGTCAATAACACACAAAAACGTTACTGACGAGCAAAAGAAATGCGAGTTTTTTTGGAATCATCGGAATGTTTCCGATGATTCCAAAAATGTCGCATTTCGTTTGCTCGTCAGTGTAGTTTTGTGGCGGAGAGAAACGGCGGAACATTGCCCCAGTACAGTATTTTCAAAAAAACAACCTTAGAAAACATTTACGTCGCATGGCAGCAAGATGACGTCATATTCTTATTGCGCTTAATTTTGGGGGACATCACACTGATTCTTGTACTTACGAAGTTCTGTATGGACATTTGTTGCGAGTAATGTTGCTGGATTGCTTCCCCTGAACAATTGCGAAGCGAAGCTAGGTGTCGATATTTGAGCACGACCAAAGCTTGAGATAGCAGCTGAGACATACATTCGTCAAATAAAAAAAGACCTAAGCAACGGGACAGATATTAACCCATTACATCCTGAGGCTGGACTTTTTTTAGTGCTAATTTGTCCTATGAAGGTTATATTACAGATTAGGAGCTAAATCAACCGTTTTAGTTCAAGCGTGGTGCCAGAATAGCTTGGCGCATCAGGCGCAAAGCTATTCTGGCACCACCCTTGAACTATCGTAGTCAAATTTATGTCAAGCAATGGATGTATCAGAATGAAAAGAGTTAAAACACTCGTAAAGTCATGCTCACCAGGCTGACACTTGTCTGTTGGTAACATCAAACCTGTTGTACTTGCACTCAGAATTCAACTGACCAAAACGAACGTCTTTTACAAGGAAATGCTTTGATATTATATACAGTGACCTGGAATAAAGTGACCTGGGTGTTTCTTTTATAATCTTATTCATTGTTTAACGCATTTTGAATGTGTTCTGTCAAAGGGCTGTTTGGGAGAGGGGTGGGATGGTTATTTGAGGGTTGGTTGGTTGGTTGGCTGGGTTTTATGAGTTAGTTTGTTTTTGTTGTGTTGTTGTTGTTGTTGTTGTTTTTATTTTGTTGGGTTATTGTCGTGGTGTTTGTTTGTGTGTGTGTGTGTGGGGGGGATCTGTTTTGTTTTGTTTGTTTGGGGTTTTTTTGTTTGTTTGTTTTTTTGTTGTTGTTTTTTGTGTTTTGTTGTTGCGTGTGTGGCGGGGGGTGTCGTGTGTGTGATGTTTTTTTGGGGGGGAGAGGGTGCTTGTTGTTTGTTTGTTTGTTTGTTTGTTTGTTTGTTTGTTTGTTTGTTTGTTTGTTTGTTTGTTTGCTTTCGGGGGGGTGTTTTTGTTTTGTTTGTTTGTTTGTTTTTTTGTTGTTGGTTTTTTTTTGTTGTTTTTGGGTTGGGCTTTTTTGTTTTTTGTTTTGTTTTGTTTTGTTTTTGTTTTTTGTTGTTGTTGTTGTTGTTTTGGGGTTGTTTGTTAAGTCCCTTTTATTTATAGAAGGGACTTTTTAGGACGGGTCGCGGTGGGGCGAATTTAATAGCATGTCCATGGTGTCAAAGGTGGGCAGGCCTAATACTCTGAAAACTGAAGTAACAAGATAAAAATTACGTCATGTCTAGTTACGCCAACCTCGCTGCTGAACGTACATTTGGCGCAAAGGGCCGTGTGTGCGTGTGTGTGTGTGTGTGTGTGTGTGTGTGTGTGTGTGTGTGTGTGTGTGTGTGTGTGTGTGTGTGTGTGTGTGTGTGTGTGTGTGTGTGTGCGCGTATGTATGTAAACACGAAAATCTCCAATATTGCTGTACGCACAAGCTTGAAACCTATGCGAAATATTTTCTCTAAGGGGTGGCTAAGAGAACCTCCGAGCATTTTGTAACGGGATGTTTTCTTGAAGACATAAAAGACAGTTTATAGAAAGTCGGTTGATCCAGATTAGAGTCCGTAATTTGTATCATATTTACTTGAAATTTTGGATATAGCTAGTTTGGATAAAGACATTAGATGAGTTCGTTAGCCAGCTTTGTATCTTTTCAACTTCTTCAATAAAAATTAATCTTTTCAGAAAAAGTAAAACAGTATAAAACCTTGACTTCTGAAGAAAGTCAGACAGTGGCGGTGACGTAAACGAAGCAACTCCGTCACCAAGCAGACATTGACGCAATACTCTGAATATGACGTAACTCTCTCTCTCTCTCTCTCTCTCTCTCTCTCTCTCTCTCTCTCTCTCTCTCTCTCTCTCTCTCTCTCTCTCTCTCTCTCTCTCGTAGAGACCCTTACTTATATTTACAACTTATGTATTCAAAACAATGTATTCCCTACAGACCTTAAAGTCGCAAAAGTCGTTCCACTGCCAAAATAAAAAGATCGTACTGACCCTAACAACTATAGACCCATTTCTCTGCTGTCAGCAGTATCTAAACCCCTCGAAAGGCATATACATAAACACCTGTCTGACTACTTAGAATCACGAAAGTTGCTCCATTCGTCTCAGTCAGGATTTTGCCCTCGGCACTCATGTCAAACGGCTCTGAGCAGACTAACAGACACATGACTTTCAAATATGAATAATTCGCAGCTGACAGGTGTAATTTATCTTGACTTTAAAAAGGCTTTCGACTTAGTGAACCATACAATATTGATTTCTAAACTTATTCATTATCTTCGAAACGGCATGGCTGTTTCGTTGTTTACGTCATACCTCGAAAACAGGAAGCAGAAAGTAATTGTAAATGGAGCCTACTCTTCTACTAAAGATGTAAAACTCGGAGTTCCGCAGGGGTCAATCTTAGGTCCTCTTTTATTTTGTATTTACATCAATGACCTACCTCTAAGTCTAACCTGCGAAGCAGCACAGTGTGATATGTTCGCCGATGATACCTCAATCCACACAGCTAACAAAGACATAATTGTATTTGAAAACGGCCATCAACAAAGTATCGATGATATAGCAGCATGGTGTAAAGTCATCTCTATGATTCTGCATCCTACTAAAACAAAATCTATGATTATTGCAACACGCCAAAAGCATCAGTTGAAACCATTAACGCTTAATCTGTCACTCGGCGACGACATCATAGAACAGGTAGCCGAACATCGTCTATTGGGGGTTACAATTGATAATCAGCTCAGGTGGCATATGCACATTGACAATATATGTAAAACGGCCTCTAGAAATGTCTTTATGTTATCGAAATTAAAGTATTTCATACATAGTGAAACCAGAAAATTGTTCAGTAATGCACACATCATGTCACATATAAACTACGCATCGACGGTGTGGGATTGTTGCAGTGATGTCCACTTAAAAAGATTAAATTCTCTACATAGGAGAATGGCAAAATTAATTCTTCCCGACCCGCACTTGACAACCGAGGAAAATCTCAAAAAAACTAGATTCCTACCCCTTCAAAATCACTTTAAATTTAACAAAGGGGTACTTGTGTTTAAAGTGTGGGACCATATCGCTCCATAATATTTAATAGATCTGTTTAAAAAATCAGATTCCTGCTATGGGAATATGAGGGGTCTTTATATTGTTCCAAAACCCCGAATAGATTTATTTAAATCCACTTTGTCATTTGCGGGTTCCACACTGTGGAACTCACTCTCACATGAAGTTAAAGCCACTCCGACATTATCTGTTTCAAGACAAGTCTTTATAGATACCTGACATCACTCAAATAATAATATCTAGTTAAACGTAGACACACGAATGTACGTGTATATTCTAACTATCATGTGTATGTGCGCGTGTATGTATGTGTGTGTGTATGCACGTGTGTGTGTGTGTGCACACGCGCACGCGTGTGTGCGTTTGTGCGTGCATGCCGTGTGTTTGTATTTAGTGGACTGTATATTTTGTATAGTGGACTGTATATTTTGTATCACTGTGCTTTGATGTCCCTGTTTGTACTTAGTTAGTCGTAGTTTTAGCAACGGCAGGTACGAAAAATTATATAATTATATAATCACTGACTGTGTTAATATCTTCACCGTTGTAAAATAAAGATTCATTGATTCATTGATTCATTGATTCTCTCTCTCTCTCTCTCTCTCTCTCTCTCTCTCTCTCTCTCTCTCTCTCTCTCTCTCTCTCTCTCTCTCTCTCTCTCTCTCTCTCTCTCTCTCTCTCTCTCTCACACACACACACACACACACACACACACACACACACACACACATACACATGCGCGCATCTCCAAGAAGCATAGATCCTCATGCGCCCTGCGGACGCATGAGGATCTATACCTCTTGGAGATGTTTTGGAGCGCGCGCTCACGCATGCACACAGAAACACACGCACACACACATCGACGGGCTTTCTGAAGAGCATTCAGGTGTACGTAGTGTATCATGTAGCTAGATAAAGTCAACCTGATTTCATACAAATTATATAGCAAGACTGAAATCGTACTGTGAAATCTAGTTTTGTCACCATTTTCTTAAGTCTTGAAGCGAAAGTGAAACTCGTATCACGCTAAATATAAAATTACGTAAAAACCAAAATACGTCATGATAAATGACGTTTGACAAACCAATGACATGTATGCACTACGCCCCTTTTAGAATTCACTGTGGCGCATTGGCAGATCTGCTAGGCTTTTTCAAAAGGAGATATTTCAACATCAGAATTAGGTCAAAGACGAAAGGAAGAGACCCTTGACAGCGAGGGCAGCTCGCATAGATAAGGGACTTTGTGGGTTATGGTTCATCCTATCTTGTTTTGTTATTGTTGTGGGGTTTTTTGTGGGTTTTTTTTTTTTGGGGGGGGGGTTGGTTTTTGGTTTTTTGTTTTTTTTTGTTTTTGTTTTTGTGGTTTTGTTTTGTTTTGTTTTTTGTTTTTGTTTTGTTTTGTGTTTTTTTGTTTTGTTTTGTTTTTTTTGGGGGGGAGGTTCGGGGTGGGGGGGGGGGGGGGGTGGGGAGGAGGGGTCTGGGTTTGAGAAGAGTTTGGAGGGAGAGACACATGGCTGAAAAATGGCATTACCTACACAAAATATGCATGGGACCATGGGTCGGTCGGATTCTTAGTTGCCTCTAGACTTAGCAAGGGACTTTGTAAAATCACTGATAAAAAGCCGTTTTCAACAACCTGTGTATACCAATTCATCCACCTTAACTCATTTAAGGCGCCCCGCATCCGCTGCGGAAGTGTCTAATAGCGTTGACAACAAGACCATCACTCCTTCGTCGACGGAGTAGTGATCCCCAGTGCGCAAAAAGCCATTCGGGCCGACGTCGGCCGCTGTTGGCCCGCGCACACCGTGTTAGTGTAGTTCACAGCCGTGCGCGGGCTAACGGCGGCCGACGTCGGCCCGATGAACTTTGTCGCACTGGGCCGGGATGGTTCTATTTTAACAAGATGCATGGACCACCGCTAGCTTGTTCTACTTTTATATCTGAAGATTCGCATGAGCTACTGCACCCTGATGCACAAGCATCTGCTGGATCCGTTGATTTTTCAGGAGCACCCCCCCCCCCCTCCCCCCCCCCCACCCCCGTCCCCCACCCCCCGTGGCCATTATAACTAGAAATCACAAGAGTTTGTTCCTCTTGTCAGGAGGACATTCTCATAATTCCGTGTAGCCAGAAAGGCTTATTACAATAATCACTGTGTCCTTTTCGTAAAATTACCTTTTATATTGACCCCTTCACTGTCGAGAAAACGTGATACGATCCAACTGCAAGAAATAATAATAACAATAATAATAATTACGGTATTTATAATGCGCTTATCTTACAATAATTATAACTCTAAGCGCGCACTCACAACTCGCGCACACATGCGCACGCTTTTGACAATGACTCGCGTACCACAAATACATTACGACAATCAGCTTGGGGTGGGGAGTGTGGTGATATAGTGCTAGAACTGTTGAAAGAGGTGAGTTTTGAGGGCGGACTGGAAGGAGGAGAGAGAGAGTTTCTGACGGAGAGGGAGTGGGAGGGTGTTCCAGGTGGAGAGAGAGAGTTTCTGACGGAGAGGGAGTGGGAGGGTGTTCCAGGTGGAGAGAGAGAGTTTCTGACGGAGAGGGAGTGGGAGGGTGTTCCAGGTGGCCCAGAGGCTGCGGGGCTCATCAGGACCTAGGCCTCTTGCTGAGACCTATTCGTATCCTGTTGTTTTTTTGGGACGGTTTCGGCTTTTGGTCGTTGAATGCACACAGATTCCAGAAAGGAAAATGTACTGACAGTGGCAGGGAAGGAGTTAACCCCTCGACTGCTGTGGACAATATCGTTCGGTGGAAATGACGCGCAATCGTGGTATTGTCTCCAGCAGTGAGGCGTTAACGTTTCTACAGTCAACTTCGCTAACAAACCGTAAGTTCGGATTTAACAAAAAGATATAGTTTTTGGGTTTTTTTTTTTTTTTTGGGGGGGGGGGGGGGGGTTTGTTGGTTTTTTTTTTTTTTTTTTGTTAGCACTTACTTGCTTACTTGCTTAATTCCTTGGATTCCTCGTGGAACAAAGGGCCTCTGCAACAGTCCTCCGGCGCACTCGATTCTGGGCAGCCTTTTTCAGTACACCCCACGACAGGTTGCAGCTCTTGATTTCCTCTTCACAGGATCGTCTCCAGGTGGTCTTAGGGCGACCGACCCGTCTCTTTCACTGCAAAGCAGGCCGGGTGATGTCCTGTGGGGGTTTCCGCAGGGTGTGTCCTATCCATCGCCATTTCCGCCTGGCAATCTGATGGTCGATGGGATTTTGGTTTGTCCGCTGCCACAAATCGGTATTCTTTATTTTGTCTGTCCAACTGATCTTCAGTATGTTGCGAAGGCAACCGTTGACGAATACTTGGAGCTTGTTGATTAGGGTGTTGGTGACCCTCCAGGTCTCTGAGACATAGAGAAGGACAGACTTAACGATGCTGTTGAAAATTCATAGCTTGTTGCGGACAAACAAGGATGTTGACCTCCAGACTGTTCTCAGGGTAATAAAGGCGTATCTCGCTTTCCCGATTCTGCCTTTGATGTCTTCGTCAGAACCACCTGTTGCTGATACAATGCTGCCCAGGTAAATGAAAGAGGTAACTTCTTTCAGCTCGCTGTCTCCAAGGGTGATTAACTTCTGCTGCTTCTTGAACAGGGTCATGGTTTCAGTCTTCTTCAGGTTGATCTGCAGTCCAGTCTTGGATACTTCTTGGGCCAGGTTATCGGTTTTCTGTTGCATATGTTGGCATTTCTGGGACATTAGGCACAAGTCGTCCGCAAAGTCCAGGTCCTCAAGGAACTGATTCAGGGACCACTGGATTCCGGTTTTTCCTGCTTTAGTTGCCTGTCTCATCACCCAGTCGACCACTAACAGGAAGATCATTGGGGAGAGCATGCATGTCGAACTCCTGTTTTCACCTCAAAGTCCTCTGTCAGTTTGCCATTGTGGATAACTTGGCAGGTGGCGCCTTCATAAATTTGCTAGGTCAGGGTAATGAAGCTATGAGGGATTCCATAGTGATGGAGGAGCTGCCAGATGGTTTCTCTGTCTACACTATCGAACGCTTGGCAAAATTCGATGAGGTTGAGGTACAGCGTCGACTGCCACTCCAAGGATTGTTCGATGATGATTCGGAGCGTTGCTATTTGATCTGTACACGACTTGTCTTTCCTGAAGCCAGCTTGTTCTGGTCTAAGTTTTTCTTCCGCTGCATCTTTCAGCCGGTCGATGATAATGCGGGTCAGTACTTTGCTAGGTACTGACAGTAGCATGATGCCGCGCCAGTTCTTGCAGGATTCTAGGTCTCCTTTCTTGGGACGTTTTACCAAGTGGTCTCTTTTTCCAATCTGCTGGTACTCTTCCCTCCCTCCAGACTTTCTGCAGTAGAGGCAGCAGCATGTTGACTGTGACTGAAAGGTCTACCTTGAGCGCCTCTGGAGGAATTCCATCAGGGCCGGCTGCTTTCCCATTTTTCAGGGTCTTCAAGGCTTTTAGGGTTTCTGCTTTCGTGGGAGGGTTGGTGTTGACTTTGAGTGGTGTCTGCAGGGGGGGATGTCTGGTCTCACTGACGGTGGGGGTCGGTTTAGAAGTTTCCCAAAGTGTTCAGCCCATCGTTGTCTCTGGTCTTGCTCATTTCTGATGGGGTTTCCTTCTCTGTCTTTAACCGGTTTGTCCATGTTCGTCTTTTTGGCTGAGAGGGTCCTGGTGACCTTGTACAGAGTGCTGAGGTCCCTCTTTTCTGCTGCCTGCTCCGCCTCTGTCGCTAGCGCGTCATAAAAGGGCCTCTTGTATTTCCTGGCACTTTTCTTAACTTTCTTGTTTATTTGGGTAAATTCGTCTCGAAGAACTTTCTTTTCCTCTTTGTTCTTGTTGCTGTTGATCTGTTGCTTGATTTCTCTTCTGTTCTTTATCATCTGCCATGTGTCACTGGAGAGCCATTCCTTGGTTGTTCATTCTCTTTTGCCCAGCACTTCTTGTCATGTGCCTGTCAGTGTGTCTCGTAATTAACTCCAGTGTTCTTCCATGGGGTGTTTCTTCGGTCACCAAGTTCAATGCTTCAAATCTGTTCTTCAGGGAGGTTGAAAAGGTGTCTCTGTAGTCTTTCTCCTTCAGCCGCTGGGTGATAAACTTTATGTGAGGTCGGTTGGCTATGTCTCTAAAAATTAGTTGCTTGACTTTGATGGTTCCAATCACCAAGTGGTGGTCTGAGGCTACGTCTGCCCCTCGTTGGGAACTTGTGTCTTGCAGGCTTCGTCTCCATTTCCTAGAGATAGTGATGTAGTCTATCTGGCTTTTGGTGTTGCCGTCTGGTGAGATCAAGGTTTCTCTGTGGATGTCTTTGTGCTGGAATACACTGCCGCCAATGACCAGGTCATTAAAAGCGCAAAAGTCCGTGAAAAGCACGCCATTTTCATTCATTGCTCCAAGGGCCTGGGTTCCCATAATCAATTATTTTTCAAATTGTCTTTCCCTATCTTGGCATTTAGGTCACCCATCATTATCTTGATGTCTCTCTTGGGTAACTCGTTAACTATTGTCTGGAGAGAATTGTAGAAATTTTCTTTTGCCTCTTCGTCAGCGTCGTTAGTAGGCGAGTAGCATTGGATGAATGTAACTTTTCTCCCCTTGGAGTTGAATCTTGCTGTCATGATTCTAGAGGAGACTGGCTGCCATTCCATAAGGGCTCTGGCCGCTACTGATTACATCATGATGGCGACTCCTTTTGTGTGGTCGTGGTTTTCGTCTGCATGTCCCGAGTAGAGGATTTTCTCTCCGCTGGCAAGTGTTGTCGTGCCAGACCCATTCCAACTGTTCTCACATATTGCTAGTACTTGGATGTTGTATCTTTTCATCTCACTTGCCACTTGAGCTGCTTCATCTTTCCAGTTTCATACATGGTTCTTACATTCCAAGTTCCGATCTTTGTTGTTGCTTTCACCCTCAGGAGATTCGTCGGCTGATTGGCTTCCGTGAGGCTTTCACCATCCTGCGTCATCTGTCCTCCTGTAGAGGCATCTCCCTGATTCAAGCGCTGGTTGGATTCTTCTGTTGCTTTGGTTTCTGTAGCTTGAGGGTTTTTACAGGGTGGGGTTGCTGGCCCCACGCCCAACCCTCCTCCTTTCTCACTCGGGCTTGGGACCGGCCATGGCGGAGTTTTTTTTTTTTTCACTTAGCTTGAAAGAATCTAATTTATTTTTTAATTAATTTCAGATCCCCGGGGCAGCGTCTGGTTACACGCTCAGTTCACGGCAGTCCTGCGGCATCTATCTCGGCTCCACGGAGGCAGTGGTAGGATGTTTAGCTGGCGACTGGCGCACTAAGAACGCCCCCCTTTTCACCCCGCGCATCCTAGGACAGTCCCATCAATCCGCCGCTACTCTCTCTCTCTTGTGTTTTAGTCATTATACGCACACCTTCAAACCCCGATCTGCCTCCTTCCTCCGCACAGCAAAGACTACAATAACCACACCAACAACAACACAACTTTTTTTTTATATTAAAAGACAGCGCGGTTCGATCCAAACCAGCAAAATACATAGAGCCTCATGAGAAACTGCAGGAGCTTAACCCATTCGAGACGTGCCGCATCCGGATACGCGGCTGCAAGCTGTGTATCCGGATGCGGTACGTTTCAAATGAGTTAAGGAATTTAGTCCCTTTACCACACGTATCGCAGAAACACTGAATGGACTAAATGATAAGAACCAGCAAACAGCGTAGTTTCAGATGGACAACAAGCTAATGCAAGGGATCATGATAATGTAGGCCTATGGACCAAGGGGCAGACGACCGGGGAGGGGGGGGGGGGCGCGGGAAGGGGGCGCTGGGGGGGGGGCGCGGGAGGGGCGCGGGGGGCGCGGGGGGGGCGCGGGGGGGGGGGGGGGCGCGGGGGGGGGGGGGGTGGGGGGGGAGGTCGTTGCTAGACTGATCAGTACTCCCCGGCCCACTCTACTGCGAGAAGAAAAAAACCTGAATACGTAACACGTAGCTGAAATTGAAGTTTGGACTTCATACGTGTGTATGGTCCGTTATCAGCAAGAGGCATAGATTCTCATGAGCTCCTGAGAATGCAGGGGCTCATGGCAATCTATGCCTCTTGCGACGCGAAAGGGTTTTGACTGGAGAGGCAGATCGGTGCACTCCATCCGCACCGAGCAGGGGGGGGGGGGGGGACGGGGAGGCAAACAGTCGAAAAGTTGGCAACTCTGTCATCTAGGCTAACAGATCAGCCAGTCGGGATCACGGAGAGCAAATCAGACAGTTATAGCCAGACATGTAATCTTAATGGCGTCTGTCGGAGAGAGAACGAACCGATTTTTTCCCCTCAGGTTTGTTATTGTATCGTTCGCTGCTTTCGGTATGACGGATTACACAACTTGGCATTCCACTTGTTACCTCCCATTCCTTCACTGCCCCTTGGACGCAGTGCCTGTGTTTTTGAAGTCATTAAAAGTTCAACGTCAGAGGTCCCTAGCCGTCACTAGGAACGTGAGCAGAAAGTGGTTTCAACGAGAGAGTACAGATCTTCAAGGACCCCCCCGCAACTGCAGCCCATGAAGATCTATACACTCTTGTGGATGGGTGGTGTGTTTTCTCTCAGCAGTAAAGGGGTTAACCTTTAGATCCCTTGGCATGTGGAAATAAGAACAGAAGACAGCAACTCAGCTGCTGGTGTTAGTTCAGAAGGAGCGTGTCTGCGTTTAACCCATTACTGAACTGCCAGAACTAAGTGACTTTCAGTCTTTAAAATGGAAGTCACTTAGTTCTGGGAGTTAAAGGATTAACTCATTCTACCCCAACACCGAAATCCCCAAATTTTGCCGTTGTCCTCTGAAGACTGCATTGCAGTGCAGGACACAGATCGACCATGATAGTTCAAGGGTGATGCCAGAATAGCTATTCTGGCATCATCCTTGAACTATCATGGTCGATCCTTATCTTGCTGTGGTGTGTCTGGGGTAGAATGGGTTAAAGTACCATGACGCATAAATTTGAAGACACATTTCAGCACCATTTGCGTCTGTCGTGCCTTGTCGACACACCTAATGAACTTCAGCAGCAGTTGGGACACGCAGCAAAAGCACACGCGTAATCGCACTTATTTATTCTGCGCTGCCGTTAGCGTGTCAATCTATTTTGAGCTGTTTCTCGTACTAATAGCGTCATATTTATAGAACGGAGTGGAGTCATTGCCAGGTTACTTGATATAAAGACGACGTGTGCTGAACTGGATTGTCCTGTGTCTAATGATGAACCACAACTAGACCTGTGTGTAGCCTTTCATAACCATCTGTTACAGAAGTGTATCTTTGAACAGTTACGGCGGTAGTGGGCCTTTAAAGTTGCCTTCTCCAGCCAGTGCTTTGAGTTTTTGTTCAATAGCATGTCCGTTGAAAGGTCCTGGTAAATCAAAGTGGCACAGTTGGAGTGCGCCTGAGTTGATCAGTGTTCAGGTCGTATTCCAAAGGCAATAGATTTCCCTGTCCCCCATAACCCGCCCGTCAGGGCCGTCCATGATCACCTCGGTGCTGTGGACGTTAAACCCGAACTAACCAACCAACCCAGTGCTTTGAGTGCGAATTGAAAATTCACAGGCACAGCGTGTGACGATCGTTGGGAAATCGATCACTTCTATTACACGGGCAGTCGGTAAAAGAAGACTATTTCCCACTAAACCCCATGTTAACCCCTTCGCTGCTGGCTGACGCAGAACGTGTAGCTGAAATCTTTTTGTCAGTTTAACTGACGCCGAAGGAGCGGCCCCAAACCGGCGTCTACGCACCATGGACACAAAGTGGTTTGAGCAAGAGGCGCAGATCCTCATGAGCCCCCGCAATTGCGGGGGCTCATGAGGATCTATGCCTCTTGCAGCTGGATCGTTTTCACTTATTCTCAGGGTTAAAGAGGTGATCGAGTACGCAATGATTATCCTACGTCAGTGCTGAAATTCAGACGACACATGACATTGTACTGACGTCATTACTAGGAGAGAGAGAAAAAAAAAAGGACACCGTTTTAGACACCGAAATTACGTCGTCAAGATATACGATGACGTCATCAGACATTCGAACAGTACATGGTGCAGAACACACGTCAACACGAGACATTACAGTGTCAGACATTGCGACAGTGACAGACACGGAAATTACGTCGTTATTAGGCCGAAACACAGAGACTGGGTCGGCCATTCAGTACTGACGACAAAGCCTAATGTTAAACTCACGTCGAAAAAGAGACACCGCCCTTTGACCCCTTCGCTGCAGGCGGACGCGAAATGCGCGTCTGAAATCACTGCACCGTGACAGACAGACACTCGCGTGAACAACACGACGAAACCGGGATCAAGAAAGAGGCGTAAAGAGCACAGATCTGACAAGAGACATGAGCCCTCATGAGCCCCCGAGACTGCGGGGGGCTCATGAGGGTTCGTGTCTCTTGCCGACGGATATCCTTCGACTTTCCCCGGCTGTTAAGGGTTAATATGATTTTTTTACAACAATGTTGACGTCTTCCCCAAACGGCAAAACAAAAAAGAAGCGTCTTACTCTGGAGCATCACAGACTCCTAAATTCTGGCCGGCCTGCTCCGCCACCCAACCACCTCCACCTCCGGGAAGGCAACCAGTGTGCCACGACCCCCCCCCCCCCCCTCCCCCCCTCCCCCCCCCCCCCCCCCCCCCCCCCGCCACCATCAGTTACACCGACCCGCCACCCCGCACCGTCCCACAAGCAGGCTGCCCGTGCTCACGCCACCGGTTGAACGGTGCGGCAGGGGCGCGCACTGCGATCGCCTGTCGACTTGCCCCCAACGTTACAGAGCAAAGCCATTCATTTTGACAGCGCCGGACGGAGTCACCTATACTGACGGTTCAGTTTCTCAGCCCGTAAACCACGCTACTTTCAGCATCATGCGCTCAATCAGCAGTCAGATATACGCCAGCAGCAAAACGCTTTCGGGCCCACGACGGTCGCAGTGGGCCCGCGCACTTCCGTGGGCCCGAGCACCTCTGCTGACTGGGATAGACTTTGGGTGGTGACCGTGGTGGTGGTTTCGGCATTATATAATGTAATTTATTTATTATTTATATTTATTTTTATTTATATAGTCATGTATTTAGTCATTTAGTCATATTTATTTATTTATTAAGTCATTTTGTCATCTATTTAGTCAAATTTATTTATTTATTTAGTCATTTATTTAGTCGTTTAATCACATTTATTTATTTATTTATTTATTAAGTCATTTTGTCATATATTTAGTCAAATTTATTTAGTCATTTATTCCTGTTGTATTCAGTCATTCACAGTCTACTCCGCGGCTTATAACAAGTTGGGGTATATCAAAAGTCTTTTATAACAACACTTTTTTCCGAAGTCCCGATAGCTTTCTTTTTATGTAAATTACTTAGATTATAATAAACTTCGGATATAGCACCTAAAAATATCGGGTCCCCTGTCAAAGTTTTATATCGCACGTTCACTGTATTTGTGACAACAACTAAAAAAAGAGAACACTATGTTTCTAGAGGTAAAGAACTTTTAACTTACAATACAGTGGACTGACTATTCGTCATTTATTTATTTATTTACTTATTTATTATTTAAAATTCGTGTTTCTCGTTTCTGCCCCGTAAGTTCCGTATTTGTTATTATTTTTTGTTCATTTATGCTCAGTCGCTTCTTCTCCCCGCTCCACCACACCCCAACCCTTTTCCCACCCCACACCCCCACCCACCACCAACTAGCTGTGAGAAAAACGATCTGTCTTGCTTCAGACAGTATTGCACCATCATCCATCGGCTAGCTTTTAGCTTCAAGTGCACATCACCATATATCGGTCGTGGTTTGTCAGCCAACATCTTCTCACTTCTGCCGATCGAGTAAAGCAAAGAGCCATCGGGCCGATGTCAGCCGCAATCGGCCCGCGCACGCCTGTGCGCGGGCCGACTGCGGCTGACATCGGCCCAGTTAGCTCTTGCACACACACAACCGCAGAACACCCACCAAAAGAATGTACATCTGTGCATGTTCATAATCTATCCTTTACTTAGCATTCATATGTCCCAGGTAGCTTTGACTTACTTTATATCTCATTTATTTAACTGCCGTGAGATGGCCGTAGTCGCCTGCGCGGCCTTAAACCCAACTAACTATTTATTTAAATTATTTATTTATGTGATCAGGCTCGTGACATGTCATGTTTGTTATTTTAGTATTGTGTCAGTGTGCATGAATGATTGTGTTTTTGTACGTTGATTTAGTTAGTTAATTTCAATTAGTTAGAGTATCTAGATGTAAAGCGCTCTGAGCCTTTCTTTGTGGGGATATTGCGCTATAGAAGAGTTCCTTAGACACATGTATATATGAAAGTATTTATTTATTTATTTATTTATTACATGGCTTTTGTATGGCGCATTTCTCATATTTATAATATAACTCAATGTGCAGAATGTAGACGCGAACTGAACCCAACAAGCACGCTCACACTCGGCTTTGGTCATTACTCCTCAGTCCAGGCACAGAAGGGAAGTTTCTCTGCAGAGATTTTGTTTCGGCAAAGAAGAAGAAAAACATCTAGGGCTTAACGTCTTTTGACCACCAGGTGATTTCAAAGACGGGGCACCGAAAAGAGGTCTGTACAAATTTCGACCACAGTTGGGTTCGAGCCGGTCGAGAGTCGAACGCCGCTCTAGCAACTGTGCTGCCCAGCACCCCCTGTTGCACAGAAAAATCATCGGCAAAGTATCGTTGTTCTGCCGCGAAAAAGAAAGTATTTTTTAAAAAAAAAGAGCCTCAGTGATAATGACGCTACATTTTTTTTTTTTTTTTTTTTTTTTTGGTTGTTGTTGTAATGTTGGCTTAGAATCTATGGACATAATGTCCCGGTTTACTGTATATTGTACATTAATCATATCATGCCCCTTCCCCTGCCCACCACCCCACCCCACCCCTTTTCTGTCCCGGCGCAGCTAACCCTTACAACAAAAACAAAGACAAAATCAAAGACATGAGTAAAGGGGTAAGACCACGTTCAGTCTCTGGTGCCGACAGACCTTGTCACATAAGCAGACATTTCCCAGTGCGCTAAAGGCCATCGGGGCCGATCTCGGCCGCCCTTGGCCCGCGCGGCACGGCCGTGCGCGGGTTCAAGGGCGGCTACGTCGGCCCGATGGCCTTTTCCCCATTGGGTTGGTTTCAGACTAACTCAGCCGAGTAGCAAAGCACGAAATACGCGAAGACCGGGCTCTCCGGAGAGCCGGAGGTCCTAAGCCCAAGATCCGGCAGTAGAGTCGCACTGAGCTCACTCCCCTGCACACTGAGACCTACCGCTGTGACTGAAGAAACTGAGAGTCTCTGGCGATCTGCACGTCTTCAAACTCATGCCTGCGACTATGAACTGATGTCACAACGACTGCCAGACTTCGTTTGTGTTGTAGGTGCGTTCCGGCTTCAGGTGGATCTATACTTCTTGCTGACACCGTTCTGAATCCATGTTTCGGGGGAGACTAGGAATTTGGTGTTGAAGTAACAAAGAATGCAGGAACACAGCGTCATATATATTGCTTGATTTTAATAACGCGCAGCATAATTAACGGCTGGGCATGGCATGACCGTACTTGCAACTCCTCTGGCTTATCCTTTAACCCTTTTCATCCTGATGCACTATTGCTTGAGACAGATTTGACGACAGTTCAAGGGTGGTGCCAGACTGAATAGCTTGGCGCCTTGCAATAAAATAAAGTTCATCTATCTCTTAATCTGTAAGGTACCTTTCAATGGACAATAAGCAAAGTTCTTAAATCAGCCTCAGGATATAACGGGTTAAACCCACACAACCACACACATTTAAAATCACACACACACACACACACACACACACACACACACACACACACACACACACACACACACACACACACACACACACACTCCTTCGTCATCAGTGTGTCTATGAGACTGGGCCAAACCTTGACCTTGACCTTCCTCGAAAGTCTTTCTTCGCCACTGTGTCGATTAACCCCTTGACCGCCGAAAAATGTGCACACGATCCAAATGAAAGACATAGATCTACATGAACCCTCGCAGTTGCGAGGGCAGCTCATGAGGATCTATGCCTCTTGTTGAGTACACCACATTGAATTCATGTCGTCACGTCGGCTGGGGCTCTTTGGCGTTGAATTATGGAAGTCAGAAGCACAGAGTCCATTGACATGGGTGGGGTTAATGCTGATCAGCCTCTAGGGCCAGCGGCATGAATGAGCTTCGTCCGCGCCCAGTCCGCTATAGCAGAACACTTTACTTAGTGACTGGTGTTGGGTCCCAACCTCGGCGTCGACATATCGTCCTATTAGAACCAGAACCTGATATCTCAAGATATGCTAAAATTGGATTTTTATGTAAACATCTTAAGAAATAGCTGCTCTATCACTTATCAAAATCTTGGACTTGTGACCACAAAATTGGTGAAGTTATTCATCATTGTTGGTTTTAGAATTTAAAAACTTCTGTGTTTTTTTTCCAGACAGATCACGTTATGTGCACGTCTGGCATAAAATTATTCCATCTGTTTGGGGGTTTAATACTATGCCAAACCAGATGACAGAGAAGATGTAGGCTATAGGTGTGGCATAAAATTATTCCCCTGTATTCAGAGAAGAATTTTAGGTCAAACCAGATTAAAAGTCAGATGTACAGTTTTGGCATTAATTTGTGACTATGAAACTTGTCATATAATTTTATGCCAAAACAAGATATGTCTAAGATATGCAGATATGATATGGAAAAACATTACATTTATCCTACATTTATCTCTTGCCAAAACCAGACAAATATCAGATATAAGGAGAGCCTATGGCTTTTCAGTTCGACCAGACACAGATATGTAGAGGTTGTTGATGTTTGGGCCCATGCCTTCAGCATGTAGCAGCCGACCAAAACCAGACACCTGGACATGACAGGGCTGTTTATACCGGCCAGTACCAAGGCTGTGGGAGCTGTGGAAAAGATTACTTCCCTGAGAAGTTCACACGCCGAAGTTCCAGTCACAAGCCGATAGTATGCTTACATAGTCATGAACATTTAGAGACACAGAAGAAATTAGTTAATGAGTTGTTGCTGTTGAAACCTAACAAGGCTTTGTTCTTGTACAGCTCTGTGATGGGAACTTTACTAGTTAACTGGATCTGAAATATTCTTTCTTTTCCATTTGTGACAAATGTTTTACATCAGTTTGTCGAGAGGAAAGGGCAGGCACAGTTGTTTTTCGTGAGCCAGCAAAGTCCAGGGTTGCTGATTATAATGGTAACTGAGTCACTTTTCATTTGAAAACGTTTTAGGGTTATAATTTATGCAGCCGGGCAGTATAATGTATGTGTCCCTTCCTAGAATTATGTACTGACATGTAATAATAATTATATTCTCTGTCCCTACAGTAGTAATTACAGAGGTTTGGAGTACCTTTGTTCTGTAAAGGGATGATGTGTAACTTGTACGAATGTGTACACACACGCTGTTTGTCTGCGTGTGCGTGCGTGTGTGTGTATATGTGTGTGTGTGAAGTGATTTTAACATGATTCATAGAAGGTATAAAGATGTCTCCATAATTACAGAATATACCAGCCAGCATGGATGCTGAATGCTGGTCAGACATCGATGAGCAAGCCATGGCGGACACTCTCATTGATTCCTCTGATGAGCTACACTATGAAAGGACCACAAACAACCCATCTGATAAAAGAGACGGCCCCGAGCAAGTCAAGCCCTTCTCTGACTACACACCTGAGAGAGAGGGGCATAAAGAAACAGATGCTGAGGAAACCTGTCAAACCCCACCTCAGAAAAACGATTACCGCAATGGTGACTTGTTTTCTATCCCCGAGTCACCCTGTGAAGGTACTTCAGCAGCTTAATTTGTCTGCTCATACACTTTGTTTTCGTTTATGTTTTATGCTAATTTCGATTCTAGAGATTTTCACTGTGAAACGAGTAATCACAACAATATCATTATAAGGCACACCTCTCGTTTTGTGTGTCATACGTGTGTTTAAAGTGATATATGATTTCTGCTTTTCTGAAGGTAACGATAGCAGGCATGATGACGACCTTTCTGGTAAAGATGCCGATTATACAGACACCCGAGACAAGACACATTGCGAGCAGTGTGACTCAGAACTGAGGACTGTGGACACATCAGACAGCAGATCTGACAGGGGCGATGATTCCACATAGCAAGTTGTGATGACAGACTCTATACCAGCAGATGAAGCAGATCAACATAGTGAAGGTACACGTTTACATACATTTCTTTTGATTCAAGCCTGTCCCTGACCAAGATGCAGAGATGGGGAGGGATGAGGGGTAATAGGCGCATGACAATAAGGGATTCACTGGGTGTGTGCACACTTGTGTTTGAATCAGCTTGTGTGCACGTGCGTGTGTTATGATATTATGTAAATCATCCCCTGACGTTAATGTATATTTTCGTTTATAATGAGCAAACTTTTTTTTGCTGATTTGTTAATTGAAAAGTCTACTGAACAGCTTGTGCTTGCATATCATCTAGCTTTCTAGCACTTATTCATTGCTTCTTCCTCTATCAACAGGTCACATGACTGACGACAGTGCTCATGACCCGGACTATATGCTGCAAAGGGATTACGTTAATTCGGACAATTCAAATGTACACAACGACGTGGAAGAAGATCATTTGGATTTTAATGAACTCTTTCAGTCACACCATACACAGCGGGCGCATGCTGAATCACACAGTCTTATTGACATAGCCATTCGAGTTCACACAAAGAAAGTGAATGAGCTAATGAAATCAAATTATCTTGAACGCAAACCATTCTTTGGTAATGGGAACTTTTTTTTTTTTTAATGCAGCACTGTATAATGTCAATTTTCTGGATGCTAAGTCTGTTAGACATGCTCTCTGCACTCATATCAAAAATAATTTTTCTGCATATTTTGATTTTTTTTTTTTTCTCGTAAACAGCAGAATCTGAGAATGATTGGTACCTGGATGCTTTAGGTAGCTTACAGGAGCTGTACAAGCCTGGAATTTGGAGCGCCGATGCAAATGACCTGTTCCCACTGGCTCGGGTAAACTTCACCAGAAGAATGGTCAGGATATTTCACAGCAAAACGTCCAGGCCAATCATCGATATACACCCAAGTCTGGTGGCGTCTGATATATTCAACCCCATATGCCTGGTTCTCTTTGTTCCGCCCAGTTTGCCTGAGCATTAAGATGGATGTGTGCCGGTAAGGCGTGCACATTCAGAGTTTTGTAATGTGACGGAGAATGGACCTTCTGAGGCAGCAGAGTCGTGGTCGAAGCCAAATGATGATCTGTCAAATGATTGCTCCAACCACTCACCTCCAGCTTCAGCCCAGACTTCTCACCACGAAACCCCAACAAAAATGACAGACAGAAGCCGGCACAGGCAGACTTCTTTTTTTATAACACCAGCAAAAAGAAAGTGGGGTAGAAAAGCAACTGCATAGCCTTCACAATGGAAGAAAAACGTCCGAAAGAGATGAAGCTTGCTGGCCAGGAGTACTGTACAAGCAAAGGAAAGGTACAGAGAAAGAGGACAGTCAAGCCGGTTGACTGTTCTGCAAACGCAAGTGCACAGAAGAAATAAATGAAAGCATGCGGGAAGACATCTTTCAGAGTTTTTACATGTTGTCCAGTTACGAAGGGCAGAAGGATTTTGTCTGTAGACACGTGACAGAAGAAGAAACAATAAAATACCTGGACAAAGACAAGAACCCAGTCAAGAAAACACGAAATGTTCAGCGACATTTCAGTTTTACTGTGGACGACAAGCAATTCCTGTCTGCAAAGCATTCTTCATGAAGACCCTGGGTATCGGTCATTTCGACATACATCATGCCCTTGAAAACAGCAAAGATGGCGCCTTCACCGGACAAGAGAACAGAGGGAGGCAGGCCCCAGTAACAAAGTGCCGGCGCATCAACGGGTAGAAGAAAAAGAGCACATTGAATCATTTCCAGCAGTGGATTCACACTACTGTCGAAAAAGAACAGCAAGAAAGTACCTTGACGCGGAACTTTCGGTCAACAAAATGTACCAGCTGTACCTGGAACAACGTACTGACAGAGGCAGGCCTGCTGTATCCAGCGCATACTGCCGAGACGTCTTTGTTTCGGACTACAATTATGGGTTCCATAAGCCAAAAAAATACTTGTGCTTCACGTGCACAAAGTTCATGAATGATCAGAAGGGGGGTATGACCGAGAAGGCAGACGAGGAGTACAGAAAACACCAAGAGAGGAAGAAGAAAGCTAGAAAAGAAAAGGAAGAGAGAGCCGACCCAGGTGTACATGTAGCAACGTTTGATATGCAGGCCGTGCTGTCAACTCCCCATTCGAAGGTCAGCACAACATACCACAAACGCAAACTTGCAGTTTATAACCTGACATTGTTTTCAGTCGATGACAAACACGGATGCTGCTACATCTGGAATGAGACCGAGGGTCAGAAAGGATCGTGTGAAGTGGGCGCATGCCTCCTGCTCTACCTTCAGTCACTGCCTGTATGTGTCAAGCTTGTCATCTTATATTCAGACACATGTGGTGGTCAAAACCGAAATCAGTTTGTGGCCACAGCTCTCCATCATGCCGTCCAGACCATCAACCACATTGAGACAATTGCCCAGAAATTCCCAGAGCCAGGGCACACTCAGATGGAGTGCGATGCTATGCACTCCACAATTGAAAGGGCAAAAGCAAAAGCTACCATCAGTGTCCCGAGCCTGTGGCATACCATCATACAGACATCGCGAGCCACAGCTCTCTACCTGCTCATTGCACTCAAACATGAAGACATATGACTTTAAAGAAGTGGCAAGTAAACGTCTTAGACACACAGAGATGACCAGAGAACGGGTCAACTGGATGGGCATGAAATGGCAGATTCATGAAGACAGAGCCAGACACCTTTCAGGGCCGGACCCAGGGGGGGGTTACCTGGGTTCCGGAACCCCCCCTCCCAACTAAAAAAAAAAAAAAAAAGAACAGTGAATTTTTTTTTTATGCAAAGGGAGTTCCAAAGTTTTATTATTTTTTTATTGTTTTTAAAACATTGCAGTTTTTAGTCACTTTTGATCCAAGGCACAAAGAGTTATTTATAGACAATTCAACGGAAATCCATTTCAAGGGATCCGTTTAAACGTCCAAAACGTTTTCCCGTTGAAACAACCAAGTAACCCAACCCCTAACCCTAAATTAGTAAATGCAGCCATATTTTCTTGTTCTGGCCACAAACCTCTTCCAGCGCCTTCACCTTGATACAGCCCTAATCCCCCAAAAACGACTTTTTAGAAGGATTAATTAAGACGCTAAGTTGATAATTATGATAATTCGTTGTAACGAACATCCGTTGAAACGACCATCGTTGAATCGTCCAAAAACATCGTTGAAATGGATTTCCGTTGAATCGACCAGGTACCCAAAAGAGTTGCTTTCCTTCAGTGCATGTCTTTCCGAGAAAGATCAGTGAAAAGACGTCTGACGTCATTAAGGTTTGTGGGGGGAAGTTTAAATCTAGATCTATTTTCTTTGGTAACACTTCACTTTTGCTGTCTCCTCGAAAATGCCGAAACTGAAAAAAACAGATGCTGATGGCAGTAGGCGACTGTCATGCTGGTTTTCATCAAGCTCCATTTCAGAAGGTGGGTACATTTTTTAATCCAATTTTGTCTCATAAAAGAAATGTAGTCAGTAGAACTAGGTAAAATTCACCCATTCCGAATTCGATTCAAATGAGCACGTGGCGATGGCGCCGGTACTTCCTTCCTGTGAGTGTAGCCTATGCTGTAGGAGCTGATACTAGCTGCATATAATGAATATCATAGATATAAAACAGCCCCACTTATTAAAATACCAAAACAGGTAACAATTAAAGTAATGCATAGCCTAAAATTTATTTCACAAAGTATTATGATATATAACTTTAAAAATGTCAATTTAAAGAATAAAGATATCGGCATCAATGATCAATATTGCTTTTATATTTATAAAAAAAAATCTTTGGACGGCAAAATATCGTTTTCAATAACAAAACCAAGGGCTAAGTTATAAGGTATCGTTTTCACTAGTGCAGCTTACTAGCTATGTATTGTGACGTAAATCTCTTCGGAGAGCAGAACAGAACCGTCTTGATGGCTGACTATGGAAACCATAGCCTATCTGACACCACTTTGACAGCGTCGCCATCAATTGTGACGGCAACATAGCCTTTCCGGGTGCGAAACCGTCATGACGACTTCGGTTTTTGGAACGACAAGAAGCCATCATGACGGCATCCCAACCACTGCCTTTTTCACATAATAAAATGGAAAATAAAAATGTGCTGAAATTTTGCCAACTGCTGAAAATCAGCAAATTTGTTAACAGTTCCTATGCCTGTGAACAGCGTGCTACAAAATAAGATTATTCACCCTTAGGCCTTTTGTTGATGAAATTTAAAATAAGCTAAGAACTAATCAGAAAACCACTGTTTTTTAATATTAAATTATTATTATAAAATTGTAGTAGACGTGTTAACACCTGCAATGCATAATCATATATAAGATGTTGAAAAGACGGTTCTATTTTATTTTACATTTTTGTTGTTGCTTTTAGGATAATTTCATGTTTTAATTTTTATGTTATGTCTTTGTTTTTGTTTTTTTGTTTTTTTTTCTTTTTGTTTGTTGTTGTTGAGTAAATTGTAAAGCGCTTAGAGCTGTTTACAGGTAAGCGCTATATAAGAAAACCTTTAATAATAATAATAATAATAATAATAATAATAATAAAAGTTGTTTTTCTAAACGGCAGATGATGCAGTTCCTCGAAAGAGACAAAAATCAACCCAAAGTGAGACCACTGGCAGTGGAGTTCGAAACAGTGACATGGGAACAAGTAAAAGCAGTGTTGGTGAGTAATTTACTGCCCCGCCCCCCCCCCCCACCCCCCCTCTCAAAAAAAAGAATTAAATTAAATACAACCTGAAATTGATACGTGATTGAGTGTTTCAATTTAATAATTAATATTAAACAAAATGACTGGTGTGTTCCATTGGCTATCATTAGCATAAGAAGACTCTACGAGTCAT
This sequence comes from Semisulcospira habei, assembly GCA_036245525.1. Lineage (NCBI taxonomy): Eukaryota > Metazoa > Mollusca > Gastropoda > Semisulcospiridae > Semisulcospira > Semisulcospira habei. Next base: position 87,416,599 of record BTPG01000002.1, read on the forward strand.
AAGGTAGCAAAGATTTTGTCCATCATTTGGGGGGAGGGGTCTAAAAAGAAAAGCTGTTATTTCAGATCATAAATATATATCTAAGCTTGACTGAAGTGTGTAAACGAAGACATATATATGCTTTAAATGTAATTATCTTGTTGCAGGTCTCTCTCTCTCTCTCTCTCTCTCTCTCTCTCTCTCTCTCTCTCTCTCTTTCTCTCTCCCTCTCTCTCTCTCTCTGATCTCTCTCTCTCTCTCTCTCTCTCTCTCTCTCTCTCTCTCTCTCTCTCTCTCTCTCTCTCTCTCTCTCTCTCTCTCTCAGTATGTGTGACTCTCTGTGTGTGTGTGTGTGTGTGTGTGTGTGTGTGTGTGTGTGTGTGTGTGTGTGTGTGTGTGTGCGCGTGCGTGCATGCTGTGTGTGTGTGTATGTGTGTGTGTGTCGGCGTGAGAGAGAGAGAGAGGGGGGGGGGGGGGAGATAGCACCTGCATACATATTTGCCCTTGCTGTATGAACTTTAATGTACTTAATGATTCTTTGTTTATTGCTTTACTTTGTATTTTTACTCATTTTATATTTTTGTGCGTACGCGTATGCGGGTAGGAATGTCTGGAGTGCGTGTCCGAGAGCGTGTGTTTGTTTTTGTGCGTATGTGCCTGAGTGCGTGCGTGTGTAAGTGTGTGTGTGTGTGTGTGTGTGTGTGTGTGTGTGAGTGTTCGTGCGTGTGTGCATGCGTACTGAATTGCGGTGTACATGAGTGTGTGTGTGTGTGCGTGCGTGCATGCGCGAGTTGTGATGTGCATGCGTGCGTACCTGAGTGCGTGTGTGGGTATGTGTGTGTGTATGTGCGTGGTGCGTGCGTGCGTGCGTAAGCGAATGCAGCAGTGCATGCAGCAGTGTGTGGTATGTGTATGTTTACATGTCTATGTCACTTATGTAGTAGATGTAGCAACGGCAAGTTTGAAAACTGGTCCTGTTACCAATAACTTCTACCGTTGGAAAATAAAGGTTCATTGTTCATTGTTCATTGTTCTCTTTCTCTCTCTCTCTCTCTCTCTCTCTCTCTCTCTCTCTCTCTCTCTCTCTCTCTCTCTCTCTCTCTCTCTCTCTCTCTCTCTCTCTCTCACAGGTACACACACAATCGTTTTAGTATTTCAGACTTCTCATAGACCCAACTTTTATTTGTATTTCAGACTCCTCCTCAAGCATTGATCAGCCTGCCGGGGGCCTGCTTTCTGAATCCTCTGCCATGCCAATGACCAACCAGCCTGATGTGAGCCTGCTTTCTGACTCTTCAGATTTCTCCTCTCAGATCACCAGCAACAAAAATATCGATTTTGGTGAAGTTTTCAAGAAACACACGCGAGTCGTTTCACTGTCAAGCCGTGACAAGGAGCATCTTCTAAGGCAACACTGGAGACCATCACCTGGTTTTCAGTTTCCAACAACAGTGATAAACAACAAGAACCGAAAATTTCAGCATGAGTGGTTGCAAAAGTACTCCTGGCTTGTGTATTCTCCTTTCGAGGATGGGGCTTACTGCAAGTATTGCCTATTATTTGCAAAGTCTACTGAAAACCTGGGCAAGTTTGTGAAGACGCCATGCAAGAACTGGAATAAAGCCTGTGATCAGATCAAAAAGCACTCGTTATTACAATACCACAAAGATGCAATGGCAAATGGAGAGCAGTTTTTGACAATCATGGATAAACCAGAGCAGAGCATCGCCAGTGAAATCAATCAGAAAAATGCAGAAAACATCGCTGCAAATCGACAAGTTCTGACAAGCCTCTTCAGGATTGTTGAAGTGTGTGGAAGACAGGGGTTAGCTCTGATGGGCAACTGTGATGATGGCATTCTTCAGAGTGAGAACAGAAGCAATTTCAATGCCCTTTTGAATCTGTGCATCAATGCAGGAGATGAAACTCTCCGGAAACATCTAGATACACGCGATAAGAAGGCCACATACATTTCAAAAAGTACACAAAACAGACTGATAGAGGTTCTTGGTGATCAGATCCGCAACAAGATTTTTGCAGAAATTATTGCAGCAAAACAGTTTACCGTGCTTGCTGACGAAGTCACAGACAGCTCAAACTGGGAACAACTTTCAATTATATTGAGATTCGTCGATGGAAGTCTGAAAGTTCGTGAAGAGTTCCTGGCTTTTGTCCAGTGCAGAGATACCACAGGTGAAACACTTTACAACAAGATTGTTGAGTGTCTGGGCTTGTGGGGGCTTGATTTCAACAATGTTAGAGGACAAGGTTATGACGGGGCCGCAAACATGGCAGGAAAGTTTAAAGGAGTGCAGGCACGTTTTCAAGCAAGGAACAACAAAGCACTGTACTTTCACTGTGCTTCCCATAGCTTGAGTCTCTGCATTGTAAAAGCATGCGGCTTGCCTGCAGTGAAGAACATGATGGGAGCACTGAGGGAACTGTCACTGTTTTTCTCAAACTCTCCAAAGAGACAACGAAAACTTGAAGATACCATCGAAGCATCTCAGCCTGACACGACAAAGACAAAGCTTGTTGATCTGTGCAGAACAAGATGGGTAGAAAAACATGAAGCACTGGAGGTTTACACATCTCTCTTCCTGGTTGTTCACGACTGTTTGGGACAAATGTGTGAAGACAGTGACAATTGGGACAGTGAGACATTGACCAAGGCAACTGGCTTTCTCCACACCTTGAGCAGCAGTGTTTTCCTCGTTGCATTCGTTGTCGTCCGCAATTGTTTGCGTTACTTAAAACCCTTGACAGTGAAGCTCCAGAAAAGAACAAAAGATGTTGTCGATGCCTACAGGGAAATCAAAGAGGTCAGTAACTGCATGTCTTCTATTAGAAGAGATGTCGACACAGCGTTCGTTGCCTGGTTTGGTGAAGTCAGCAAAATGGCAAATGCTTTGACAACTGATGTTGTTGTTCCTCGTCAAGCATCCCGCCAGACTCCGTGACAACCAACCTGCGGCCACTCCAGAAGAATATTTCAAGATTAGCATTGCCATTCCTTTCTTGGAACACCTGTCAACCGAATTGGACTCGAGGTTCAAAAATGCTGACCTAGCAGTTGATGGTCTCTGTCTGGTGCCAAGCACTTTAATAGACAACCAGGATGGTTTCATGCAGGTTCCAGAAGGGGTGAAGACACTGGCAATGTTGTGGGAGTCTGACCTACCAGACAACGCTACCCTTGATGCAGAATACCAACGGTGGGTTTGCAAATGGCGAAGTGCTGCTGAGAATGCGACAGCTATCATCCCATCCACGGCATCAGAAGCACTGAAACACTGTGACAGGGATTTTTCAGTATCCCAACCTGTTCATCATGCTAAAGAACCTTTGCACCCTGCCTGTCACTACTGCCGAGTGTGAGCGTTCAAACAGTCAGTTGCGCAACCTGAAAAACTACCTGCGCTCTACAATGGGGCAACAGAGACTCAATGCACTTGCTTTACTGAAAGTGCACAGGGATGTTGATATTGACTTCAAAGAGGCAGTGAACTGTTTTGCCAGAAGATACAATTTACAAATGGTACTAATGCCGAGGAACCTAGTGCAGCAAGACTGAACTGAAGTGAAAGCAGGGCCCTGATGTTCATAAACTACAAGGTAAAGCTTTATACCGTTAACGATCAACGAAAAGTAGTGAATAATAATAGTATACAAAACATCTCTGTTGATAAATAAATGTTTGTGTGTGTGTGGGTGTGGGTGTGGGTGTTTTTTTTAAGGGAGGGGCAGGTGATAATTTTTGTACCCCAGAGTTTGTCAGTTCGATTGTTCAAAAAGCTCAAAGTCCCCAGACCATCACAAATGGCTTTTTCAAGGCTCAGATTGCACCAGATTGCACCATTTTGCATCCTTGAAAAAAAAAAATTCCGGGGGGGCATGCCCCCGGACCCCCCTAGAAGGCTCGGCGCTTCGCGCCTTCGCTTTATACTGAATCTGTAACCCCCCCATCGACTTTTCCCAGGTCCGGCCCTGCCTTTTATTACAAGTACAGAATGTTTGAAGACTTCAAGATACTGAAGATCAGAGGAACTAGTCGCAGAAAGTCGTCAAAGCGCATCTCCTTTGATGCCATTTTTCCTAACCGCTACTCTGCCAGAATACGTATCTCTGACAAGAAGAAGAAGGATCTGCTTGACCTGTCACTCAGGGGTGGTTCCAAGAGACTGCCTTAGCTACTATGAGAATCTGCCAAGCAACAAGTCTGTTCTAGACCGTCTCCCAGAATCAAGACGTTGAGGATGAAAATGTTACAGATGATGACTAATCTGTTTATTTGTTTGTCTCTGTTACTGACTTGATAACAGTGCTGCCATTTTGTTTTTCTGTGACCATGCAGATGAATTTGATATTTTAAAACTCAGCCTTCTCATACAATTTAGACGCTTAGATTCGTATGATGTTTTATCGTTATGATGTTATGTGATTCATTGTTGCATACACAGAGAAAAACAGCTTGAAGAACTGTAATAATGAATCACATAATACAATTTTTTTTCTCTGTTTATGTAAATGTATTGGACAACGTAAACTGACGATGTACCAGTAGGTCTACAGTTATGACACAGTTTTAAAATGATGCATTGCTTTGAGGTTTGATCGTTCTTTTATTTTCTGTGTCCATACAAAGAGATGGACAGTACTCAACAACCACATTTGCAACATACAGATACATGCTTTGCGTGTTATGTGGTGTATTCTTTATCCATACACGTCTTTTCAAGACTGCCGTTATCAGTATGGTATGATATGGAGTACGGTGTCTCCAAGGCGCCGCCGTAGGGATGGAAGCTGGAGCTTTGAAAGTCTGCTGCTACTAAGCGCTGCTTTATGTGCAAACCTCCACCCGGCTATTAACTTCGGTGCATGTGAAATATTTCTGTTTCCATTTCACCGGCCCTACCGGGTCTTCTCTTTTCGATTAGTGGTAATGGGATTTTTAACGTGCGCACTTGATGATTATGCGTGCTGTGCACACGAAGGCGAGACAAGCAACCCGTAAGCCGAGTCTGTACGGCGTAAATTTGACTCCATGGGAATGAGGAAAAGTCCACATCCCATTCCTGCCCACCAGGGGATTAGAATCCAGGATCTTACGACTGCCAGCGCAGTGTCTTATCCACTAAGCTACGTCCCCATCAGTGCCAGTACTAGTATAATAACATGAATTTTCACAAATTGGAATCAACAGTTTGCTCATAGACAAACAGTTGATAAACACATTTAACAAATTAATACTTTACGGCTGCACGTCCTGAAAACGCTGTGGGTGGAAATTTGTGAGACGATTTCTCCCCACCCCAAGCTGACCGTCGTAATGTATTTTCACTATAATTTGTGGTACGTGAGTCATTGTCTAAAGCGTGCTCATGCGTGTGCGAGTTGTGAGTGCGCGCTTAGAGTTATAATTATTATAAGATAAGCGCATTATAAATACCGTAATTATTATAGACGATACCACTTAAAAATAAATGCACGGTTAATAGACTGAAAGGTGTGTTTGGCTTCGTGATGTGTATGTGTGTGTATATGCGTGCGTGCAGATGCATCTGTGTGTGTGAGCATGCGTTTGTGAGAGAAAGAGAGACAGACATGTAGACGGACATCAAGGCAGATTTTGCAGTACTGCTACTAGGAACGATTTCTTACACACTTGACTGCTTTCATTTGTTTGTAAAACCGTGAAATCTGCCAGAAATGAACAGCATCAGTCTAAAAAAACACTCTTTATTACTCAGTTTTAATCTTGTACATCTCAAGATAAACGGTTTTGCACACAATATATGCACATTTCCCTCGCTATTTATTATGGTAAAAACATACATTTGTCACGTATGCGGTTATTGCCTAATATTTTTAGTCATTTTGTCTCGCTTTTTATTATGGCAAAAACATGCATTTGTCTTGTATTCGGTTATTGCCTAAAATGTTTTGTCATTTTGTCTTGATTTCGTTTGAGGCAAAGCAGACTATTGTCGTTATATACGGTTTTGGCATGATATAAAAACGAACAACCTGTATGCGATGTTTACAGCCAGAACCATATACTGGCCAATATTCGGTTCTGGCATAATATAGCCTCTTGCTATCTCACAGTGCAATTTTATGCCAAACCAGACTATCTATGGAAAATTTACATCTGGTGTTGGTATCCACTTGGCGTCACTGGAGATGATATATCTAACCTGCTCAAGCTCCTTCACTGGCTCCCCATCCCCCAACGCATCCAATACAAGATTCTGTCTCTCTGCTACAAATCCCTGAACAACTACGCTCCTGCCTATCTCTCCAACTTACTTCACCCCTACACTCCTCCCCGCTCCCTCCGCTCCGCCTCTGACCCTCTCCGCCTCCTCATCCCCCGCACGAAACTCAGCACTTTCGGCCCCCGCTCTTTCTCAGTATACGGTCCAACCACCTGGAACACTCTCCCACTCTCTCTCCGTCAGAAACACTCGCTCTCCTCCTTCCAGTCTGCCCTCAAAACTCATCTCTTTCAACAGTTCTAGCACTATATCACCACACTCCCTAGCCCAAGCTGACCGTCCTAATGTATCTTCACTATTTGTGTTACGTGAGTCATTGTCTAAAGCGTGCGCATGCGTGTGCGAGTTGTGAGTGCGCGCTTAGAGTTATAATTATTATAAGATAAGCGCATTATAAATACCGTAATTATTATTATTATTATTAACCATTATGAACATTTACACCAGTTCGCAGCTTCGTACGCGCAATAGCAGATGTATGGGCGCGCATCAAAACTTTGACTGTGGTTTTCTCAAAACTACCTTTTTAGATATATCAGGTTCTGGTTCTAATAGGACGATTTATACTGCCCACAAATAGTAAGGTATATTAACTTTTCAGCTTGAATTACTAAAAGTCCCAACCTCGGCCAAAGTGACATATACTGCTCACAAACAGTAAGGTATATTAACATCTCAGTTTGAATTACTGACTAAAAGTCCCAGGATTCGGTATAATGATATAGCCATCCCACTGGCCTACCATTTCACAACATTGGTGTGACATATAATGCTCATAAAAAGTAAAGGATGTATTACTTTTAGCTTTAATTATTAAAATGTCCCCAAAGTTTAAACCATGAATCAGACCAAAAAGGTGACTGCAGTTTGCAGATGTACGACCTTTTAGTAATTCAATCTGAGACTATGACGTCCCTTACTTTTTGTGAACACTGTATGTCACACCAGTGTTGTGAAATTGTAGGCCAGTAGGCCGGATGACTAATCACTGATATAACCGTTATTATACCCATTCTGACAAAGTTTAGTAATTCAAGCTGTGAAGTTAACACATGTAGGCCCCGGGACCCTGCAGCAGGTGATGAATTGATCATGGTAATTCCGGGCAAGTGTAGTGCCAGATGAGCTTGGCGCCTTCAGGCGCTAAGCTCATTAGTCTGGCACTACCCTCAGTTGAATTATCATGTTCAATCGGCCATCTCCAGTACAACTTGGTACATAGTCGTCAGGCAACACCTCCAAACTGAATTTGAGAAGTGGGACCTTGAGGGTAAAAGGGTCAATGTACCTTACTAATTTTGAGCATTATATGTCGACGCGGGGGTTGCGACCCTACAACTGGCGCAGGAACGGACCGTAGATCTGCGCCTCAGTTAAGCTCACTTATCCAACTGAGCCCAGACCGTCCTGGCACTATTAGTGGAGCGGATCGCGGGAGATAACTACCGTAGTGCGAAAATCTGTCAGTCTAAGGGAGGCAAGGCTGCCTTTACTATGAGTTCATAGAAATTAATGCGCTAATCAGTCTCCCCTTGTGGTCTCTCATTTGGGTTCTTCCATCTGCAAGACAAGGGTATGTAATTTGAGGATTCCCTGCAACTGCCTCCTGCTAAGAGCGCTAATAGATGCATCCTCATATTGACGGCGTCACTTTGGTTGTCAGTTTTGGTATCAAACCTCGCACCTCAGGTATTGCTGGCAGGTACCTTACCACTGCGCTACAGACCTCCCCATTTTCAGTTTTAGTAAGTTCAGTTGTAATTCTCATTTAAAACCCAGTCTATGTTGACAAAGTTTTCATAATCTCCCCCTTGTGTCTTTCACACACACACACACACAAACACACACACTGAGAGTAAAGACAGAACAAAAGCAAACCGAAACCGTTATATATACAATTTATTTATTCATGCTGCTCCAAGACACACACACACATTCAATGTTGGAGACGTTTCCTTTGATTTCCAAGGTCATAAAATTTGCATAACATGTCTGCCTCAGTATACTACTGTACCCAAGAGCCATGAAGTACAACCACATTTTCGTGATCGTTTTATAGCAGTGTCAGTTTACATATAGATTTGTGAAGAATGGCAAGTGAAAAGTCCTCGGGCCGACATCAGCCTTGGCTGGCCCATGCACGGTCGTGCGCGGGCCAGCTAAGGCTTGTGTCGGCCAGAGGACCTTCTGCTCACCGGACATCCCTTTGGGAGCCATGCTGGTATATCAGGCACCACGGTTATACTGCAGCACGCAAGACCGCGGCTGACCTGTGGTTCATTTTCCTGATTTGCTTCATTCACACTGTGCACACTGGTTACAACTCTTGATCTGCTCCTGAGGGAGGTAACAAGTGTAATGATGGTGTTGCACATTACTGAGTGTGATCACAGAGATACATATTCTTTCTCGTGCCTGTCAAGATGTCTGCCCAACAATGGCACAAGCCAGATGTCCATTGTTGTGTGAAAAATGGTATTTTCAAAGAATTACATTGAAAATCTCACTTCATTCACAAAAAAGGACCTACTGGTACAGGTTTTTGCCATTGTAGGGCAACCTTATCAGACGCATGAGAAACGTTTTCACACTGGCCGATCATTCACATGCATCATAATGGCAGTCAAGCAGCCTGTACAATAGGCATGTTGTTATAACAAGTTAAAATCACGAGTATTTCAAAACGTTATGGAATGTTAGTCAAATGACTGTGCGATTTGTAAATAAAGAATGCATCCATTTCACACAGCAAAAATACACTTACAGAAATATCACAACAAGCAAGTACATACACACTATCAGAACTACAAGTGTATTAGAGTAGGATTTATTGTGATCAATCTTTTTTTTTGACAGAAAAATGGTCTTAAAAACAGGTGCTCTCTCAAGAAAAGTTTTGAAGGTCAAAAGTGTCACCTGTCATTAAAGACCATCATTCAGGTGGCGACAGCCACAGTCACAGCGACAGCCACAATCACAGATATAGCCACAGTCACAGCTACAGCCACAGTCACAGATATAGCCACAGTCACAGATATAGCCACAGTCACAGTTACAGCCACAGTCACAGATATAGCCACAGTCACAGCTACAGCCACAGTCACAGCGACAGCCACAATCACAGATATAGCCACAGTCACAGCTACAGCCACAGTCACAGCGACAGCCACAATCACAGATATAGCCACAGTCACAGCTACAGCCACAGTCACAGATATAGCCACAGTCACAGATATAGCCACAGTCACAGCCACAGTCACAGATATAGCCACAGTCACAGCCACAGTCACAGCTACAGCCACCTGAATGATGGTCTTTAATGACAGGTGACCTCTCTTAAGGGTGGTCAGGTTCAACTGCATTACAGCTATTAGAAGGCCCAGCCAGGATAGTTCAAGAGTATTCTGACATCTGGGAAGGTGGCAAAAGACAGTAAATGTATTTTTGTGAACAGCAAGATTTTCATAACTGGCATGGTGTATATTATTACGAAAATCTTGCTTCCCAATCCCCACCCCCCACAGAAATGGGCTTAGTCAGTCTGACAGTACCCCTGAACTATCACATTTAATCCACCACCTACTGCTGGTGCATTGTAATGTGTAGAGTCTTTCCAGACACATTCACAAGTTACATGCAGGTGCGAATCAGCGAGTCTTTGGGTGTCGGTAGCGGTTTTAGTCGTGATGATTCCTGCAGGAACAGCAATGGCAGAAACTGCAGGAATCATCGCAACTGAAACCGCTACTGACGCCCAAAGGGTTAACCAGACAGCCAGTGTGCAAATGGTCATCTGGGGCCCACGTACACAGTCGTGCATGGGCCGACGACGGACTGATGACCTCTTGCTTGCTGCCTTCATCAATCTTGAGGACACTGAGACAGCAAGACACATACTTTCCCCTGAGCCCCTGCAAGTTGCAAGTTGCAGGGGCTCAGGGGAAAGTACGTCTCTTGCAGACGGACCGCTGGCGGAACATTACTTACTTTACTTACGCCTGTCACCCCTACCCGGGTATAGGCCGTCGACGAGAGACCTCCAGCAACTCCTGTCCTGTGCTTCTCCTTCGATTCTACTCCAGGTGGTTCCCAGTCTCTTGATGTCTGCTTGGAGGTCTCGACGCCAGGAGTTTCTCGGCCTACCTCTTTTCCTCTTTCCCTGGGGGTTCCATGACAATGCCTGCCTAGTGATACTGGAAGCTGGCTTTCTCAGACTGTGACCGATCCATCCCCATCTTCTTCGCCCAATTTCATTCTCTGCTGTTATCTGCTCTGTTCTCTCCCAGAGTCTGACGTTGCTGATCTTCTCTGGCCAGTGGATTTTCAAAATTCTTCTAAGGCAACTGTTCATGAAGGTCTGTACTCTGTTGACTGTGGTTTTTGTCAATCTCCATGTCTCTGCTCCATATAGGAGAACTGCTTTTACATTGGAGTACTGGCGGAACATCTGAACATCAAATATTTATTCCCATAGGTGTCAACACAGACACATCTTTTTCAAACGAGAAATAATCATCTCGTGTCAACATTCAAGAACATGAAAAAAGTATTATCGATATTATACACTGAGTATTTTTGTTATTTACTCTGAAACCAGGCATGTTTCAGGCAAGTACTCACGCACATACTACACGCCAACGCACTCTTTAAAGCAGAAGAAAAATATAATAAATGCTCTAATTTTTCTGTCTCAGTTATTTTCAATCACGTCCCGTACACATCACTGACAAGATAAGGATATACGCCCAATGCAAATCTTTTGATGACTCAATTTACTTTCAACCATTGCCGAAAATAATTCTTACTTCAAACAGTGGGTAAAAATCAATGCAACTGCTGTTATAGATGCCAGCAATAACAATGTTGCCAAAACAAACTAAAATAAGCATCCTATGATGTATACTGGCTCAGCAAAAAGCAGAGCAGGTTCACCACCCAAAATAGTCAGAATGGTTGGTTGGTTGTACATTGATAACGTCCCGACAGCAACAAGACTTTCTCAGGACGTGCCTGCACTGTTTGTGAAAAAAAAAAAACTAAACAGAATATTGAATGCATGTCGCCAGCCGGCTTAATAGGCTAAATAAAGCTAAGACCATTTAGCAACACACATGCAATATCAAGAGCTACAGGCAGCGCAGATATTAGGCGGGACAGTTGAAAAAAGGAAAATACAGGTGAATGGACCAAGGGTAGACAGAAACGCATGCCCCAGAATAGAGGGGAAAAATCTACCCTGTGGAGCTGACCAGGGTGACCCTGGGAACTAAAAAGTAGTTAACCCCACCCAAGTCCAGCAGGGCAGATCCGGGTGGGGGGTAGTCAGAAGGGCAGACATAGCTCCAGGGAGAACTGATCCAGAGAATTGTGAGACAGGAGCCCAGTGTCAGGTATTGCACAGTTTTGATATGGCTGTCTCGCTGAAATAAATGTTATAATATTATACATTCAAGTCCTGCTGCCTTCGGGTATGCGGCTTCGCGCCACATATCCCAATGCAGCACGTCTCGAATGAGATACCCCAGGCTAATTATCGATAACTCTTCAATGGTATATTCAAATAAACTAGTGCCGCAGGCCATGAAACATGTGTTTTAACTCACTAGAGACATATGGCATACGGATATGCGGCAAATAACCGTGTATCTGTATGCCATATGTCTCCAGTGAGTTAACCCTTTGTGTGGTGGTAGTGGTTTTTGTCATCCTGTAGGAATCATTGCAACAAAAACCGCTACCGACACGAAAGGATTAAAAAACGTATGCAGCACATCTCCAATGAGTTAATCCTTATCATTCGGAATACACCAGTGTGTGAAATAAATTGGACTAAAATAGTTCAAGGGTAGTGCCAGAATAGCTTGGCGCCTCTAGGCGCCAAGCTATTCTGGCACCACCCTTGAACTAAAGCCATTGGTCTATATCCTTATCTGTAAGTACTATAAGGTAGCTTGCATATGGCAGTGTACAAATTTGAATCTTTCAGCCTCAGGATGATATGGGTTAACACATGCATCCTAAGGACACCACAGTGGGAGGTGAATGGTGGTAGTTCCAAGCTAATCTGGCAGTACTCTTGTACTGTCATGGCCAATCCATCTCACAAACCAGCATTTATAGATGCCTCCCCAAGTTGCAAAAGTCATCATTCAGTGTATATGAGTACTCATTCAAGATGTCACGCATACAGACATGCACCGAGAATCCAGTCCTTTCCCTCTGTACGAAGCCAAGATTCTCAGGAGCCCCTGCAGCCACCTGGGCCCACAAGAAAATCAGTGCAAGTTGCTGGCAGCTGCATCGGCTTTCATTTATTTTCTCGATGTTCACTGTGTATTTGTACGAGGCACGCGAGTTAAAATTCAGTTTTGAGCTCTAAGATTTTATAATGGAAACAAAACAAACTTTACTGCAAACACATGAAAAAAAATATGTTATTTCTCAAACCCTCCAAGGTACCAGGCTTTTTGTCAATGAATTTACTGAATACTATGTAATTGCCCAATAGCCCACTCTGCTGGCCAAACCGAGATGTCAGTTAGGAAGGAAGAGAGACTTAGATCCTCATAAACACCTGCAACTGCAGGGGTTCATGAGGTTCTATGCCTCGAGCAAGGATACTGTTTGCTGTACATATATCGGGCTGTAAAAAAATGAAACATCCAAAGTGATGAATTTCCCTGTGAAAACAACCACAAATGTTTGATTGATCATCTTCTCCACTACACTAAAGTATTCCTGTAACAAGAGCACTTCGTGAACAATGATGTAGAGGTAAATATGATGTAAACAATGTAACAGACACAGCAGCTGTCATGCTAGTGCCAATACACAGTATAAAATGTTACTTAGTCACAGTAAACATCCATCAATCAATATGATTGAAACACACACAAAGCATGTCATGCCCTTAGGCGTCAATAGCGATATTACTCATGATTCCTACAGGAATCATCACAACTAAAACTGTTACCGACACCCAAAGGGTTAATGCCCATTTTATGGTACTGTTTACCGCAAACAGCACAGGTGGCTGCACGCGTAAGGGAGTAGCCCCATTGCTTCCATAAAAAAAAAGTGAACACGATCGAATTGAAAGAGTCACAGGTCGTCATGAACCCCTGCAGCTTGTCAGCGTTCATAAGCATCTATCCCAACGTCTCTTGCCCACACTACTTTCTGTCCACATTCCTCAGACAGATAAGGCTTTTTGATGTGACACTAACAAACACTACACTACAGAAACACAATTTTCATCCACTGGCAGTGAAGGCGTTAAAATATGGATCCAATTTCTATAAAACCTAGCAAAAAAATTTTTATACTTTTATCACAATCAACAGACAAAACTGTACACAAATATCACAATGCACCAGTTCAGAGACTGGCTGCCATCATTACTGTATTGCTCCATGTATATTACATTGTCTAGTAGTTCACTTTTCCTCTTAATTATCTTTTCCCCAGTAGTAAAACATCTTCGGACCCACAACAGCCACAGTGGGCCCAGGCACAGTTGTGCGCTGGCCCACTGCAGCCATCAAGGGCCCATGGACCTTTGCTTACTGGTTTGGCACACAGCCCTATTGTTTTCAAATCAATGTGACGCTCGTCATTATATTACACTTTATTATAAAACAGTCATACGAGTATACAGATCCAATGACACCGAGAAATTGTAACATTGGGCAACCAGCAAGAGGCGTAGATCCTCATGAGCCCCCGCTTGCGCGGGGGCTCATGAGGATCTATGACTCTTGCAGATGAATTGTGAGCGTTGCGTGATTGCCTATAATTATATTATTCAGTCAAATGTGACAACATAGTGCTTAACAAACGTGACGTTCATCGCAATAGTATTCAGCCGAACATGACGTTCATCAATTCGGCATTCACCCAATTAATGTGATGATGATCACTGTAAAGTTCACCCAAATGGGACGCACATCACCGTAGCATTCAACCAAAACAAAGATCCTGGCAGAAACCCTGGTATTTTTCAGACTTCATCATATCTGTGCTACGGCAGAATGTTACAAAGTTTCGTTGTAATATTTTGACATAGCTGTATGTGCACACTCATGATGTACAGCAAATTTAACCCTTTTAGCCCCGGGACCCTGCAGCAGGAGATGGATTGATCATGATAATTCAAGGGCAGTGCCAGATGAGCTTGGCGCCTGAAGGCACCAAGCTCATCTGGCACTACCCTTGAATTATCACGGTCAAGCCATCCCTTGCAAGTGGTACATCGTCGTTAGGCAACCCCTCCACCATTTGAGAAACGGGACCTCGGGGCTACAAAGGTTAACAGACTCAAATGTTAGCTCCATCAGCAACATCCCAGGACGCACAATATCAGCGGGCTGATATCAGCCATGGTTGGTCTGTGCATGGTTGTGTGCAGGCCAACGGCACCAGACATGCATTTAATGGCCTCTGCTCACTGGGATGCTGCTGCGGCCAAGAAAAAAAAATGGCTTCGGCTTCCGGTAAAATCACGGTAACAAAAAAAATAGGGTTGGTTGGAAAGTGAATGATTTCATTTTGTTTCTCGAATGCAGCGACTTATAAAAGAAAAGTTCATTTATGAATTATTTAGGAAGTTAAACAACAAAAAGTGTCAAGTTGGGTCTTCAAAATAGGGTCCGGGGCAGGAGAATGATCCGACATGAGACCAGGTTAAAGAGTCCAGGACTCGCAACCAGTATATTTTCATGTGGGGGAACTTCACAAAACACATTCATCTTATAGTGTACCATGGTTCAAGTGAAACAATCACGGTGGTGTGAATTCAACATGTAAACATGCATCATCATTTTTAAAAAAATTCCTCAACGAATTTGCAACGATCTCGAAAATAACCAAAATGCAGGAAAAGAATTTGGATTTCCGAAAAAATTCGGAAAAGTCCCAGGTCTGAATGATCAACCAAAACACTTTAACCCTTTTAGCCCTGGATCCCTACAGCAGAAGATGACTTGACCAAGATAATTCAAGGGTAGTGCCAGATGAGCTCAGCGCCTTCAGGCGCCGAGCTCATCTGGCACTACCCTTGAATTATCATGGTCAAGTCATCTCCTGAAAGTGGTACACAGTCGTTTTTGAGAAACGGGACCTTGGGGCTAAAAGGGTTAATCCCTTCACTGCGGAGAAAACTGCTCAAGGATCAGATCCCCCAGAACCAAGGGCAGTTGCTGGAGCTCTGGAGGATCTATGCCTCTCTGCTGAAACCACTTTCTGTCCCATTCCATTCACTGCCCAAGGACCGCTGTTGTTAAATCTACAATGAATGCACAAACGCAATCTGCATCCACCGGCAGTGAAGGGGTTAAGGGTTGTGACTGGTCAGCTTCCAACTTGTTCCCAAAATCCTCTCTCCACGGACCCTTCCAACTTGTTCCCAAAATCCTCTCTCCACGGACCCTTCCAACTTGTTCCCAAAATCCTCTCTCCACGGACCCTTCCAACTTGTTCCCCAAATCCTCTCTCCACGGACCCTTCCAACTTGTTCCCAAAATCCTCTCTCCACGGACCCTTTTCCTTGACCCATTACAGCCTGAGGCCGATTTGTTTGTCACCTGCTTGTTGCCCTATGAAGGTACACGTTACCAGACCGATTAACTATTTTAGTTCCAAGGGTGGGGCCACAACAGCTTGGCGCCTGAGGCGCCAAACTATTCTGGCACCACTCTTGAGCTACCACAGTCAATTTTATGTCAAGCATTAGCATATCAGGATGAAAAGAGTTCATTTATCATGACCACCATGACTAGTGAGACACGAAAAACTACCACCCACATCAACGTGCACAGTCTGAGCCATGGTAAGTTAAGATGGTCTAAAACAACCCTGAGCACAATTAAGGTACTGATCAGCATGGTGTGAACGTTAACGTGTGCTGCTCTGTGACTGTGGGCCAAACAGCCAACAGCTGTAAAGTCCAAAATCACAAATCAGCACATACATATATTGATTGGGCAAGTTCTTCTGAGTGTGGCGATGAACAGAGCACATTTAAGGCAGACTGATCGCGTGCAGCTGCCTGCAGGCAGTGCTGAGTTTTGCTGGTCTTTCTGCAAAATGGCAAGTGCACATGGTGGCAAGTCATCAAGCTTGTAGCAGAGACGGCACCCACTGGTGTACTGAGTTGACTGATACATCCTGATGCATCCCTGAGGGACTGATACGAGCGAAAGCACTGGCAGCCTAACACAATTATTAACCCATTTAACCCACGGCCGCATTTCCTACATTTTAAAGGTGTCATTCAACGACAATGGAACAGCTGCAGGAGACGGATCGATCATCTTAATTCAATGGCAGTGCCAGATTAGCTTGACGCCGTCAGGCACCAAGCTAATCTGGCACTACCCTTGAATCATTACGGTCGATCCATCTCCTGCTGCAGGGCGTTGAGGCTGAATGGGTCAACCACCTCATGCATGCAGCCACCTGTACTGTACAAAGCATCAGCGGCAGCGTACACAAACGGGGGATAAGCAAATGACAGTCACACACATTTGACAAAGTGACTGATCTCCTTGCGTAGTCTCTAAGCAAAACGCAGCAGTCTGAAACAGTTACAGCAGAACCTATTTTGAGCAAACCCCTTTTTGGTCTTCTAGTCTCTCAAAGCAGTATTGAGGGGTAAAAAGTATCACCTGTGATTAAAGGCAATTATTTAGGGCGCTGCAGCCACCTAAATAGTGAGGTTTTGCTTGCAACGAACGACTCCCAACAATAATTGAATTATTAACGACCTAAATGTCAGGGCACACAATCAGCTTTAACCATAAGCATAGACAACACCCCACACATCCGGAAGAATAGATCCTCATGAGCCCTCTGGGCTCATGAGGATCTATGCTTCTTGGAGTGTAAAGTGCTGTCTATGCTTATGGCAGAAGCTATCGTTCATTTGTTGCTAACGAAGACTCACTAATGACGTCTTCTAAATAATGACCGATGTTTTCTCATTTGGACGGTCGCTCAAAACAGGTGCTGCTGAATGCATAATTGGCCCATGCATGGTGCAAGGACTGGTGTGTGATTATCCGTGATTCTGGCCCTTAAGGCTCTAATCCGTAAGGTCCAAAATGACAGATCTTCGCACAATGAGTATTATGATCAGCATGTCAACATATCAACATGCTCCACTTGAACAGATCTCACTTCCTCAAAGAGTCAGGGCATCATCGCCCCACAGTAATACACCTTTCCAATCAGTGTCCAAGTAACTTTTAATTTTCAATACCTTTCCAACGAGTAGTAGGGTACCTATTGATTTTAACTGATTGGAGATGTGCCGCATCCGGACACACGCGGCCCTAGGCCAGGTGTCTGGATGCGGCACGTTTCCAATCAGTCAAAGATAAGTAATTAAACCAAGTGCATCCAACCAGGAACAAATCATCAACAGTTGCTTGGTGAGCCAGGCGGTGACGGAGATGTGGAAGTGATGTCTGCATAGCTCGTAGATGGTGCGACAGGTTCCCAGCTGATGGTTCCATTCGCAGGCCTGGGGGTGTCGTGTCCTCCGTATGCACTCACACCTAAATCAGATCCAAAACACATACAGTCAACTTTGCTTTAAACAACAGATCTAACAAATGTCAGCTAAAAATAGTATTTAGTCACACAATGTGAAAACCTGTGCATAAACATTGAAGGAAGGGAGACACTATGTCTAAACTGTTTTAGAATGCTGAAAAGTTGGCAAGAAATACAATGTGTGGGCAGCGACTAGCTATTATGGACATAATCGAAGCCTGATGCTAATGTCAGCTGCGCTGTTATGAGTATACTTGTAGCCCATCAGAAAAGGGTGAACCCATTCAGTCCCGACGCCCTACAGCATGACATGGTCCGACCATGATAATTCAAGGGTAGTGCCAGATTAGCTTGGCGCCTGTCGGCGCCAAGCAAATCTGGCGCTACCCTTGAATTATCATGGTCGATCCATCTCCTGCAACAGGTGCATAGTCGTTTGATGACGCCTCCAAAATTTGGGAAATACGGCCGTGGGGCTGAAAGAGCTAAAGTGATCAGCACCCTGGCGGGCTTTGATTGCTGACAATAACTGACACCACAGGTTTCAATGCTGTCTTGTCTCAAAGGAAGACGTTTCTACCCTTCTTTTCACAACCTATGTGAGTCGGCGCCCGTACCAGGTTTTCCACGGCCTACTGAGTGTAGCGGAAGGAACTCGTCTGTGTACAAAGGAGAAGAAGAGCAGAAAAAGTCTTCATTTTATGACATTCAAACTTATTCAGTTCGTCCTTTTGTCCAGAATTATTGCAAGACATACTAAGAACATTTCTGAAGAAGCTAATGTGATCCATTAACCCTTGACTGCCTGGAGTAGGCTGCTTTAACCCATTCAGTGCCGAGAAACTGTCAACACCACCCAACTGCAAGAGGCATAGATCCTCATGAGCCCCCGCAGTTGCGGGGGCTCATGAGGATCTATGCCTCTTGGTGATGCCACATTGAGTCCATGCTCCTGGGACAGCTTGGATTTTTAGGTGCTACATTAACAAGGATTGCAGGAACACTGTATGTCTCAACTGGCGCTGAATGGGTTAAGCTGACACTGCCTGCAGCTATGTGTGGGAGGGCAGCAACCAACGTCAGCCAAACATTCTTTCGCTTACTGGCGTGTACTTACTCGCGCTAACAATACCCGCAGATATGGTTGGGATAACATTCAGCTCTCGTCCACGTTCACGCCTCCGCCGCCTGTGTACAGCTCGAATGATGAGGGCGAGTGTGATAATGATAACACACGCCAAAACGGCAATAGTCACCGCCGCGATGGTGTCAGTGAGAGAAGGACTGTCACTCTTGTTCACTGGGGCCTGGTCAGCATCAGGATTATCGCCACCTGCAAAATATTAAGAAAAATTACACAAAGAAAAATTATTCTTAAGAACTTTTTTTTAAAAACACCCTGGTCAGTTCCTAAAAGATAGCCTCAGACATCTGACAATGTTACTGTACAAGTAAACCCAACAGCACTGTATGCCTAATGCTGAATTGTTAGCCAAGCTAATCTGGCACTATCCTTCCAGGCTTTCAATTTACGGAAAATTCTCCATATTTGACGGACAAATTTGGAAGGCTGTTCGTTCAAATCAAATCTTCAGTTGGGGGGGGGGGGGGGGGGGATATCCTTGAGGTCTTTGCCACAGTTCTTAAGATAGATCAGCCACGACAGTTCAAGGATGATATCTGAATAGCTTGGCGCCTACAGGAAGCAGTCTGACCTCACCCTTGAACTACATGTCTCATGGTCGTTCTACATCCTGTCGTAGCATGCCAGTTATTTATGACCTTAACCCATTTAGCCCCAAGTCCCTACAGCAGGAGATAGACTGACCATGCTAATTCAAGGGTAGTGCCAGATTAGCTAGGCGCCTAAAGGCGCCAAGCTAATCTGGCACTACCCTTGAATTAGCATGGTCAATCCATCTCCTGCAACTGGTACATAGTCATTAGGCAACACCTCCAAAATTTGAAAAATGGGACCTAGAGGCTGAAAAGGGTTAAATAAGGGCAAGTTGTTTTGACATGAGATGGATGATGAAGCCAACCTGCCTACAAGGCTAACCTGCTACAATCCATCCGTGCCTGCAAGCTCCATTTTCTCATACTCGTGCGACTTTGCAAAGTGAATCTGGTCGCTGCAACCACAAAAAGTAAGTAGCTCATTGTCCTTGTTGCTGTCCAGCACATTATTACAAGAGAACCTGTTTTGATCAACCACCCTCATGAGAGATCACCTGTCATTAAAGACCATCATTTAGGTGGCTGTCGCTGTGACTGTGGCTGTCGCTGTGACTGTGGCTGTCGCTGTACTGTGGCTGTCGCTGTGACTGTGGCTGTAGCTGTGACTGTGGCTGTTGCCACCTAAATGATGGTCTTTAATGACAGGCGACACTTTTGCCCTCCACGACTTCTCCTGAGAGTGCACCTGAAACAGGTTTTACTGTAACTGATTTGCCTTTGTTTTTGTGACAGTCTGGTGTTTCTTTTATTTGTTGGTACACATACCAAGGGGAATTACTCCTCGCTGGACAGACAAACAGTTATATCCCCTGCCCCTGCCGATCGCCAGCCCACAGAAAAATATGCAGGTAAAGAACAAGACGATCATTATACATCCCTTATTTGTTGGTGATTTCTTTTGTAACAGATGACCACCAGTGAAGATGGCAACTTTCCCACAGTCCACATGGAGGTCACTATTTGTGCACTGGTCTGTGATTTTGGACCTTACAGCTCAAAAGCCATAGGTTTAAAATCACATACCAGCACGTGTAAAGTTTCATCTACAAGAATTGAGCACAAATGTCTACCTCGATAAACTTCTGTTGTAGTTGTCGTGGAAGTGGTTGTGCTGTACGTTTGTCCAACCCCCTGCGTCATGGTGCTGATGCCAGCGTTCGCCCCGCTGGTAGTGATTGGGCCGTGTGACCCGAAACAGCTTCCAGCACTTTAAACGCAGCTCCCTGATGGGCATTATCCCTCAGCAATCACAGTCACACCACATCGCATTCTACAGGACTGATTGCGAGGTAGTTCTTACGACCATGATTAATTTTCTGCAAGATAAGTAAAAATTCATCATTAAAATACAGTCAATGTCATTTATAGCAAGGTTAGATATAACAGACGTCCAATATGATGATGAAAAGGTCCCCATTAACCCATGTAGCCCTGAGTCCCTACAGCAGGAGACTGATTGACCATGATAATTCAAGGGTAGTGCCAGATTAGCTTGGCACCTGAAGGCACCAAGCTAATCTGGCACTACCCTTGAATTATCATGGTCAATCCACCTCCTGCAACTGGTAGGTAGTCATTCAGTAACACTTTCAAAATTTGAGAAAGCACACATGGGGCTAAAAGGGTTAAACTTTTATCTGCAACAACAAACAAGTTGGGTCCCTTAACATTTTATACAACTTAAGTTCAGTGTCATATAAATTAGAAGTAGGTCAAACATTGCACACCCTTCAACAGACATTGCACTGACTTTTCGAAACTAGTGCATACCAAACAAACTGCAACAAGAAAACTGCATGGAACAATTCTGCACAGATTTTGTTTGTGGGGTTATTTGGGGCACGAGTGTGATTTCTGCAGACATCAAAAGCATTCCCTATGCACAGACTTCAACACAAACAAACTTGCAGGCTCTGGCGTGTCTCACTAAATATAACACTGAAATATTGCAACTTATTCTTTTATGATATGACTAGTTGTATTGTTCTGTGTAAAATAAGTACATCAGAAATAAAACCAAAACAAACAAAAAAAATAAATATAATATTAATAATGCGGCAGTAATTTCTATATCAAATGTATTAGTTCTTCACCTTCGGCTCGTGATCATTAGACAATCTCGAATCATTGTTTTCTATTGTCCAGGTAGGTGGTGTTACCTCGAATCATTGTTTTCTATTGTCCAGATAGGTGGTGTTACCTCGAATCATTGTTTTCTATTGTCCAGGTAGGTGGTGTTACCTCGAATCATTGTTTTCTATTGTCCAGGTAGGTTGTGTTACCTCGAATCATTGTTTTTTATTGTCCAGGTAGGTGGTGTTACCTCGAATCATTGTTTTCTATTGTCCAGGTAGGTGGTGTTACCTCGAATCATTGTTTTCTATTGTCCAGGTAGGTGGTGTTACCTCGAGTCATTGTTTTCTATTGTTCAGGTAGGTGGTGTTACCTCGAAGTCATTGTTTTCTATTGTCCAGGTAGTTGTGTTACCTCGAATCATTGTTTTCTATTGTCCAGGTAGGTGGTGTTACCTCGAATCATTGTTTTCTATTGTCCAGGTAGGTGGTGTTACCTCAAATCATTGTTTTCTATTGTCCAGGTAGGTGGTGTTACCGCGAATCATTGTTTTCTATTGTCCAGGTATGTGGTGTTACCTGTGTACACGGGTATCAAACGTCAGATGAACAGCGGGTCCACTCCCGTGCCTCCTTCAGAATCTTCAGCGGCTGCTTTCTATCCCTGAATAGGAACTAAAACCAAAACACCACGAACAGTCTTATCTTTTTAAACGAAAACCTGAAAACACACGTCTTCAGGTTCTTTTCATTAAACTTACCTGTGTCGAGATTCCTTCTACACGTAATAATATTGATGTGCGCACCTTTTATCACTTGCCGGAAGTTGACAAATGTTAGAGATGAAGGTAACGTCCTCCTGTTCCTTCAATCCTCGTTAGCTCAGTGGTACCGTGAACCCGGTGTGCCGGCGGCCTGACCAATAGATTAAGTCTTAGTGAAAGTGACCGACGTACTCCGAGTGATTGATTAGTTCGGAGTTGTCATCACGACACCGGAGTGTTAGTGGACGGCCCTAACGGGCGGGTCAGTTATGGCGGGGTAGAGAGTTGGCGGCCGCCATTGAGCCACTTTGATTTACCAGGACCTTTGAACGGAAATGCCTGCTATCTGATCAAGCAGGTCGTTTTGTCTTGTTTGAGACTTGAAATTGCAAGGCCGCAGTTTTATATTAAAACACCTCGAGATCATGCATTTAGGGACAATATCCTACAATTGAGTCAAACTTGTCTGTCCTAGTCAAACGCGGGCTCTAGTCGCTGTCACAGGCACTGACACACACACACACACACACACATGACACACGGCACACACACACACACATAGGGCGCTTGGCGCCCAAACTACGTTGTCTAGCCGGGTTTGCGTAGCCTCTAGACGTGACGTCATTTCAAGTTTATCTTGCTACTTCTTTGCCAGACTTGAATCGGGCCCCGCCCCGGCGCCCAGCCGCGCCGGGCACATCACTCGTGTGCATTCTCCAGAATGCGCTCCGACCAGCCCCATTTCACAGTCTACCGTATTTTCAATATGGTGGTAGATAAATATCAACCAGTACATCGTACCTGTTACCGGCACAGCTTTTACGTCAGTGCCGTTGTCATGACATCAAAGACTGAGCCTCTATACTCTTTGGTGACATGCCGCCGTCACCACGCCATTCGGCACTATACACCTCAGAGTTCTGATTAGTTACTGTTTGTTGTTATCACTTTGGTGAAACAGAAAAACGATTGCTGAATCGTTAGTCGTTTTAACCCATTTAGCCCCGGGACCCTGCAGCAGAGAATGGATTGACCATGATAATTCATGGGTAGTGCCACTGAGATTAGCTTGGCGCCTTCAGGCGCCAAGCTAATCTGGCACTACCATTGAATTATCATGGTCAATTCATCCCCTACAACTGCCGGGGACATAGCCGTTATGCAACATCTCCAAGATTTTTTATCAAAACACCACTGTTACCCAAAGTTGCACCCAGCGGCCTAAAACTGGTGGAGTCGAGTTGGGCACCCCAATACCTGTCCAAAAGACCCAATTTGACCTACCTCAGGGGCGGATCCAGGGGTGTCTCGACGGGGGAGCCTGACAGCCCTCCTTCCCGTTTTACAAACTTTGTCATACCAAAAAAAATCCAGACTAAAACAGTGACTATCAGGCGAGCATACATTTATAACAAAGAAAGAAACGCGCTTAAAAGAACAATTACACTAAGTTGTGTTGAAATTATTCTTTCTTGGTGCTTTTCTTTTTGGGATTTTCTTTCAAATTGTACTATAGTGTTGTAACCGTTCTCTCTACGCGTGTCTCTTTTATTTTATATTTTATTTTATTTTTTGTTTTGTTTTGTTGGGGATTTCTGATACATATTTAGAGTTTGCAGAGGTTACGATTTTGTTTCTTAAAACGTTTCTTCTTTCATCTCGGGACACAGCACCGCTTTTAGCACTTTTTTTAAAAGTTTAAAAGGAAGGGCTGATCATATCTACATGCACTTGACTTCCTCCCCTCCTCAGTCCACGCCACCTCCGCCCTAACAAAACAAGATTGATCTGGCACTTCTGATTCGTATATGGTGTTCATTTTCTTATTGAAAAGATTGTTCTACCTGGAGTTTCTGCAGGAGCAATCACCTTGTGTTTGACAACAACACTACACCACCAAGTACTCCTCCGTCTGAGGAACAACACAGCCATTTGTGAAAATTGTGATACTGCTCTATACACCCACTAACCTCCTCCGTATGAGGAACACAGGATCAGATCACAGAAATAGTCATTATCACTCATGATGTATACCTCTTACACTGACTGACGATTACTCAAGGGTTAGTTCAAAGTTGATAAAAATCAAGACATTTCACACTTCCCCTCTGGTGACGCGCATCAATATTGTGATGGGCACTTGTACATGTCCACGGGCGAGGAAGCTATGCAATCTGTGTGAGGCTGGAGACCCACTGTGCTCAGAGAGTGTTGTGTGACAAGATTCTCTTGGCTTGACTTCGCGAACGAAGATTCTATAGGGCTTGCCCACGTCGTCTGCAGGCATTTTCGTGGCTGCGGAGGCCAATCCGGGACAGGCAGGTTCGACCGCAGTGGCTGCAGGGGAAAGTCTGGTCAGGGTTCTGAGTTACGACAACTCTGTTTTTTCTTCTGAGCCGCTTGTCCCTAAGGTTAGCTCTGCGAGATCCTCAAAGGAGACGGCTGCCTTGTGAATGGTGGAGCGCCAGGTGTCACGGTCCGCAGCAAGCGAAGACCACTGGCGGTGGTCGATTTGGCAGGCATAAGTGACTTCTTGAGACCGTCTTTGTATCTCTTCTTTGGTGCCCCTATGTCTCGGTGTCCAGTGGCGAGCTCGCCGAACAGAGTGATCTTGGGTAGGCGATGATCCTCCATCCTGGAGACGTGCCCCGCCCAGCGAAGCTGTGTCCGCAGCAGCAAAGCCTCGATGCTCACAGTTTCCGCCTGTTCAAGGACCTCGACGTTGGTGACATAGTCACTCCAGTGAATGCCCAGGATGGTACACAGGCAGCGCTGGTGAAAGCGTTCGAGGAGTCGTAGTTGGCTGCGGTAGAGGGCCCAGGACTCGGCCGAACCGTACAGCAGGGTGGTGAGGACCACAGCTCTGTACACGCTGATCTTGGTGCCTTTTTTCAGCTGTTGATTGTGCCACACCCGCT
The DNA here is from genome assembly GCA_036245525.1 of Semisulcospira habei. Taxonomy (NCBI): domain Eukaryota; kingdom Metazoa; phylum Mollusca; class Gastropoda; family Semisulcospiridae; genus Semisulcospira; species Semisulcospira habei. The sequence continues at coordinate 87,441,903 of BTPG01000002.1, forward strand.
TGAATAGTCGCCCGAAAGCACTGTTCGCTTTTGCCAGCCTGTTGTCCAGCTCCTTGTCCAGCTTGGCGTCTGACGTGATGATGCAGCCAAGGTAGGTAAACTGGTGTACAGACTTCAGTTCGGACTCGCCAATGGTGATGTGGGGAGGGCGATGCTCTTCCTTGGGTGCCGGCTGATGAAGGACCTCTGTCTTTTTCAGACTGACCTCAAGTCCAAAGAGCTGGGCGGCATCTGCGAAGCAGGACGTAATGCGCTGCAAGGCTCTCTCTGTGTATGCAACGAGGGCAGCGTCATCAGCAAAGAGCAGCTCACGAATCAGTTGGTCTAGGGTTTTCGTGTGGGCCTGCAGTCGTCTGAGGTTGAACAGGCTGCCATCGAGACGATACCTGATGTACACTGCGTCGTCATCGTCGAGGTCCACTGTGGCCTGCTTCAACATCATGCTGAAGAAGATGGTGAAGAGTGTCGGTGCCAGCACGCAGCCTTGCTTCACGCCGTTGCGAATGGGGAATGGTTCTGAGAGGTCACTGTTTAGTCTGACCTGGCCTTGCTGGTCCTCGTGGAGCTGGACGATCATGTTGAGGAACTTTGGGGGACAACCTAGTCGCTCCAGGATCTGCCACATACCTTGCCTGCTCACAGTGTCAAACGCTTTTGTTAGGTCGACAAACGTTACGTACAGCCCTTTGTTCTGCTCGCGGCACTTCTCCTGAAGCTGTCTCAGCACAAAGACCATGTCGGTGGTACTCCTGTTGGCTCTGAAGCCACACTGGCCCTCTGGGAGGTGGTCTTCAGCGATGGCAGGTACCAGCCGATTCAGGAGCAACCTTGCGAGAATTTTCCCGGCAATGGACAGCAGGGTAATTCCACGATAATTAGAGCAGGCAGACTTCTCTCCTTTGTTCTTGTACAGGGTGATGATGACTGCATCACGGAGATCCTTTGGTAGTGTTCCTTTTTCCCAGCAGCAGAGAAAGAGGTCGTGGAGCTTGTTGTGCTGTGCTCAGAGAGTGTTGTGTGACAGGATTAGGGGATTAGCAATTACCAGTGACTACCGGGCCAGTCGGCTGCTCACCCCGGGGGAGACACTCACAGCGCAGTTGATTTCTCGCTTTCTGATCACAGTTGGCGTGTACACAGGCGTAAACTGAAACCTAGATGACTGCCACGTATGAGGATGCAATACCATTCGTATGGCACAGAAAGAGGTAATGCTTTTCATGAGCCCAAGTGACTGAAGGGGCACATGAAATTCTGTGTCTGACTGAGGAACTGAGTTGGACCCCAGTTCAGCAATGATCGCACACTTTCCCACCGCTGGGGTTGACCAGCAGTCAGCGGCATATTGCCTCAGTCTGAGGATGCAATGAGGATTGTATCGCACAGCAAGAGGCACTGATTTACATGAGCCCCTGTGAGTGCGGGGCATATGGCACTCAATTTCTGCGTGAAGTACTGTGACAGGTGCAGGTAATGAGTGCCAAGTGAGGATATTAATTGACTATAGGCCCATGAACACACTGTGCTCACCCACCGATCCCGTGAGATAATTGTAAAATACACCGTACAAGAACCGTCGAATAGTAAAACACAACTTCCACAAATAACCATCAAAAAAAATTTTTTTTGTCAGGGTTGACGGGGGGGGGGGGGGGTGGGGGGGGGGGGGGCATCCTGAAAAATGAGCTATCATGCTAAAAGTGATGGAAACAAAGGGGTTATACCTAGACCAACTGAAAAGTCCAGTTTGAGCTAGTTGGGCCTTGCAGACCTCCCACAAACGAGCTTGAAAGTGTGTGTTTCTTTTTGTAATTTTTTCTTAGTCTTTTTTTTTCTCCAGCAAAATACCACTGTCGCCCAAAGTTGCAGCCAGGAGTCTACACCTGGTAGAATCGAGTTGGGCACCCTAAGTCCTGTCCAGAATACCCAATTTGACCTATCCGAGCCGTCTGGATCGTCAGGATACCCACGTGGAAAATGTGGAAAAAACTTGAAGATTTTTCATGACCGCGCAGTCCCATAAACGATCTTGAAAGTTTTGTGTTTGTTTTTTTTGTTTTTATTTTGTTTTGTTTGTTTGTTGTTGTTGGTTGTTTTTTTTTTTTTTTTTTTTTTTTTTTTTTTTTTTTTTTTGGGGGGGGGGGGGGGGGGGTCTCTCTCTTCAATATTTTCTATCTAAATGCTGAAACTAAAACTGGTTGAATCGATTTGGATGAACTGGATGTAAGAGCTGGTCTAGGTTCAAAGTTTTTGATGGCTTCTCTCTTTCTCCTCTCTCTGATTTAACCCTTTTCATCCTGATACGCTTTACAGAAATAAATCTATTATAGTTCAAGGGCGGTCCCAGAATAGCTTGGCGCCTCTGTCACCACCCTTGAACTAAAATGGTTGATCTATTTTCTAATCTGTAATGTACCCTTCATAGGACAATAAGCAAATTGGAAAAAAAATTCAGCCTCAGGATGTAATGGGTTAAAAATATGATAGCGCTTTTCTTTGCATGTTCATATACGTTGTTTTGCATTCTTGTTGCCTTGATTATAACCCTTGTCATTCGCAATACACCAGTGTGTGAAACAAGTATGACTAAAACTTTAGTTCAAGGGTAGTGCCAGAATAGCTTGGCACCTCCAAGCTATTCTGGCACCACCCTTGAAATAAAGCCATTGGTCTATATCCTTATGTGTAAGTACTGTAATGTAGCTTGCATAATTATGGTAGTGTACAAATTTGAAGCTTTTAGCCGCAGTATGATATGGGTTATGTTTAGTGGTGACACTATTGACAGGTTTCAAAATCCAGAACAAAAAGGTGACTGCCAAGCGTGTAGAATGCAGAGAAGAACCTAACGGAGAAGAAACACGCTTAGAAAAGACAGTTACAACTTTGTGTTGTAACTGTCTTTTCTCCTCGCGCTGGGACAATATGGCGTTGAGGCGCGTCTCTTGGTGGTGGATAGGGGGTCCCTCGCGAGAGGGGTACACCGAATGAAATAAGGTGCCGTGAACCAACATGGTCTAAGAGAAGGTGACCCCGACAGAAAACCCCTGGTCCTCCTATTAAGGGGGTTGGGCGTGGGGGGTGGTACAGGTACAAGGCGCATGCCGGCGTGTTTAGACTCTCACCATTAGGGGGGCTTGGCATCCCAAACACCCCAAAAAGGGACTTTGTTTACAACATTTTTAAAGAATTTGGGGTCCTGCGGGGGGGGGGGGGGGGGGGGGGGGGAAGCACCCTTGGAACATCCTACTCACACACCCCTCCACCCCGGCCACCAGGAGCGTTAGCAAAGGGTTAGAGTTGTATGGAAATAAAGAGTTTAAACAGTCCCGTGTGCGAGTGCCAGCCGGTATACCCGCCCCAGGGCCCGGCTTGTCCTGGAGCAAGCATCGGAAACAAAGGCAGAAATACTACAGCTCGTCTGCCCAGTGCTATTGTATACGGGTTACCGGTAGATACAGATTATCCGTCATGTTCCTTCCTGGGGCATCTTGACCTCAAGTGTCGATTCAATGTTAGAGCGTGTTCCTATCTGGATCGGCAATAGTCTTTCCGCCGCACGAAACTTTTGGTTCCATATCAAGTGTATAAAGATGCTATTATCATATTTAGTCGCAACGCAGCACAGCAGGAGATGAAGGCGCCAAGCTAATCTGGCACTACCCTTGAATTATCATGGTCAATCCATTTCCTGCAACTAATACAGTTAAGTGACACTTGCAAAATACAGTATTGGGGCTAAATGGGTTTACTTACTTCGGCTTACGCCTGTCACCCCTACCCGGGTATAGGCCGTCGACGCCGGCGGCGGGAGAGACCTCCTGTCCTGTGCTTCTCCTTCGATTCTACTCCAGGTGGTTCCCAGTCTCTTGATGTCTGCTTGGAGGTCTCGACGCCAGGAGTCTCTCGGCCCACCTCTTTTCCTGTGGGTTCCATGACAATGCCTGCCCAGTGATACCGAAAGCTGGCTTTCTCAGACTGACCGATCCATCCCCATCTTCTTCGCCCAACCTCATTCTCCGCTGTCATCTGCTCTGTTCTCTCCCAGAGTCCGACGCCGCCGATCCTCTCTGGCCAGTGGATCCTCAAAACTCCTCCAAGGCAACTGTTCATGAAGGTCCGTACCACGTTGACTGTGGGTTTTGTCAATCTCCATATAAGAGAACTGCTTTTACATGGGAGTTGAAAATCCGGACTTTGGTGTGTTGTGACAGCTCTCTGGAACTCCACACTTTTTTCAACTGGAGAAAGGCTGCTCCGGCTTTACCGATTCGTGCTCTGACATCTGCATCAGTGCCTCCTTTTTTTGTCTATGATGCTCCCGAGATAGGTGAAGGACTCCACCTCCTCCAACGGGGTGCCAGCAAGCAAGACTGGTTCTTCCCTGGTTGCGTTCAGCCTCATTGTCATTGTTTTGTTTGTGAATGGTGAGGCCCACTTGGGACGAGATGTCAGCAAGCCTCATGGTCTTGTCCTGCATTTGTTGACGAGTGTGGGACAGCAATGCCAAGTCGTCCGCAAAATCGAGGTCGTCAAGCTGTGTCCACAGTATTCCACCTCGTCTGTGCTCAGTGGTCATCTTCATGACCCAGTCTATGGCCAGTAGAAGAGGTATCTTTTCGTCGGCGTTTTTGTAGCTATTTCCTTTTTTGCAGGGTGGGGAAGCTACCCCCACGCCCAACCCCCTTACTAGGAGGACCAGGGGTTTTCTGTCGGGGTCACCTTCCCTTAGACCATGTTGGTTCACGGCATCTTATTTCATTCGGTGCACCCCTCTCACGAGGGACCCCCTATCCACCACCCAGGGGACGCGCCTCAACGCCATATGGTCCCAGCGTGAGGTAAATGGGTTTAACCTGCTTTTTCCTGTGGAACATTTATTGCATGTTGGACAAGCATGAACGTTCTCAGTTCATCTGATTGCAACAAGTAAGCTTGGCATACGTCACACTTATTAGCTCACTTACAGAGTTTCACTGTAAGCGAATAGCATGTATATGAATACATCTCGATCAGTAACCCTTATTATTCTGAATACACCAGTGTGTCGAGTTCAGCTAAAATGGTTAAAGGGTAGTGCCAGAATAGCTTGGCACCTCTAGGCGCCAAGCTATTTTGGCACCACACCTAAACTAAAGCCATTGGTCTATATCCTTATCTGTAAGACACAGCGGACCCAGTAGACTCCTCCCCTGAAACACTTTGGGAACAACTGAAAACTGCTATTGCAAAATCCTCTGCAGAAGTCGTGGGTTTCGCCAGAAAGAAGAACAAAGACTGGTTTGACGAAAACGATGTAGAGATCCAGGAACACCTAGCAAAAAAAAGAGCCGCCCATCAGGCCCACCTAGCCCAGCCTTCCTGCCCTGTGAAGAAGTCTGCCTTCCGCCTCGTCTGCAACAGTCTCCAGCGCAAGCTCAGAGATCTCCAGAATGAGTGGTGGACCAGACTTGCACAGAGGACCCAGCTTTGTGCTGACAATGGTGACTACAGGGGCTTCTACAAAGCACTGAAAGCAGTGTATGGTCCCAGGCACCTGGTACAAAGTCCCCTGCGAAGCGCGAATGGCCAGGCACTCCTCACAGATAATACCTCCATCTTGAACCGCTGGTCGGAATACTTTCAGAGCCTCTTCAGCGCTGAGCACACTGTTCAAGAAGCAGTCGTCCTACAAATCCCACACCTCCCAGTAAAGGTTGAATTGGACGAACCGCCCACCGCTGAAGAGACCCTCACAGCCATCCACCAGCTCAAGAGTGGCAAAGCAGCAGGCATTGATGGAATACCGCCAGAGATCTGGAAACATGGAGGCACAGCACTGCACAACAAGCTCCATGACCTCTTTCTCTGCTGCTGGGAGGAAGGAACACTACCAAAAGATCTCCGTGATGCAGTCGTTATCACCCTGTACAAGAACAAAGGTGAGAAGTCTGACTGTTCCAACTATCGGGGAATTACCCTGCTGTCCATTGCTGGGAAAATCCTTGCAAGGCTGCTCCTGAATCGGCTGGTACCTGCCATCGCTGAAGACCAACTCCCAGAGGGCCAGTGTGGCTTCAGAGCAAACAGGAGCACCACCGATATGGTCTTTGTGCTGAGACAGCTACAGGAGAAGTGCCGCGAGCAGAACAAAGGGCTGTACATAACATTTGTCGACCTAACAAAAGCGTTCGACACTGTAAGCAGGCAAGGCATGTGGCAGATCCTGGAGCGACTTGGCTGTCCCCCAAAGTTCCTCAACATGATTGTCCAGCTACACGAGGACCAGCAAGGCCAGGTCAGACTCAACAATGACCTCTCAGAACCATTCCCTATTCTCAACGGCGTAAAGCAGGGCTGTGTGCTGGCACCGACCCTCTTCACCATCTTTTTTAGCATGATGTTGAAGCAGGCCACAGTGGACCTCGATGATGACGATGCAGTGTACATCAGGTATCGTCTCGATGGCAGCCTGTTCAACCTCAGACGACTGCAGGCCCACACGAAAACCCTAGACCAACTGATTCGTGAGCTGCTTTTTGCTGATGATGCTGCCCTCGTTGCACACACAGAGAGAGCCCTGCAGCGCATCACGTCTTGCTTCGCAGATGCTGCCCAGCTCTTTGGACTCGAGGTCAGTCTGAAAAAGACAGAGGTCCTCCATCAGCCGGCACCCAAGACAGTGTATCGCCCTCCTCACATCACCATTGGCGAGTCTGAACTAAAGTCAGTGCACCAGTTTACTTACCTTGGCTGCATTATCACGTCGGACGCCAAGCTGGACAAGGAGCTTGACAGCAGGCTGGCAAAAGCGAACAGCGCTTTCGGGCGACTTTTCAAGCGGGTGTGGCACAATCAACAGCTGAAAACAGGCACCAAGATCAGCGTGTACAGAGCTGTGGTCCTCACCACCCTGCTGTATGGTTCCGAGTCCTGGGCCCTCTACCGCAGCCAACTACGACTCCTCGAACGCTTCCACCAGCGCTGCCTGCGTACCATCCTGGGCATTCACTGGAGTGACTATGTCACCAACGTCGAGGTCCTTGAACAGGCTGAAACTGTGAGCATCGAGGCTTTGCTGCTGCGGACACAGCTCCGCTGGGCGGGGCATGTCTCCAGGATGGAGGATCATCGCCTACCAAAGATCACCCTGTTCGGCGAGCTTGCTACTGGACACCGTGACAGAGGGGCACCAAAGAAGAGATACAAAGACTGTCTCAAGAAGTCACTTAGTGCCTGCCAAATCGACCACCACCAGTGGTCTTCGCTTGCTGCGGACCGTGACACCTGGCGCTCCACCATTTACAAGGCAGCTGTCTCCTTTGAGGACTCTCACAGAGCTAGCCTTAAGGACAAGCGGCTCAGGAGAAAAAACAGAGATGCCGCAGCTCAGAACCCTGGCCATACCTTCCCCTGCAGCCACTGCGGTCGAACCTGCCTGTCTCGGATTGGCCTCCGCAGCCACGAACAAGCCTGCAGACGTCATGGGCAACTCCTATAAAATCTTCGTTCGCGAAGTCAAGCCAAGAGAGAAGTAATATAATGTAGCTTGTATATGGCAGTGTACAAATTTGAAGCTTGTAGCCTCAGCATGATATGGGTTAACAAAGTTTTTATCATAAACCAAGCATTTGTGGGCTAGTCACCGCAGAAATCCCATTCGAGTTGCCTGTGCCTTGCAAGGGATGAAGCACGTATCCACATTTTGAGCAAAGGTGGGAGTTGGAGGCAGGTTTGATTTTTGCAGGCGTCAACATTTGACAGGCTGGATTGTTCATATGGACAGGACTGTGTCTCCACCACCTCTTAATTCACATCAAGGAAACTTTCCACAATTCCTGCAAGTTCCAACTAAAATGCGACATCTGAAATCTCCCAAATCTTTGTATTATCACAAATTGATTGAAGAAAATGTCTGTCAGTTCATATCCTAGCAGATGCGTTCGAGGGACCGATTCACACCTAGTCTGCGTGCCGGATAATTTTTACAATATATGCACTACCTAATTTCCTTCTCAAATTGCGTATTATTTAGGTCACTAGGACCATTCATTTCTGGAACACAAGCATGTAAAACATGTAATAATTGAAGGTTAGATATTCTGACATTTCTTTCTTTTGTATTTAGAGACGGCTATTAAGCCATATCATACCGAGGCTAAAAGTTTCAAATTTGTACACTGCCATATGCAAGCTACATTATATTATTTACAGATAAGGACATCTATAGACCAATGGTTTTAGTTCAAGGGTGGTGCCGGAACAGTCAAATTTATTTCAGACACTGGTGTATTAATAATAATTACGGTATTTATAATGCGCTTATCTTATAATAATTATAACTCTAAGCGCGCACTCACAACTCACACACGCATGCGCACGCTTTAGACAATGACTCATGTAACACAAATAGGTAGGTTGAGGGCGACGAGAATAGCGAGGTGGTCGGAGGGAAGCACAGAAGAGGTGTCAGAGTCGAGGAAGAGTTGATCGGAGGTGTGGGTGATGATCCAGCCGAGGGTGTGGCCGAGTCGGTGGGTGGGTTTAGTGATGTGTTGTGCAAGATTGTGGTTTGAAAGCGACGTGCAAAGGCGTTTTTTGTCGGGGTGGTCGGGTTTGTCTTAGTGGAAGTCGTCAAGAAGGATGCGTTTTCCGGGTCGTGTGCTGTAGTAGTCGAGGAGGAGATCGAACTCGGCGAGGAACATGGAGTTTGTGAGTTCGTTTTGAGAGCTTGGAGGGGGGCGATAGATACATGAGAAGATGAGGGACTGGCCAGGGAGTGTTGCTACGGCCTCGACAGATTCAAAAGAGGGATGAGCAAAAGGGAGAGACTGAGAGAAGGAGAGGTGAGCAGAAAGACAGTCCCTGTAGATGACGGCAATGCCACCCCCTCTGGAAGCACGCGGGAAGGAGGCCAGGCGGTAGCCACTCGGAGCGACGCTGGCGATGATGGGTTCATTGCCAGCTGAGCGGAGCCATGATCACGACAACATCTAGGTCATTGTCTAGGATGAAATGTGAAATCACGTCGGCTATTCCGAATGATAAGGGTTAATAAAAGTTGAAAGTCGTGGACAATAATACCAACATGCTTCCCAGCACACACACAAACTGACATAACACCAAAAATAGCTGTATACAGTTAATAAAAGTTGAAAGTCGTGGACAATAATACCAACATGCTTCCCAGTACACACACACACAAACTGACATAACACCAAAAATATCTGTATACACATCTTTTTCCTGTTACAAGCAATTCACCTGATTTCACAGTACACTCAACAGCAAAATACAACAAACATAATTTAGTCCATGTACAAGTGTGGTCTACAACTTTTGTTTTAAAAATCCAGATGAAAGATAAGATAGCTACACACATGCTCACCATGATTTAAACTACACGTACTACATGTTGCACAATATAATTACTCAAGAAATGATTCATGCACACAACCCCCAATCCTCCTTTAAGCCTTGGGCTGGCAATAGTGCTTTTTGTAGCAATGATACCAATGGGACAAAAAGTACTACTGACAGCCAGAGGGTTAGCTGCTTTCTGCACTATGACATCACCTGTCAGCACTGTGAGGGCAAAAATGGACTCATCTGTGTATTTTGCCTTCACAAGCAACAGTGTTTTCATACCAAAGAATTATTCTGAACTAATAGAGTTTTACAAATGTACATGTACATTATTTCCCAGCATATTTACTAGGAGAGATGCATCAGTACAGACATCAGGTGAAACATGACACTGCAAATTTAAAACCATCATGAACCAGTAGTTGTGGTCTGACATTTTGCTCCAGAAAACTGAATGTGTACATTCCAACAATACGCCTACTGCATAAATCTACAAGCAAAATCAATATGGGTTTCCTGAAAGTAAACATGATACTTCAGTCAATCAATTCCTAACAAACACGAGTTGAATCTAAATCGATGACGTTCACACACAGACACCACATGAGAGGACACGTGATCATCAATCATTCTAAAAGCTCCAGAAATCATTCTTAACCCATTAAGACCCGACACACTACAGCAGGAAATGGGTCGACCATGACCATGATAATATAAGGGTAGTGCCAGATTAGCTTGGCGCGTGTCGGCGCCAAGCTAATCTGGCACTGCCCTTGAATTATCATGGTCGCCCCATCTCCTTGCAACTGGTGTATAGTCATTAGACGACACCTCCAAAATTTGGGAAATACGGCCGTCGGGCTCAATGAGCTAAAGCAAGTAGAAAACAACAATGACAACCCTTTTTTTCCATTCAGCACATGTACATCCTAACAAATTAATTTTGACCATTTCACCTGTGGACCAGTGGACATACATGTACTGGGTACATCTTCATCCTGTGTGAAATGCATTCATGATTGCATCACGTCTTAGGCATTGTTAAGTGGAATGGTAAATTCCAAAGGCAATGCTATCTTCCCAATAAAGTTATGGCAATCGTGTTGCTGTTTTTCCAAACAAAATTTGTTATTTTTTCCAGATCTTCCAGTTAATTGTCATCAAGTGAAATGTACGTCAACCATATAACATCAAATAATCTTGTGAATAGGTCTACAGTTCTCTTATCAAAAGAAAAGTGCATGGGAATCTTGCATGTGTGCATGCAGCAACAAAAGATGCAACTTAACCATTGCAGTATTGCTATGCCTAGCCAGCCACTGGCTAACATGTGGTAACCAAAATGAAAGCTGCGATGAAAAGGTCAAGCCTGCAGTCCTAATTCCCAGCTGGTGCAATGATGAAGCGGTAGGTTAGAGCAGCTACCAGGGCAATGCCTAATGGAATCAACCAGCCTGTCCAATTAGCACTGAAATAAAATCAATCAGTGTCAACTGCAAAACTAATACTGTACTTATTATAGTCATTAATCCCCATTGTGTGTGCAGTCATCAGTTCGGTTTACAGTAACTGCAACACTGGCTGCATGCACATGGGGTTAAAGTACCCACCCTGACCATTCATCTACGATTTTCATTATTGCCTTGTGCATGCTGCCATCAGTCTGTTTATTTGTTTTTGGTCAGATGCCCCCCCCCCCCCCCCCCCCCCCCCAATCTGTTACAATGTTGTTGTCGACTGTGTAGACATGCAGCTGTCGCAGATGTTTGGATGTGGCTCACAAATGAATTTTACACTCCTAGGTTTACTCACGAATTTCTGCCAGGTAATCCTGGTGAATAAACCACCAACCCCCCAAGCAGAAATAACTGAACCCAAATTCTACCTTACCAGCTACCTACATGTACTCTTTTTTTTTTCTCTTTTGGAACAACATAAATAAAGAATCATTTTAAAATGACTTGCTTCGGAGCGGGCTCCGACTGCTAAAATGTGCAGAAGCAATGGCTTCTCAGTGCTGTCTTGCTTCTAAAAAGAATTCTGTACACAATCTACATTAGTTAATGGAGGGTTTCCTCTGCCCCGTGTCAGCAACGAGGAAACTCATGTACAATGAAGAAAAATCTTCCATTTTACGACAATAATACAGTGGAGTCCAGTTAACACGAACTCGCTTTACACGAAATTCCGGTTAACATGAACCGTTTTTGCATTCCCGGCCGACGGCCTTCTTATTCTGTATTAAAATTTCACTGATAACACGAAATTTCGCTTTACACGAAGCTGGTTTTGGTTCCCAACCAAGGCAATTTCACTATTATTCACCTGTTTAACACGAACACAGATTCCATTCACCGAAAACCAATTCACGTGTCGCTCTCGCGCTGTGGAAGTACACATGACAGATCAGAGCGAACTCTAGTCTGTGATTGGCTGAATAGCCTTCGGCTGTTGTAATCTGTCTTCTCATTGGCTAGCATTTCTGTACTGTATTCATGTTGTATCATTCGTGTACCAACACAACCCTTTTACCGATGCGGGATTGTACTTCAGCCTGTGTTGCTTTTACCTGAGGATTGTAACTTAGTATGGATTGTACCTGATGGATTTACATTAAATACTCGAGCTGTACACGTTTCCTTGTGCTTTCCTAGCGAGCTGAAGGTATGCATAGAAAGTACGATAATGTGCACTTTTAACCTGGTACTCATTCACGCACACATCGTACACACTTTCTCCTTGAGGGCCGTGATCAATTTTGAGGCCATATTGGTTAACACGAAATACGGTTAACACGAAGTGATTTTCCGTGTCCCCAGAAATTCTTGTTAAGCGGACTCCACTGTACTTCATAATTAACCCTTTTCATCTGGATACACTATTGCTTTAAAAAAAAAATGACTATGACAGATCAAGGGTGGTGTCAGAATAGCTTGGCACCACAGGCACCAAGCTATTCTGGCACCACCCTTGAACTAAAATGGTTGATCTTTCTCCTAATCAGTAATGTAGCTTTCATAGGACAGTAAGCAAATTGTATAGAAGTCAGCCTCAGGATGTATTGGGTTAAACAAAGTCAAGTTAGCCCATCCTAGAACTACTTTTGAACTCAAATGACAAGCTATTCCGGCACCACCCTTGAACTAAAATGGTTGATCTATCTCCTCGTCTGTTGATGTAGCTCTCATAGGAAATGGCAAATGTTATAAAAGTCAGCCTCGGGATGTAATGGGTTAAATATCAAGTTAGCCCTATGTTGCTGCATTATTGCAGGACAAGGTTTACAACTGCAAACAAGATATTGTGAGTTTTAACCTTTTACCGCCTAGAAAAGGTTGCATTAGTGATACAATGTAATGACCTCAGTATAGGATCCACTAAATAAAGTATTGAACAGGACACCGTATATGAATTCAAAACTATGCAACTGTACAGGACATAAAATTTAACGTTGCCCTCTCAAGGACTGTATTACAATTCTAGAGACAGACTGAGCATGGTAGTTCAAGGGTGGTGCCAGAATAGCTTGGCGCCTATGGGCGCCAAGCTATTCTGGCACCGCCCTTGAACTATCATGCTCAATCCTGGTCTTGCTGTGGTGTCTCGGGGCTGAATGAGTTAATGAATATCAAAGGTATCAGTTACCTGCTGCCTTTTGCTTCCCTGCCCTGTGGACCCTTGTTTGACTGTAATCACGAGGAAAACAGTACAGTTAAATAATACAATAAAATGTCTTTCAAACAATACTTATCTTAAAAATATTATATACACAATGTTTAGTTCACAGAAAAGTGTCATCTATTACAAATAGATCAACCACCACCAAAAAACACACTAACATAAACACACCAGCTACTCTCACCTAGCATGTTGCAGGCTATTGAAAGGCGTGTTTAGTTAACCCTTATCATTCGGAATACACCAGTATGTGAAATAAGTTTGATTAAAATAGCCCAAGGGTAGTGTTAGAATTGCTTGGCGAATACGGAAGCTATTCTGGCTACGCCCTTGGACTTATTAGTCTATATCCTTATCTGTATGTACTATAACGAAGTTTGCATATGGCAGTGTACAAATTTGAAGCTTTTAGCCTCAGTATGATACGGTTTAACTCTTTGGCTATCGGTAGCAGTTTTTGTCACATTGATTCCTGCAGGAATCACCACGCCAAAAACCAATGATTGCGGCTGGAATCGCCCCCACAAAACCCACTATCAACAACCAAAGGGTTAGCAGCAGCCAATAAACATTGGGAGCAACAGTCAAATCAAACTGCCAACAAGAAAAGGTAGGTGCATATGACTGTGAATGAATGAACCAAAAAGCTATCCTTGTCTGCGGAGACCATGCAGAAAATAGTCTGCCGTCACCTCAGGGAAAATCTATCAAGGAAATCATGACTATTATATATAGTCTATTTGTGCAAACCTTGCCTTGTGTTTTTTCCAATTAACTTTTGAACAAGACATATTTTAGGACAACACTAAGAACAAGACGTGATCATCAAACTTGGTCCCGACATATTTTAAAACTAAGTCGGCTTCAAACCCAACGGTTTAGCCACTACCCTCGGGAGATCATGGAGATGACCTACTTCAAAGCTGAAAGATATACCCTATGCAGGCCTCAGTGACATGTACAGATCAGATCGCCACTCTCCGCATCATCGTGGAACAGTCTCTGGAGTGGAGCTCCCCACTGTACGTCAACTTTGTGGATTATGAGAAAGCATTTGACAGTGTGGACCGAGAGACTCTGTGGAAACTCCTACGACACTACGGTGTACCCACAAAGCTCGTCCGCCTGATCAAGAGCAGCTACGATGGCATGACATGTCGCGTGATCCACGAAGGGCAGTTCACCAGGGAGCTCCAGGTCAGAACCGGTGTCAGGCAGGGGTGTCTGCTGTCTCCGTTCCTCTTCCTACTGGCCATAGACTGGGTCATGAAGATGACCACAGAGCACAGACGAAGTGGAATACAGTGGACACTGTGGACACAGCTTGACGACCTCGATTTTGCAGACTTGGCATTACTGTCCCACACTCATCAACAAATGCAGGACAAGACCACGAGGCTTGCTGACATCTCGTCCCAAGTGGGCCTCACCATTCACAAACAGAAAACAAAGACAATGAGGCTGAACGCAACCAGGGAAGAACCAGTCTTGCTTGCTGGCACCCCGTTGGAGGAGGTGGAGTCCTTCACCTATCTCGGGAGCATCATAGACAAAAAAGGTGGCACTGATGCAGATGTCAGAGCACGAATCGGTAAAGCCAGAGCAGCCTTTCTCCAGTTGAAAAAAGTGTGGAGCTCCAGAGAGCTGTAGAGAGGGGGGATATGGGAGT
>BTPG01000002.1:87456694-87515512 GCA_036245525.1 Semisulcospira habei
TGGAGCAGAAAGACCACGAGTGCGACAGGATTGACCAGAACCCACAGTCAACAGAGTACAGACCATTCTTGAACAGTTTGCCCTTAGAAGAAATTATTGAAAATCCACTGGCCAGGAGAAGCTATCAGCAACGTCAGAACTACTGGGAGAGAGACAGTAGCAGAATAACAGCAGAGAATGAAATTGGGCGACAGTAAGAGTGGGGGTATGCGATGCTCGGTCACCGTCCTAGAGAAAAGCGCAGCTTACCAGTAACACTAGCTGTCACAACATCACCAAAGTCCGGATTTTCAACTCCCATGTAAAAGCAGTTCTCTTATATGGAGCAGAGACTTGGAGATTGACAAAAACCACAGTCAACAGAGTACAGACCTTCATGAACAGTTGCCTTAGAAGAATTTTGAAAATCCACTGGCCAGAGAAGATCAGCAACGTCAGACTCTGGGAGAGAACAGAGCAGATAACAGCAGAGAAGGAAATTGGGCGAAGAAGATGGGGATGGATCGGTCACAGTCTGAGAAAGCCAGCTTCCAGTATCACTAGGCAGGCATTGTCATGGAACCCCCAGGGAGAGAGGAAAAGAGGTAGGCCGAGAAACTCCTGGCGTCGAGACCTCCAAGCAGACATCAAGAGACTGGGAACCACCTGGAGTAGAATCGAAGGAGAAGCACAGGACAGGAGTTGCTGGAGGACAGGGTCCGAAACAGGGTTCATCTGTGGGGTCGTTTGGGGGGTCGTCTGTTGGTCGTCCATTTTTATCAACAAAAAAATTTAATTTCGTAAAATCTACATGGCTGCTAGTTACAATTAATGTTACCAGAGGAGCCAGCAAATTACCAAATCTGTAGAATAAAAGGCAAGCTAATTTACCAATTGCACTCGTTACAATGGGGTTACTCTCGAGGTCATTTGTGAGATTTTCAATGTCTACAGGGAGAGCGTAACTCACAGCTTTTGAATATAAGCAGACAATTGATTTGCTCAAATCACGGGTCATTAGTGAAGCCATGTGCTGTTCATATTTAAAATGAAGTTTAAATAAATCAGCGGCCGTGAGGGATAGTATATCTTCAGTTGAATATAGCTTCCCAAGATAAGATTTCGAATGACCAGAAACCACTACAGATAAAAGTCTTTCCCTTTTTGAATCTAAGTCTATGTTTTCTACAGCGCCAATATCATTTAATAATAATATTTCATCTGTGTTCATTTTATAATGCATTTTAAAAAATAATAATTTATAAACACATTTGTTTCTTTGTCAGTAAACCAGACATGAGTACATTAAGCCCTCACATGTAGAACCGTTTTGTAAATGATCCCCCTCTTTTGAAAAGTAATATGTCCCCCTGTTGATCTTTGACACAACTTAGCGATTTGAAAGGGTGTAGCTATAAAAGCCATTGACGGGTGAGAGTCTTTTCAAAATGCGGCTCGTGTCTGAATGCGGCCGCGGCGTGGGGCAACACAAAAGGCGATCAACCGTGACACCACCTGGCAGCTCATGCTTACGATAAAATTGTACTGACATGAGTATCTGTAAGTGCGTGTGTGTGTGTGTGTGTGTGTGTGTGTGTGTGTTTGTGTGTGTGTGTTTGTTTGTGTGTACGTCTGTTTGTTTGTTTTTTTATTTGTTTGTTTGTGTGCGCGTCTGTGTGTTTTGTCTGTGCGTCTGTGTGTGCGTGTTAAATATTACTTATTAGTTTCTTATCAAACTGTTTATAGTGCACAGTATAACCACCGTCTGATTTTTCGGGAACCAGCCATTGAGTAAATATGAAGTCAATTTCGAAACTCTTCTTGTCACCTCTCAGCAAATAGCCTTTTCAAAGCTGTAGAGCCGGTTTATTCATAGAGTGTTCCCTTACTAAGTTGAATAGCGGCGCCCTGGCGTTGGCTGTTAGCCATTTGCATTTAATGGCAAATCGAACGGGTGAACACATAATTGAAAAAATTATAAATTCCCGTATGAATAGCGACTCAGGTGCGGTGCATACCGATCTGATTCAAAAAATTTCGATCCCGGTTTCAAAAGGCAATCTCGTCCCGACAAGAAAATGCGAATAATTGCTATTTTCAGAACAGGTCTATTCATATCTTACCTGAATTGAAGTGGGGGTCTTTCAAAACCAGTCAAGCGTAGGCATGAGGTGTTTATGTATTATATGTAATTGCTTTGGGTTACAAGCACTGGTTTGATCGGGCGTTTTGTCTATGGGGGGGGGGGGGGGGGGGGGGGGGGGGGGGGGGGGGGGGAGGGGATTTGAAGTATTATTAACACTATGACTGAGTTAACCCCTTAAATTCTCAGTTATAGTGTTAATGAAGATTCAGTTCTTTCTTTATATATCTAATTACAGAGAAAAATAAAAGGAATTTGAGAAAAAGGAAAGGCAAGGTCGTGTGCGTTTTTGTGAGCGAATAACATAGAAAAATGAGGACCATAGAAGATTCTCTAAAACTCCCATATCCCCCCTCTCTGCTGTCACAACACACCAAAGTCCGGATTTTCAACTCCCATGTAAAAGCAGTTCTCTTATATGGAGCAGAGACTTGGAGATTGACAAAAACCACAGTCAACAGAGTACAGACCTTCATGAACAGTTGCCTTAGAAGAATTTTGAAAATCCACTGGCCAGAGAAGATCAGCAACGTCAGACTCTGGGAGAGAACAGAGCAGATAACAGCAGAGAAGGAAATTGGGCGAAGAAGATGGGGATGGATCGGTCACAGTCTGAGAAAGCCAGCTTCCAGTATCACTAGGCAGGCATTGTCATGGAACCCCCAGGGAGAGAGGAAAAGAGGTAGGCCGAGAAACTCCTGGCGTCGAGACCTCCAAGCAGACATCAAGAGACTGGGAACCACCTGGAGTAGAATCGAAGGAGAAGCACAGGACAGGAGTTGCTGGAGGTCTCTCGTCGACGGCCTATACCCGGGTAGGGGTGACAGGCGTAAGTAAGAAGTAAGTAAGGCCTCAGTGACCATTGATCTGTATCACTGATGCCGAAACTGTGACAAGCTATGCACGGATGAGACGCCTTGCAAGACCGAGTCACTGAACAATACATCATGGAGAGCATGGAGTTTACAGCATTAACTCATTGGAGACGCGCTGTATACGGATACGTGGTTTGCCACGTATCCGTATATGGCATGTCTCCAATGAGTTAAGCATGTCATTGTCTGAGTGGGGCTCGATTAGGGTATATTTTATCAGGTTCAAATGGGTCACATTAAAGACTTCCCTAGGGCAGTGGCCAAACCATTATTATCTCATTGAATTTTGAAAGGAAATTATAAATAAATTCGGACCAAGGCTGGTGATCATTTTTCTGCTTAACTTAGAGTTGTCTTGAAATCATCTTTGTTAAAAAGTTATTTGCAAACAGGAGGCAAGCTTTGCTCAAACAGACTATACCTCATGCTACGCAGCAGCCTACCTGGTAAGTCTTGTTGGATTGGTCATCCTGGAAAGAAAATCACAAAACAAGTGAATGTACTGCAGGTCAGCACCTTCTACCAAAAGCAGTAATCACACTGACTTAACCCCTTTCATCCTGATACACTTCTGCTTGAAATCAGTTAAAATATATGATAGTTCAAGGGTGGTGTCAGAATAGCTTGGCGCCTCAGGCGCCAAGCTATTCTGGCACCACCCTTGAACTGAAATGGTCGATCTATCTCCCAAGCTGTAATGTAGCCTTCATAGGAGAATATGCAATTAAAAAAAATTAAAAAAAAAAAAACAGCCTCAGGTTGTAATGGGTTAACACTGAACTCTCATCTTTGTTCCAGCTAGCTTATGGTTTACAGAGTGCCATCCACAAATATGTTTATTTTTTATACTTTCAGAAACATTTCCAAGGAGCACTTTGTCACCCCAAGCATTGAATGCTGATAATAAATTAACCCATTTAATCCAATGGCCACATTTCCTAAATTTTGGAGGTGCTACTTCAGGACTAGGTACCTGTTGCAGGAGATGGATCGACCATGATAATTCAAGGGCAGTGCATGTGCCTAGAGCTCATCTAGCACTACCCTTGAATTATCCTGGTCAATCCATCTCATACTGTAGAGCACAGGGCTAAATGGGTCAAAAGAAAGACAAGTGCAGAGTACTTACAGGACTAAGAACAATAAAAAATCCATGCCTGAACAAGGCCTTAACCTTCTTGTGCATGCAGCCACTGACACTGTAAACGGTACCAGTTGCTGCATGCACTAGACGGTTAAAATCTTGTGTTAGCAGTCATTTAATGGGTCAGGTTATCTTAGTGCGAAGAGATTTTATATACAATACAAAACTCGTACATCACTCAGACAGAATACTGTCTCTGGAGGTGCCTATTGATGACAACAATATGATACACAACGTATATGCCCCAACTTCAGGGGAAAAGGCTCCTTTCTTTGAGCAGCTGGTACAACATTAGAATTATTATCCTATATCGTCTGTCTTGGTGTGTGGAGACTTTAATTGTGTTCTAGACAACAATAAAGACGTAATTAGTGGAGACAAGCACTCAGTGAAGAACATTTCCTCTTTTAATGACTTTCTGATTAACAGTGATTTGAACGACACATGGAGATTACTGAACCCACAGCAGACGGAGTTTACATGGTCTAGAAATAACCCCACTCAAGTTAGACGGTTAGACTACACGCTTTCTTCTGATGAAGTGTTTGACAGAATTCTCTCCTGTGAGCATGAGTCGGTGTCTTTCTCTGACCATAGATGTGTCACTTTAAAGTACTGTATATCTAATGTTACTAGAGGCCCAGGCTACTGGAAATATAACAACAGCCTTCTCAAAGATGAGCAGTACGTCAAAATGATGAATGCATTAATCTCTAATTTTAAGTTTACGACATATGAAACGGATAGTCAGATAAAATGGGAGTTATTAAAAATTAAAATACGTGAACTCAGTATAAACTTTTGCCAAATTAAAAAATGAAAGAAAAGCAAAAGGTTAGAGGATTTACAAAGAAGACTGAATACTTTTGATATAGCACTTGCCAACAACCCAAGTAACATTGATATTCAGCAACTACGTCAGAAAACAAAGAATGAACTTGAAATCTTTGAACAGCACGCTGCAAATAGCGCTCGAGTCCGTGCTCGAGTAAAGTGGATAGAAGAAGGCGAAAAAGCTCGCGAATTCCAAAGTAATGGCTAAATTAACGCTAGAAGATGAGTCAGTAGTTACAGATCAAAACAAGATACTGGAGGAACAAATGAAACATCACTGTATGCATCTTGCACAGACCAGTCCCGCATGAGTCGCTTGGCGGATGATTTCAAAAGTGACACTGCAATTCCAAAACTTTCATCCCTTGATACTATAGCAAGTCATGTGAAGGTTTAATAACAGTAGATGAAGCCTCCATTGGTTTGAAACATTTAAATAACGGGTCAGCCCCTGGCTGCGATGGTATTACAGTAGAATTCATGAAAATGTTTTGGTCCATTTGAAGGATCTTATAGTGGACTCCTTGAACAAGGCCTTTGAAAATGGCGCTTTGTCTCCTTCACAGACCAAAGCAGTCATTACTCTAATACATAAAGGGAAAAATCTAAGTCAAGATACTTTGAGAAACTGGCGTCCCATCTCCCTAATACAGATTATAAAATTTTGGCAAAGTGTCTTGCACTCAGACTGGCCAACGTGGTCGGAGATATTGTCCACGAAGATCAAAAAGGTTTTATCAGAGGTCGCAAAATCTCTACAGCTGAGACTAATTGACGACACCGTTGAGTAGATGAACCAAATAAACTCCCCAGGATTACTGCTGGCGCTCAATTACGAATCTGCCTGTGATAGTATATCAAAAGAATTTATTTTATATTCTTTAGAAACATTTGGGTTTGGTCGTGAATTTGTGTTCGATACCCATCGAACAAATTCACGACCAAACCCAAATTCTGTTATTATGTCAGACGCTAAGAGTTGTGTTAATTACTGTGGCTGGTTGTCAGGGTTCTTCCCAGCAGCACGTGGAATCCGTCAAGGTTGTCCGTTCTCACCATTAGCCTTTGTCATTGCGATGGAACTCTTTGCAATTAAAATTTGACAATGCAAAGAAATAAAGGGACTTGTAATGCCGTATGATGGATCCGACAAACTGAAGTTATTAAAGATTCTTCTCTACGCTGATGATGTAACCATGTTCTTGAAAGACGAACATGACCTAAGAAACACTCTTGCCATAGTTGCTCATTTCTCAAAGTTTTCAGGCCTACAGCTTAATAAGAATAAATCAGAAGCCATGTGGCTAGGCTCGAAAAAGAACTGTGATGAACAATATGGAGTACTCCTTTGGAGCAAAAAGGTTAAAATTCTTGGAATCTACTTTAATAATGACTGGCCAGCGTCACAAGTCGAGGAAAACTGGACCGGTAGAATTCAAAACATGACAAGTATAATATTGAAATGGAAAAAGCGGAAATTAAGCATTCGGGGGAAAGCTTGCGTTGTTAAAACATTTATTATCTCACAGATGGTATATGCAATGCAAGCGCTCAGTATTCCCTCAGACGTACTAGACGAAATAAACACTTTGCTTTTCAAATATTTATGGAAGAACAAAAATTTGAATAAGAAAGCCTTCGAGAAGGTAAAACGTTCAGTTATGTGCAGTGATTATTGTGAGGGGGGGAATTAAAATGATTAACATGCGGGATATGCAAGCCTCCTTTCTCTGCGAGTGGGCAGCGAGGCTGCGTACAGCCATAAAACCCACGAGAGATACTGTCATGCTCAAACATGCGCTAGGTGTATTTGGTCATGACTTGATATGCTTTGAATTTAATATCAATGCCAAAAAATGTAAAGGGCTTGAAAATATTAAGTCGACCTTCTGGAGAGACGTCAATGTCATGGTTGGATACTGTTAAAAACAAACCCAGTACGGACCTGTAGAATAACAAGTTATTAATGTACAAGTCTAACGTTCTGTTTTTTAAAGACGGGGTCCGCGCAGGTGTCTATCGAGTGGAGGATGTGAAGGAAGATGGCAAGATTATGTTGTTTGAAAATGTCTGTCGCATTGTTGGAGATTGCCCTGGGAGACTGCTGGAATACAACGTTGTAAAAAGTGTCCTTATCTCGTACATGCGATGCCTTAATATCAACGCTGACTCCATGTCAGTATTAACGCCAACTTCAGCAAAGGAGTTTAGGATAACAATTGTGCAGAAGAAATACAGTTCCCCTTGTGCCCTTCATTTCTGGATGATGAAGTTTGATGTCCAATTAAGAAAATGGCAATGGGGTATTGTGAATAGAGCAAAGGAAGTGAGGTTGCGAGAACTGCAGTGGAAAATTCTACACAATATTTACCCAACCAATATTTTATTGTCTAAAATGGGTGTCGCTAATAATAGATACTGCAGCTTTTGTCCTCATGAAGTTGACTTTATTGAGCATTTTTTCTACATCTGTGATTCAATATCTTGAATCTGGAAAAGAGTAGAACAACTTTGTTCAGGAAAATGCAATGTACAGATACACATAACCCCTGCCCAAGCCTTATTGGGATACCGTGATAACGTGTTAGGAGCAGCAGAAATTATTAACCATGTCTCCTTAGTAGCTAAGCTGTGTATTAGCAAGTACAAGTATGGTACCCCAATAGATATCATATTTTTGTTTGAATCTGAACTTAGAATAAGAAAGTTTCTGTGGTAGAGACAATAACGTTTCCCGCAGAATCATGTAATAGTTGCACGCGACTCATCTCGAATTACAGTAAATGTGAAACTGATTGTAACCTCTCTCTCTCCCTCTCTTAGGCTCACACACACACATACACGCTCACGAACTCACAGGCATACAGGAGCGCCCTCTCAGTCTGCGCTTCTGTACGTGTATGTGCTGTGCATGCTTATACATTGCCACATACCTGATCTGTTAACAACTTGTGGCTGTACTTTGTACCATTCTGATGTTGCGAATGAAATGCGTCCATTATAACGAATTAAAACAAACTGTCCATCAAATCACCTTTTTGGGAGTACAACGTAAACTGTTGTCATATCTAGTCTGTTAATTGCTCCACTGTAATATAGTTGAGTAAATAAAATTTATCCTTGAAATGAAATAAAAATGAGGGAAATATGATGTCAGAAGGAAACAACAAACAAAAAAAAAGAAAAAAAAAAGAAAAAGAAAGAAAGGACACCTTCTAACTAGGGCATTTGTCGCCCGTACTGACCGATTTCCCAAAAAGACAACAACAAAAAAAAAAGACGGTTAAAATGAAAAATGATTCTTTTAATAAATAGGCAGACTTTCAGAGGAGTCGACTTTTGTCCTGTTTGATGGAAAGTCACTTGCACCTGAAGAAGAAAATAATGTCCACTTACTGCGTGCAATTCGCCTATCAAGTAATCTTTCATTAGATCACGAGCATCTTGAGAATGACCAACATCTTCAAATGCTTCTGTGGCATCCGCACCTGCAAAATACATTTTCACCATCAAGTACTGCAATAACTCACGCTAGTCAAAGCGCCCAGCTCCAGACTTGACTGTTGACCAAAAATTTGCCCATGCAACGGGCACCAGGCTTTCCACTAGGATTTAAAATTGTCCATCATCAGGACAGGCAACGTAACAAAAATCTGTGTTAGGTACTCTACAGTCTGTCCCCAGCCCTCTATTTTTTTTCTTTCCCCTCTCAAAATTTGTCTGTCAAATAAGGACAATTTTCTGATAACCCTTATCATTCGGAATTCACCAGTGTGTAAAATAAGTTTGACTAAAATAGTTCAAGGGTAGTGCCAGAATGAACTAAAGCCATTGGTCTATATCCTTATCTGTAAGTACTGTAATGTAGCTTGCATGTGGCAGTGTATGAATTTGAAGCTTTTAGCCTCAGTATATGGGTTAACCCATATCATACTGAGGATAAAAGCTTCACATTTGTACACTGCCATACGCAAGCTACATTATAGTACTTACAGATAAGGATATCGACCAATGGCATTAGTTCAAGGGTAGCGCCAGAATAGCTTGGCGCCTAGAGGCGCCAAGCTATTCTGGCACTTCCCTTGAACTATTTTAGTCAAACTTATTTCACACACTGGTGTATTCCGAATGATAAGGGTTAATGGAAAGCCTGGGTTGCTCAACACAGACTTGCCTCAACTAAGACTTCATATACCACTTTAGTAGTACTAGTACTAGTAGGCACATGCAACGGGGCTTTCAACAGCCCTTTGTGCCCACCAGGGGAATTCTACAAAGGAGAAGAACTTCAAGAAGAGCACAAACATTCAAACATATGTCAAGTCTCCAAATTCCTGTGGGAGACTCCAGACTGCAACCCATCTCCCGCTTTCTCCCAAAATCCTGATTTCTCCCAATTTCACGATTATTCCTCCAGACTTGAGAAAATTCAAAACACTAAAAAACGTCAAACCCCAATTTCATCAACAGTTTGATTTTCTCACAAGCCATTTTGAACAAAGGAGACAAAACATGTTTGCTTCAGGATATTTCTGGTTTTGATCATTTTCTGGTTCAGAGTAAAATAAACACACCTGTTCAAAGCCCTGCTAACGGTGATTTTTTTTCTTTCTGCTGTGCAACTTCTATTTGAGCCCTGCTGTCATTTTAGGTTTCAGATCATGCAGCCATCAAAGAATATCATGACCACGACTAGGCCAGTGCTATAAATTGTCTTGACCATCATTCTTACCTGCTTGTTCTAGCAACACTTCTTCCCCTCCTGGATGCTGGGAACAAAATAAAACACGGATGTTAAAAATAGAATGGTTTTTAAGGTGTTTTAACTCCTTACGCCCTGAGGACGAAATTATTAAATTTTTGTAGACATCCTCCGAGTCTGAGGTCTATATCACAGTTCTGGATTCAAATCAACCATGATATTTCAAGGTCCTGTGTCAGAATAGCTTGGCACCTAGAGGCGCTAAGCTATTCTGACACCAACCTTGAAATATCATGGTCGATCCATATCCTGTTGTAGCTTTCAGAGTTTTATAGGTTAATCAGAAAATAAACAATAGTAATTTTCACACAAATTATCTCACAGTCACAGTGCATTAAGTTATATCATACATATATATTATCGCATATTTAACCCTTTTACTGTTTTAGCAAAGTTTGGTGGTGTTATCTAACAACTATGTACCAGTTGCAGAAATGGATTGACCATGATAACTCAAAGGTAGTGCCAGATTAGCTTGGTGCCAGAACCCTTGAATTATCATGGTCAATCCAAATCCTGCTGTAGGTCATCGGGGCTAAATGGGTTAAACAAGAAAAAAATCACTTAACATATTTAACTTTTGGATTTTTACCTTTCTGGCCCGAGTCTTTCTGTATTCTTTTGTTGTATGTTTGTACTTAGCTCATGTTTCTTTGTGTCGCCACTTCAAGTGCGTACGATTGGGCCAACAGTGTACATGCTCATTTCACAAGACTGTGTCCGTGTATGGAGACTGTGTGTGTGTGTGATACTTGGATCGCCATGATCAGAACCAACAGGTTTTGAACAACAGTGCAACATTTGCCAGACACTCAAATTCGTCGTTGAGCGTATCTGAGCACTTTCGTCTCCTCTGATTCAGTGATTGGCATGTTTCGGTGAGTATCTAAAATAACACTTAGATGAACTGCATAATGTGAACTTGATACACCTGGCCTCTTTCTTGAATGATTTATGTCATGATATTCTATGCAGACTTATTTTCACGTTTTCATAACCTATACCATAAGGAGCCATACATTTTCACATCCTTTCTGCTGACCTTGTTATGTGATCTGGGATTTTTTTAAACATGAAATATTCCCATTTTTATATTTCATGCATACCCCCCCCCCCCCCCACCCGCACACACTACGCAAAATCCTGCACTGTCCAGCCAAATTAATCTTTCAAAATTCGATGTCCTGAATATTATATGACGGCTAAATGTCAATGCGTCATAAGAATAACATTTTCTGCCGACATTGTAAATTTATGTAAAACTTGAATATTTATGTGTACCTCTGCGACTCGTGCGTTTCTTCTGTCAATAGGTCTACCTATGTGCTCTCGACATCCCGTCTAAAAGCACCCTGTCTGAAAACTAACAGGGTAACCGCGACATTATACGTCGACTTTTGCACTATGTACTGCAAACAAGTGCATGAGTCAACACATTTTGTGAGTGGCTCTCTCGAGTGCAACGATTTCGCAGTTTATGGCATGGCAACGCAACACTCACCTCATCGAGAAACTTAGTGACATCATATACGTGGTTGTGGATGGTTAACCAGGTCGATTTTGCATCTTTATGTTTCTTCACCTCATCCAAACGATATACTTTTTTTTCGCTTGCCATGTCGCAAACGTGAGCTCTCCTGTGTCCCTTGCTCTTGATTGCAGGAGCGTTGCATGTTGGTAGTCACGTGAACGTTCGGCCGTTCCACGTGTCGCATCCCAAGTCCAACAAAGAACAGATGTGACGTATACACATATCTAGGCGTCTATTATCTTCGGCCCAAATAAGAATGACCTTCACCTTTTGCGCGAGTGGAGCGTTGCACGCGCGCGAAAGGTGAAGATCATTCTTATTTGGTCTTATTTGGACCGAAGATTATAGAGGTTATTCACTCTGCGTATCACGTGATACGCAATTACATAGGCGTGACTGAGCTGGCGGACAAGCAGGCCACGGACCACAGTGGTGTTTCCGTACTGTCCAGTCTCTTAGCCTTAGTCAGTCCCAGTCATCCCCTAATTGTTCAATTCCCTAAAAAACACTATCGCCCACCAGCTGCATATTTGCCATGCACAAAATACCAAAAAAAACAGCACATGACCCGTCTCATTTCTTGGCTATGAAACTGGTTCCTTACCAACCCCACACCCAAGCACAGCTGAAATCAGCGTGCCCCTCAAATCACTACGTCAAAGGAAACTCAACATAGGCCCACAAATGTCCACTAGATAAGCTCAGGATGGTATGAATCAAAGCACCAAACATGTCTCCTCTCAGCTAACCACAAATTTACAGCAACAGTCAGCCCAACTGCAAATTTTCAAACAAGGCAAAAATTATTTTTAAAAACACGGAGCCTCTTCCCAATTTAAATGTATACCGTGACCAGCAAGCCTCCGTGCCGATTCAGCGAGTGACATTCTCAAAGCCAAAAGTTCACGATTTCGCTTATTTTCCTTTAAAGTATGGCCAAATCGTTGTCATCTTCGATGGAAGTGTACATAAATAGTTTAGATGTAATCTCTTTGTCACGATACAAGGACAAAATATCGCAAATAGGGGGTGCAGATCCGTATCAGTTGACGCCAGCAGCCTTCACATCGGACCGGGACATGCTTCCTCCAATTCGGAACGAAGATATTGTAGAATATCTTGTATTTGCAAAAAGTTTGAGCAGTTATACAATGACAGAGTTTAAGTCTATGAAATCACTTCAAGCACACAATCAAATGACATCAGGTTTTGTTCAATGTGATCTTCGGGTGCATAATCCTCTTCATTCAAGCAACAGTTTGGTGATGGCTAAGGTAAGTTTCTGTTTATGTTGTTGGTGCATACCTATTTCTTATTTGTATGATTATGCTTAGACCTTATTTCTTAAATTTATCGTCTAAGCATACGTTAAAAATAAAATAAAGACCTGCATTCATAGTCAATAATTCATGTACACGCATTCATAAACGCAGAATCAGATAATATTCCAGTTTAAAATAAAACATGTAGGGTCTACTCCATTTCAAATGGTGAAATAACTCCAGCAAAGAAGTAATTAAAAAATAAACACTAAATAGTCATATATATATATATATATATATATATATATATATATATATATATATATATATATATATATATATATATATATATATGTATATATATATATGTATATATATATATATATAATAGAGAGAGAGATTATGGGTAGTATTTTGGTACCAAAAAGTTTTTTTTTAATTTACTTTTTAATTAAATGCTATTAATTCAGTATATACCTTAATGTGATAAGTTGTCTGTTGGATACTTTTGTTTTAACACACTTTGATTATTTTTCAAACAATTAGTGCAGGAGCAAATGTATGTTGTATAGATTCTGACTCAAAGTTTGTTCCTCTTTAACAGCAATACCTAATTATTTATTAACCCACAACACTTGATAAGGTCTGTTTAATTATTGTGTTGGTATTTTAGTCTTTAGATTGCAGACTGTCCCTCCAGGGTGAGATATAATAATAATAATAAATTATTTTATAAAGCGCGAAATCCACACCAGAAGTCTGCTCTATGCGCTTGCACGCAATCACACATGTATGCATACACTCGCAATCATCATCATCATCATCATCATCAGTCCCTTGCCCGAACTGGGCGTTGGGGGGACTGAAAGGCAGCAGCAACAGACAGTGCTCTCCACTGAGTTCTATTCTGGGCGGTGGCAAGCAAGTCTGGCATCTCGAGTTCGGTCCATTCTTTTATGTTTGCGACCCAACTCTTTCTCTGACGACCTCGCCGACGACTTCCTTCGAGAGTGCCTTGGAGGATAGTCTTGGACAAGGTGTTGTGTCGGGTCACGTGGCCAAACCAAGCAAGCTTGCGCCGTTTCACGGTTGCCAGAAGGGGTTCATGTGGGCCCACCAGGGAAGTGACGATGCTCCGTACATATTCGTTGGTCTTGTGCTCGCGGTACGAGATGCGGAGCAACTTCCTCAGGCACTTGTTCTCAAAGGCCTGGATTTTCTTTTCTGAGTCTGCAAGCAGTGTCCAAGTCTCACAGCCGTAGAGTAGAATAGACACTACGAGGGACTTGTAAAGCCTGTACTTGATGGTGAAGCTGATGGAGTTACTTCGCCATATCCTGTCCAGCCTGGCCATTGCGGATGTTGCTGTACCTATCCTGATACGGATCTCTGCTATGCAACTACCGTCTTTGGACAGGGTGGCTCCCAAGTACTTGAAGGTCCTCACTACACTCTGTCAAAAGATCTGGGAGCAAAAGAAATGGCCAGTAGAATGGACACAGTCTCTAGTGATCCCGCTCCCCAAGAAAGGAAACCTGAAACAGTGCCAGAACTACAGAACTATCAGTCTGATAAGTCACCCTAGCAAAGTAATGCTTAGAATCATTCTCAACCGCCTCAAAACTTTCGCCGAGGAACTGCTGGCAGAAGAACAGGCTGGCTTCAGAGTTGGAAGAAGCACTGTAGAGCAGATTTTCAACTGCCGCGTCCTGATCGAGAAACATCTGCAGCATCAGCGCGAACTCTACCACAACTTCATTGATTTCAGGAAAGCATTTGATCGCGTCTGGCACGACGGACTCTGGCAAGTCATGAGATCGTTCAACATAGAGGAGGGACTGATCCAAATGATAGAAGCGCTTTACAAGAACGCCTGCAGCGCGGTTCTACTTAACAATCAGTCAGGCGAGTTCTTCAGGACGACGATCGGTGTCCGTCAAGGATGCCTGCTCTCTCCTGTCCTTTTCAACATATTCCTGGAGAAGATCATGCAGGAAACCCTCCACGACCACCATACTTCAATCTCTATTGGTGGCAGATCCCTGTGCAATCTTCGATTCGCAGACGACATTGACCTCATGGCAGGCAGCAATAGTGATAATGTGACACTCGCAATATACAAATAATAAGATAATTTTTTTAAATTAGTTATAAAATACTTACATGAACAAGCATACATTACAACAAGTAGATTAAGAATAACCTGACAGTCTACACTGACATCACACAGAGTACAATAACATTAAAATTTAAAATACAACCATAAATATGTTATGTCACTTTAAAAAATTATATTCAACAAAAAAAACAAACCCATACAATCATGAACAAGTAAAAAAAAAAATGGTGTCGTTGATTCATTTTTTAAATGTGATTTGTCGCATTTAAAGTTGACAAACTTGTTGATTTTTGTGCAGGTGTACCATTCGCTTGGTCGTAGTTTCTGTAATGTGCTTTCTGCAAATCTGACTCAGCCACTCGGTTCGCCTTTGTTGAATCAATTTTTGCTCGAAATAGCTCTTTCTTTTGCAAACAGTTGGTATCCGAAAAAAGCTTACATCTCGGTCTCTGTTGCTGCGATGTCCGCAGCCCCGAACACAACAAAAATTTACCATTGTGGCTTAAATATAACGCTGATCTAGTTACAAAACAATGCCGAACGTAGGGCTGTTGCGGCCCCCTGTCCGCCACGCACATTTTGATGACGTAGCATGCATAGGCTCTATAGACGGCATGATATGTGTATACGTCACATCTGTTCATTGTTGGGCTTGGGACGCGACAGGAGGCACAGCCTGGGGCGCAACAAACTGCCGTAAGTCCGAAGGTCCCCTCACAAGGCCGTGTGTGGTACACATGTACCCGTAAAATAAGTGGAGCAACATGAAATAAGTGGAGCACCTTGCCTAGTGGCTGGCGCATGACAAAGCTCACTCACGCAACTTACCTCCGGATGGTAACTTTCATTAACCAGTGCTTCCCCTTCATAACGTGTTGCAATGCAGACGGACAAGACAATTGTGTGCAAACGTGTCCGTATACGACCAAGGCTGTATCACACACGTGTACAGGGACGTAGCGGGCCACTCCGGCGCTCCGGCGACCGCCGGAGTACTTTTTGGACAAAAAAAAAAAAAAAAAAAAGAGAGAGAGAGAGAGGAACCTGTCGTGGTGTCAAAACTTCGCAAGTGCGCGCGGTGAATGGGCTTGCTTTTGTTTTTTCATTTACCGACAGGGCATAATTTCCTGAACTGTGTTTTAAAAATAACAGACTTGAAACAATGTACATAGTTTTGACAAGATGTTGAAACAATGTAACGGAAGTTGGCATCATATCTATTTTGTCAACGGAAGGTCACATCATTAACCCTTTCTCACGCCGGTTTGCATAGCTTTTCGTTATTTCTTCAGTGGTTTTAGATCTACTGGATCATTATAAAATCTGCAACTGCAGCGTGTACACTAATTTGTTGACCTGAGTCCGCGTGTCCCTAAACACAAATGGAGGTAAGAATTACACAACATATTTTCAAGATTAACAAATATTTCAAAAAAATATGTCAAAGCTTTTGGGATTTAAATAAGATAATTCCTTATGTTAGGTTTAAGTACGATAGGACTTGTCAACATTAATTTTGATTATTGGCTTAATAATAACGTTCTGACTGCTTTGATCTGAAAAGCAATTTTGACATCATATTAATGGTGATATTCTTTTGATGTTGCCTACTAACAGTACTATCAATGAGCTCTGTCTTATCTTATTTTAACAAACAGACGCATGTTGGCAACCAAAGAAACAAAACAACAACAAAAACAACAACAACAACAGCAAAAACACACGCACGCACAAAAACACCAATGTATGTGGTAACATGACTGAAAAAAATAGAGGTATTTCTTCCAGAGAAAAAAATCAAAACAAAATTCCAATATATTTTTTAATCTCTCTCTCTCTCTCTCTCTCTCTCTCTCTCTCTCTCTCTCTCTCTCTCCCCCCCCCCCTCTCTCTCTCTCCCTATCCTCTTTCTCTTTTCATCTACAATTGCACATTATTTTACTGATTCAGGCTATCGTGGCAGACATATCCCGTGCAAGTGCAGAAAAAGAAGAAGAACTACGTAGGACTCATCTTCAGCAGCTACTCGTCAAAGCAGCTGAAAAAGAGTTGGAGCTGCATTCACCTAGTGTGCCATACGATGGAGACTGCCTTTTTAATTCTGTACTAAAACTTATTCCCGGCATATCTCAGCGGTCCACAAATCTCAGAGCTGAGCTAGTTCGCTATTTGGAGTCGAATAAGTGCAGTGCTGAACTCAGGTTATTTCAGGATGATGGCTTCATTGTTGACCTGAGGCAACCTTACAAAGATGTCCATGATGATCGTGCAGTACGAGGACTTGTAGAGCTTACCAAAACGCCTATACGTGTTCTGTCGTACAATCCTGAAAATGGCTCTCTATCAGAGGCTACATACCAACCTCCTGTACAAGTCAACGCCAGTCTCATCAATATAGGTCACATCAGTGAAAGACATTTCGTGCCACTCAAACAACGACCTCAATCTTCGGCTTCTACTCAGGTTCGAAGAAAACGGAACCAAACAAACCTGGACATGTTCTTGAGAAAAGTTCCTAGATCGTCCACTCCGGTCACTGGTGGACATTCCAGATCACACGTTCACCCTCCGCTTACAATACATTGTCAAAGTACAAACGTTCCCTCAACCTCGCTTCCTGTCCCTCCTGTGACAGAACAATGTACATCAAACGTTCCCTCAACCTCGCGTCCTGTCCCTCATGTGACAGAACAATGTACATCAAACGTTCCCTCAACCTCGCTTCCGATCCCTTCTGTGACAGAACAATGTACAACAAACGTTATCTCAACCTCGCTTCCTGTCCCTCCTGTGACAGAACAATGTACATCAAACGTTCTCTCAACCTAGATCGCTTCCTGTCCCTCCTGTGACAGAACAATGTACAACAAACGTTCTCTTAACCTCGCTTCCTGTCCCTTCTGTGACAGAAAAATTTACAACAAACGTTCTCTCAACCTCGCTTCCTGTCCCTCCTGTGACAGAACAATGTACATCAAACATTCCCTCGACCTCGCTTCCTGTCCCTCCTGTGACAGAACAATGTACAACAAACATTCCCTCAACCTCGCTTCCTGTCCCTCCTGTGACAACACGAGCTCCTTGTGTTCACATTTCTTCTGCTAGCGGCAAATCGTCATTTAAAACTTTGCACTATATCGGAGATGCACCTCATCAACCAAAGAACATACTTTTCCCCAAACGAACATTCGGAAAGAAAACCCCAGAAAAGAGATGTTTTAATCCAGACTGGTTTGACAAATGGTCTTGGCTACATTACTCTGAAAGTGAGGATAAGGCATTTTGTTGGGCGTGTATAAAAGCTGCCAAAGAAAACAAACTCGCCACCAATGTGAAAAAAGATGTCTACACAGTGAATGGCTATACGAACTGGAAGGATGCCAGGTCAGAAAAAGGTTTCCCTTACCATGAACGATCTAACTGTCACAGGGAGGCAGTGGAACGTCTCCTCACTCTTCCCCCACAAACTGGGGACGTTGGGGAATCGCTGTCAGACACCCATGCAGACGAAAAGGCAGTAAACAGAAGAAACTTTTTGAAAATTCTTGAAAACGTGAAATTTCTGGGAAGACAATCTTTGCCATTGAGAGGTACGGGTGATGAAAGCAACTCTAATTTTATGCAGCTTTACCACCTTCGCTGTTCAGATAATCCGGATCTTGTAAAATGGTTGCAGAAAAGGACGGAAAAGTTCACCAGTGCTCAAATTCAAAACGAAATGCTTCAGGTAATGGCCTTACAAGTGCTTCAAGATGTGGCATCCAGTGTTCGTCAGTCTGAGTTTTTCTCAGTACTCGCTGACGAAACATCGGATGTCTCAAATAAAGAACAACTTGTTGTATGTGTGCGGTGGGTAGATGACAACTTCGAAGCCCATGAAGAGTTTCTTGGTCTTCTCAACAACTGGAGCAATGTTCTGCTGTGGCAATAGCAAATGAAATAAAACAGGTGCTTAAAAGCATGGCTTTACCTTTAGGTAAACTGCGTGGCCAATGCTGTGACGGATGCAGCACCATGGCTAGCCCAAACGCAGGAGTGTCTGCTATGTTGAAAAAAGAAGAACCTCGTGCTGTGTATACTCACTGTTATTATCATGCAACAAACCTCGCTTGTTCTGACAGTATTAAACAGATTAAACTGATCAAAGATGCTCATGATACTGTGCACGAAATCACCAAACTCGTCAAACATTCCCCAAAACGAGAAACTCATTTGCAAAAGATGAAAACTGAAATGAGTTCTGAGGAAGACGGGAAACATGCGCCTGCAATCATCTCCTACTGTCCAACAAGATGGACAGTCAGGGGCAAAACATTGGACAGCGTCCTTCAGAACTACTGCCACCTTCAAGACCTGTGGGAATGGTCACTTCAAAACTGCAGTGACACAGAAATGAAGGCAAGAATCAGAGGTGTGAGCAAACACATGGAGGACTTTGATTTATTTTTTGGAGTTGCTTTAGGAGAAACACTTCTCCGTCACAGTGACAACCTCTGTGCAACTCTTCAACGGCAAGAAATGTCTGCTGCTCAAGCACAGAAAATTGTACGTCTGACAGTGGAAACGTTGTTGTCACTGAGAAGTGATGAACATTTTTCTCTTTTTTGGAAGAAGAACCTGAAGCTCGCTGAGGACGTTGGTGTACAAGAACCTTCACTTCCCCGTCACAGAAGAGTTCCTCTTAGGTTTGAAATTGGAGATTCCCAGTCAAGTCATAATTTCCCAGGCTGTGTGGAGGATCGTTTCAGAGCAATATACTTTGAGGCAATCGATGTTCTAACCTCGTGCTTGAAAGAGCGTTTTGCACAGTCTGATTTTCAGATATATGCAACCCTGGAGCAGGTTCTTTTGAAAGGTGCATGTGGTGGACATTTTGACGAAGAATTGGCTGAAATTTCAAGCCTTTACCGTCCTGATTTCAATTTCAACAACTTGAAAATGCAACTCGAGACCTTAGCCATCCAGGTGAAAACAGTACACCCTGACAATGACATCCTCTTGACAGATATTGTGAAATATTTCAAGTCGCTGTCAAAGCCCCAGGCCTCTCATCTTTCACAGGTCGCTATCCTCCTCAAACTGATCCTGGTCATGCCAGCAACCAATGCCACCAGTGAGCGGTCTTTTAGTGCTATGCGACGCCTTAAAAGCTACCTCAGATCACGCATGCACGAGGCTCGATTGAACCATTTAATGGTACTTCACGTCCACAAGTCTAAAACTGACTCACTCAACTTGATTCGTGTTGCCAACAACTTTGTGGCTTCTGCAGCACGCAGGCAAACAGTTTTTGGGACATTTTCTGAGCTGGATTTGTCAAGAACCAAATGTGCTTCAAAAATCCCGTGCAACACAAACGTCTGCTGTTAAAGATGACTCAGGAGATGCAAAGCTTTTATGAAGAACATTTCTTCTTTGATTATATCTCTTCTTTAATTTTGTTTCACAAGTCTCATCTACAACAAACGATCTTCAACTCTGACATGTTAATTTGTGATCTTTTAACTACAGAAAGGCGAGTTTGTTTACACTTGAAGGATTTACACAATTGTAACATTTTCCAACTTTTCTCCAAGCCAGTAGGTAAGTCTGTCTTTGGATGTGAATGTCGTTTCTTTAAAATAGAGTTAACATTTTAGTATCAATAAATAAGCTTCTGGTCGCCATCGTCCCTCAAATCAAGTTTTGAAACTTTCCGACTTTCTCTGGTAACCGCCGGACTACTTTTCTCATGCCCGCTACGTCCCTGGTGTATCATGCAGCGTGTGTGATCCATACAGCTTTTCCGCTCAAAGGCAGCAAAGGACGTGTGTAAGAAACTGTATATAAATTATAATGCATAGATGCAGCTCAAAGGCAGCAAAGGACGTGTGTAAGAAACTGTATATAAATTATAATGCATAGATGCAGTATCTGTACTTTCAGTAGTGTCCTAGTTGACGGGATTTTAAACGCCTCACTATTCTTGTGTCTGGTATGTCTCACGAGGTTATTTGTCAGTTTCCTAATACGCAAAAGGCCATCGGCCCGACAGCCCCTTTGCGCATTGGGTTATCGTACACTGGAGGTGCTGCGATAAATGCGAATGTACACAGGGCATACACAGTTCATTTTTACTTTACTTACTTACGCCTGTCACCCCTACCCGGGTATAGGCCGTCGACGAGAGACCTCCACCAACTCCTGTCCTGTGCTTCTCCTTTGATTCTACTCCAGGTGGTTCCCAGTCTCTTGATGTCTGCTTGGAGGTCTCAACGCCAGGAGTTTCTCGGCCTACCTCTTTTCCTCTTTCCCTGGGGGTTCCATGACAATGCCTGCCTAGTGATACTGGAAGCTGGCTTTCTCAGACTGTGACCGATCCATCCCCATCTTCTTCTCTACTGTTATCTGCTCTGTTCTCTCCCAGAGTCTGACGTTGCTGATCTTCTCTGGCCAGTGGATTTTCAAAATTCTTCTAAGGCAACTGTTCATGAAGGTCTGTACTCTGTTGACTGTGGTTTTTGTCAATCTCCAAGTCTCTGCTCCATATAAGAGAACTGCTTTTACATTGGAGTTGAAAATCCGGACTTTGGTGTGTTGTGACAGCTCTCTGGAGCTCCACACTTTTTTCAACTGGAGAAAGGCTGCTCTGGCTTTACCGATTCGTGCTCTGACATCTGCATCAGTGCCGCCTTTTTTGTCTATGATGCTCCCGAGATAGGTGAAGGACTCCACCTCCTCCGACAGGGTGCCAGCAACAAAGACTGGTTCTTCCCTGGTTGCGTTCAGCCTCATTGTCTTTGTTTTCTGTTTGTGAATGGTGAGGCCCACTTGGGACGAGATGTCAGCAAGCCTCGTGGTCTTGTCCTGCATTTGTTGATGAGTGTGGGACAGTAATGCCAAGTTGTCTGCAAAATCGAGGTCGTCAAGCTGTGTCCACAGTGTCCACTGTATTCCACTTCGTCTGTGCTCTGTGGTCATCTTCATGACCCAGTCTATGGCCAGTAGGAAGAGGAACGGAGACAGCAGACACCCCTGCCTGACATCGGTTCTGACCTGGAGCTCCCTGGTGAACTGCCCTTCGTGGATCACGCGACATGTCATGCCATCGTAGCTGCTCTTGATCAGGCGGACGAGCTTTGTGGGTACACCGTAGTGTCGTAGGAGTTTCCACAGAGTCTCTCGGTCCACACTGTCAAATGCTTTCTCATAATCCACAAAGTTGACGTACAGCGGGGAGCTCCACTCCAGAGACTGTTCCACGATGATGCGGAGAGTGGCGATCTGGTCTGTACATGATCGGTTCTTCCTGAATCCTGCTTGCTGGTCTCTCAGCTGGGGGTCAACGGAGCTCTTCGTTCTCTCCAGGATGATCCTGTTGAAGACCTTTCCTGGTACTGACAGCAAGGTGATTCCTCTGTAGTTGGAACACTTGCTGAGGTCGCCTTTCTTGGGAAGCTTGATTAGGTACCCCTCCTTCCAGTCAGCCGGCATCACCTCCTCTTCCCAAACAGTGGGTACAGCATCTCCACTGTTGTCTCTAGGTCTGCTTTCAGAGACTCCGCTGGGATGCCATCTGGGCCTGCTGCTTTCCCGTTCTTCAAGAATGCCACTGCTCTTCTGATCTCTTCCCGACTGGGTCTGTAACAGCTGATGGGTAGGTCGGTCTCTGCCGGCTGGATGTCTGGGGGGTCGGGTGGGCTAGGTCTGTTCAGTAACTCTTCAAAATACTCGGCCCATCTGTCGAGTTGGTCTGCTCTGTCTGCAATAGGCTTGCCTTCTTTGTCTTTTACTGGTCTTTCTGTATGGCCATACTTGCCTGACAATCTTCTGGTAATGTCGTAGAGCTGTTTCATGTTGCCGCTGCCTGCTGCCTTTTCTGCCTCTGCTGCCAGGCTGTCTGTGTAGGCCCTCTTGTCTGCCCTGATACTATTCACCTTGCGGTTGGCTTCCGAGTATTCCCCCTGTGCCCTTACTTTGGCTGCTCTCGTGCGACTGTTGTTGACAGCTGCTTTTTTCTTCTTCCTCACTTCTATCTTCTTCAAGGTCTGTGCCGACAGCCAGTCCTTGTGATGGTGTTTCCTGAACCCTACAGTGTCTTTGCAGGTTGAGTTCAGCGCCTCTCTAACTGCCTTCCACTGCTGCTCTGTGGTGACCGCCTCCTCTTCATTTACTAGCTCCTGTAGCGCTTGAAACCGGTTGGACAGCACCAGTTTGAACTGTTCTCCAACTCCAGTTTCTCTCAGGAGGCCTACATTATAGCGCTGTCTTCTTGTTGTCTCTGTGCGGCTTTTCTTTAGCTTGAGCTTCATTCTTAAGGTAAGCAGATGGTGGTCGGAGGCGACATCTGCTCCCCTCCTCACTCGAACATCTTGAAGGGATCTTCTAAATTTCTTGCTAATGCAGATATGGCCAGGGCTCGAAATTAGCGGGGGCCCGGGGCCAAAAACCCGCAAAGTTGATTTCGGGCTCGGAAAGTTGAAAAACAAAGGGCCCGCTTGGCCCGCAAAATAATTCGTCTGCTACAGCTAGCTCTACTCGGCAGTT
The DNA here is from genome assembly GCA_036245525.1 of Semisulcospira habei. Taxonomy (NCBI): domain Eukaryota; kingdom Metazoa; phylum Mollusca; class Gastropoda; family Semisulcospiridae; genus Semisulcospira; species Semisulcospira habei. The sequence continues at coordinate 87,479,870 of BTPG01000002.1, forward strand.
TCGTATTTGGGCCAAGGGAAGCAACCCACACCGGTGCCCTAAATTTGGACAGAAAAAAAAAAAAAAAAACAGAGAAAAGAAGCGTTATTGTATTTTTAGTTTACTTCTGTTAACTCAAGTGCACATAAGTGTAATATGAATAGATGATTGAAAAAAAAAAAGAAAAGGCAAAATCTGTTTGTTTAACTTTAGTTTATCAGGAAGAGTACTGTTTAGTTCCCTTTCATGGTTTTGTTTTGAACTTTTGTGCATTGAGGTCAGATTTTTTGTTAGGTTACTCATATTAAAAATTTAATGATGTGTATTGTGCAATACTCAGTCACAAAACTGAAAAGTATTATACAAGAGACTCACTTGATTTTTTTCTATTTTGTTTAATGGCCATTTCAGGCTCACTAGTCACTGGAATATGTGTGTCACTGAATGTGTGTGTGTGTGTGTGTTTTTTCCCCTTTTTTGTTGGTAATGTTTGAAAGTAAAAGAAAAGGCAAATAAAAATGACATCACTCAGCAAAATTGGAAATTCAATTGTTTTTATTTTAGATTATCAGACAAATTGTACTTTCTACTTATTATATTGTCAATAATTCTTTTGTTTTTTGTTTGCATTATTTTTCAAAGTTGGGCCCCGAAAGTTGCTTGTGGGCCCTCAAATTTTTCAATCAAGGGGCCCGGTGGCCCCCAAAGAAAAAAGTTAATTTCTAGCCCTGATTATGGTCTATTTGGTTCTCTGTTGTATGGTCAGGTGAGACCCAAGTTGCTTTGTGTATTCTTCTGTGTGGGAAGATGCTGCCTCCAATGACAAGTCGGTTTAGAGCACAAAAGTCTACAAACCTCTCCCCGTTCTCACTCATCTCCGAGCCTAGTCCCTGTCTCCCCATCACCTCTTCGTATCCGGTGTTGTCCTCCCCTATTTTGGCATTAAAATCGCCCATGACGATGGTGATGTCTCGCTCCGCACATTTGTCCAAGGCACTCTGGAGTCGGTCGTAGAACTCTTGTTTCTCTTCCTCGTCACTGTCATTAGTGGGCGCATAACACTGGATGACGTTCAGCTTGAGCTTTTTCTTGGTTCTAAAGGCTGCTGTGATAATTCTTGGCCCAAGAGGTTCCCAGCCCATCAGCGCTCTCTGTGCCACTGGTGACAGCATGAATGCTACACCTTCATGGGGGGCATTCTCCTCTTCAAGTAGCAAATAATGTCTCTGTTTGTTTGTCTATTTTGACAAAGGGTATTTACCCGAAATATTAATAAATTGTGTTGTACCATTTTTTCTAAGCGTGTTTCCGTTGGGTACTTCTTTGCATTTCACACGCTTGGCAGTCACCTTTTTGGTCTGGATTACTCTTCATGACCTGAATACAGAATCATCTCCCCACTTAACAGCCTTTTCTGGCCAGACTGTCCATCTGGCTTCACCGATACCTAGCAGGGAAAGGTTGTACTTTTGCATTTCCGCTGCTATCTGGGTGGCCTTGCCACTCTGGTACATGGTCTTGTCGTTCCATGTGCCCATGGTTGTATCCCTGGATAGAGAGAGGCGGCTCGGTCCTGTGGCTTCCGAAGACTTCCGGCTTTCACCACAGGACGTCATAAGTCTTCTGGTAGAAGAACCTTCCTCCTCCAGGAATGGAATTACTGTTAGTCTTTTCGTCAGCGTTTTTGTAGCTATTTCCTTTTTTTGCAGGGTGGGGAAGCAACCCCCACGCCCAACCCCCTTACTAGGAGGACCAGGGGTTTTCTGTCGGGGTCACCTTCCCTTAGACCATGTTGGTTCACGGCACCTTATTTCATTCGGTGCACCCCTCTCACGAGGGACCCCCTATCCACCACCCAGGGGACGCGCCTCAACGCCATATGGTCCCAGCGCGAGGACAGTTCATTTTTACTATGACATTATTCATTGATATTGAGTTGTATAATGTACACAGACCAAAGGAAACAATTCTACCTAAAAAAGATAAACAGTCTGAAACTACCAAACTGCAAACTGCATGTTTTGGATTTAGGCTTTGAATGAGACCACCAAGGTAACAGTTTTATATTCTGGTGTAAACCCAGTAAGCAAAGGTCCTTGGGCCCACGACGGGCCTGCTGCAACTGTTGTGGGCCCAAAAGTTTTGTTACTGGGGAAACTTCAAGTTTCCTTTTGGTCCACACAATTTAACTCTCGGAACAAATGGAAAGTGCGCAAAAGTCCTGTGTACATATGCCCTATATATATTTACATCCACAAGAAGTCGTGGTACACAAACTAAGTGCCAGCACAATTTCATCTATATTTGGAAAACAAATTGCACAGGCTTGAATCCAATGAACTGAAAGTTAGATGGAATAGAGGCATCACAAATTTACACAATTTGGTAAATTCATGCTTGTGTGGATTTGCAATGAGTAGATTTTTGCTAGGTAAATTTATGAGCAAATCGGTAGATACTAGATGCAGTAAAATTGACCTCATCAACTTTGATTTGTAGAGCAGGACTCCAGAGAATTGATTGATTGCACATTGCTTAACGTCCCGACAGCAACAAGGTTTTCTCAGGACTTGCCTGCACTAGAAGCTTCTGCATATTAGTTATTACACTTACAGATGCAACAAAGAGGCTTGTTTTAGCCTACATGTTTTTACCCATAATTTAATTTGGCTTATACCACCAACTTAATTTATCTTGAACAGACAAACCAAATGCACACTTTCATTCCAACTCACGCACACACAACACATTTTTACCTGTAGATGTGTACATATATTTTTATCTGCCTTAGGCATACAAAAAGGCATACCATCGCAATACACATGTACTGATAAATTTAAAATGGGTACGGCAACTGTAATTACACAACTGTACTCTAACATTTATACATACATGTATATGGAGCTTTATACAGTCACAACCACAGAAAATAAATCTGAAGAAACAATAAATACAACGTCTACATTGTGCAAGAGCACTGAAATCACTGGCTCTGCAATAGTACATGCATATTGTACATTTTCCTATGATACTGTGAACCTTCATTTATAGAGCAGAGATGACCCCATGGAGAGAGAAACACACTTTGAAATGACAGTTACATTTACAACACAATTTATTAATAAATTGTGTCATTTCAAAGCCTGTTTCTTTCTCCATCGGCATTGGGTTCTTCTCTGCTTTTTACGCACTTGGCAGTCATCGTTTTGGATTTCATTTATAGCGTACACAACAACCACCCTCATTTCAAGTGTTCTTCAAAAAGCAGAAAATTCTTCAACCCCTTTGTGTATGCAAGCACTGGTACTATTTACAGTACATGTGGCTGTATGCACAAGGAGGCTAACCATTAAATGAAATATTCTGCATACAGCAGAATTTGCCCAGCAAAAAAGATGCCACAAACAGGAAGTGTCCGTTCACTAGAGGTTTGACAGAAGCCGACCAAACAGTGCTTGAGGCACGCAGAGCAAACACACGAACCATGAACCTTCTTGATGACACTGTCTTTACACAAAATAGCCTCCTGCGATCTCTACACACATGATTAACGTGGTACACCTTTGGCCGAGATTTTAACCCATTACATCCTGAGGCAGAATTTTTAAATTGTGCTTATTCTATGAAGGCTCTATTGCAGATTAGGAGATATATCCACCATTTTAGGTCAAGGATGCTGCCAGAATAGCTTGGCGCCTCGGGCACCAAGATATTCTGGCAGTACCCATGAACTGTGACAGTCAAATTTATAGCAAGCAAATGTGTATCAAGATGAAAAGGGTTAATTGTTATTACTTTGCTCTTCCCTCTGGATGTCGACAGTGCTTTTTGAATTACTTAAACAAAAAGCGCTAATTGCAGTCACGGGATTCACCCTTTGGCTTGCGGTAGCGGATTTTGTCGAGATGATTCCTGCAAGAATCATCACAACAAAAACTGCCCCCAACAGCAGAAGAGTTAATGTTCTATCGGCAACAGACTTTTACTCGGGGTATTCCTGATGGTAAAAATCGTATGCTAGATGACAGTTACCCTTGTTTTCCGCATCCCGAAAGGCACCCATCATATGTGTGTAGATGAAAAACAATACTGCAATAATAAAATATAATACAATACAATATCTGGATGAACTCTTGCATGCCTGGTACAGTGAGCCTGTATCACACAGACAATGGTTCACTGAAACTTAGAGAAAAAGAAACTGTAATACTGTAGTACATCAATGTACCACATTTGACAGACACCTTTGAGAGAGTGTCAAGCACATGATTCTTGACTGTTGCTCTAAACAGCCTGAAGACCTTTTGCTTACTGGATCCTCATATGGCCGAAAATACCTGTGTAACATTGTCACCAGGCTTTCCACTAGAATTTAATATCGTCCGTCTCCAGGATGGGCAGCATGAGAAAAAGCCTGCCCAGGCCCTCTACACTCCGCGGCACACATGAAACACGGTGGGGATAATTCTTTTTCCTCAAGATTTGTCTGTCCGGAAAAATTTTGACATGGATGGAAAAAGTGGAAGGCCGTCCGGTGACAGACGGCCTTCCACTTTTTCCATCCCTGTCAAAATTTGTCCGTCAAATCTGGAGAATTTTTCCATAAACGGAAAGAGTGCGTAACTACATGGCATGTGGACTTTAGTCAGGCGGGTGGCTATTCAAGACCAGTGGCAACGTATGTGACCCCTTCATACGTTTTAACACTTGCACGAGACACAATATCTTCACCATCAGGGCAAGAAAATAATGACAAGCCATGACTCTCAATCTCAGACAAATGACAGGTACATGTGTACTTCATATTGCAGTAATATGTGTAATCATATTGCTACCATAATAAACACAAGTGACCCAAGTTTCAGACCAAGCAGTACATATGGGTGGGGGGGGGGGGGGGGGGGGGGGGGGGGGGGGTGCCGGCTTCTTTGATCACATTTGTAAACATATCCCCATGATTTTTCATAGGTAGTGTCAGAATAGCTTTCCACCTAGAGGCAGCAAAGTATTCTGGCACTACTACTGAACTACAAGTATTGCTGTTAATAGTAATAGTATTTCAACAGTAATATCAGTAGATGGTGTCTATCAACATTCTTTATTTGTTTAATACTAGCCCATTCAGTAGTTCACTGCAACATTGCTGACACCAGAAGCACAGGGGGCATAAACCACAAGTGTTTCTGATGCCAAGAGAATTACAAAGGTAACAGTACGTCTGTTACAGTTCATCTCTTTAACTCCGAGTTATAGGTTATTTAATTAATTGACTAAGTGAATGATGATGCCATGTGTTGTATGGGCAGACAGTAAATTTCCCGATGAGGGATTAATAAAGTATTATTGTATTTTATTGTCACCCTAGAGGGTGAGGCAATTTAGGATTTTCACACAATGGTCATGCTGGCACTGGTAAAAGTGCGTAAAAATGTGTGAACTTCATCTAACTTCTAAGGAACAGTTATGTGAGCACGCCATAACACAGGATGACTAGGGTAAAAAGTGACAAAACTCACTTGTTAAAAAACGTTGGCAGAAAATTACATTTCATTCACGCCACCACTTTTGATCGAATAGAGCAATCAATGTCTTAACTGTGGCACACTACTTTTAGCCCCAACGTGTCATTTCTCAAATTTTTGAGGCGTTGTGTAACAACTATGTACCAGTTGCTCGAAATGGATTGATCATGATAATTCAACTGTAGTGCCAGATGAGCTTGGCGCCCAAAGGAATAGAGCAATCAATGTCTTAACTGTGGCCCACTACTTTTAGCCCCAACGTGTCATTTCTCAAATTTTTGAGGCGTTGTGTAACAACTATGTACCAGTTGCTCGAAATGGATTGATCATGATAATTCAACTGTAGTGCCAGATGAGCTTGGCGCCCAAAGGCGCCAAGCTCATCTGGCACTACCCTTGAATTATCATGATCAATCCATCTCCTGCTGTAGGGACTTGGGGCTAAAACCAATCACTCAAATAGGGGTTTGTGGTTCGAAGATGTGTATGTGTACACAGACCCCTCATAAAAAGCGTGCAAGACTTCCCCAAAAAATGCAAAGAGAAAGAAAAGAGCAATAATGCGATCCCTGTTGACTTGTGGTTCAACAGAACCTTTCAAGACCACTTTTACACAAGAAAACACCTCGCACAATATCTTCTAATCTTACAGCATGGTGCCGTCTGGGATCACCTAGTACACTGTTTACACAAGAAAACACCTCGCACAATATCTTCTAATCTTACAGCATGGTGCCGTCTGGGATCACCTAGTACACTGTTTACACAAGAAAACACCTCGCACAATATCTTCTAATCTTACAGCATGGTGCCGTCTGGGATCACCTAGTACACTGTTCCAATCTGGGTAGATCTACTATTTGTTCAAGTCATGAAATGTTGAACACAAGAGCTGAAACAAATTTTACCACTGGATGTTCGAATGACTGTGTGAACTGCACTCTGTGGATAAGTTTGTTTTTGTGACGCAGTTTATATGACAAACCTACATTCATAAAATTGACATCAAGATCTCCTGACTCTGCATCTCAAACCATTTAGATGATGCTTACTTGTGTGTCCCAAACTTTGACGGTATATATATATATATATATATATATATATATATATATATATATATATATATATATATATATATATATATATATATATATATATATATATATATATATATTCTTTACTTTAACAAAGGCATCGCCCAAAGCCAAAAAAAATGCACTCAATCAGAATAGCTCAAGGGATGTAATTTTTCATTAAATTCTGAGAATGCTCTTGCTACGCTAATGCCATGGAATTCTAGGCTGGTAAGCTTGCATTGTGTCATCAGCTGCCCTTTTGGTATGCCTACCTGATGAGCCCCCCTTGGGGCGAAACCGGTCGTGGGCGGCAAAAACTTAAATCTATCCAGCAGGTCCAAGATCTGTTTGGGAATATTCATGCGCTAGCCTCCCCTCTCAGGGGGAGGACTGGATATTCTCCAGCGGATTGCGGGGCGCCTGGGGGTAGTCCCTATTACTTTATGTAGTAGTGTTCAGTGCAAGGCTTAAAATGATGGGTCTGTCATTCCTTCTCCCCCACTAACCCTCTCCTTTCTAGAACTAGTAGGTGATGCAGTCACAACAAGGGCAACTGATGTCCTGATGACACAATGCAAGCTTACCAGCCTGAAATTCCATGGCATTAGCGTAGCAAGAGCATTCTCAGAATTTAATGAAATGTGTGTGTGTATATATATATATATAAAATCTGCAAGTTCACAACAAGCTATTATTTAACTGTCCTGGCTGTCAATAGTGCTTTTTGTCATAATTCCTGCAGGAATCACTGTGACAAAAAGCCCTAGCAACAGCTGAAGGGTTAATCCTCTTGTGCATGCAGCCACCAGTGCTGTTTTAGACTTGCTTTGCCAGTGCAGTTTAGACTTGCTTTGCCAGTGCTGTTTAGACTTGCTTTGCCAGTGCTGTTTAGACTTGCTTTGCCAGTGCTGTTTAGACTTGCTTTGCCAGTGCTGTTTAGACTTGCTTTGCCAGTGCTGTTTAGACTTGCTTTGCCAGTGCTGTTTAGACTTGCTTTGCCAGTGCTGTTTAGACTTGCTTTGCCAGTGTTGCATGCACAAAGGTATTGATAGTGTAGTTTCAACACATTCAGCCCGAGGACTGAAATCCCCAAATTTTGAAGTTGTCCTCTGAAGAACTGTATTACAATTCTAGAGACAGATCGAGCATGATAGTTCAAGGTGGTGCCAGAATAGCTTGGCACCTATGGGCGCCAATCTATTCTGGCACCACCCTTGAACTATCAAGTTCGATCCTTGTCTTGCTGTGGTGTGTCAGGGCTAAATGAGAGAAGTAGTAATCAATAAAAGGAAATAAATTTGTTCCACGTTTCCATTATCAATAACCACATGTACAACTTGTAAACAGGCGAACAGTAGCATTTAGATTTAGTAGAAGCAGGTGGCCACTCTTGACATTCCTCATCTGAGATTTCTGCACAATAATTATATGATACAACAAAAAATGTTAACCCTTTAGGTGTCGGTAGTGGTTTTCGTCATGTTAATTCCTATAATCATCGCGACTACCAACATCCAAAGGGTTAAGCAGCAGGTACTTTTCTTATTGCTGATGTCTTTCATAAAGTTCCTAAAATAACTCCAGCTTGGTTCTGGGCGGACCAGGAAGAACCATGCAGCATACACAAAACATTCCTTTGATCAAAACATAAACACTGAGGGCAACATGTAACAAATTCAATATTCAAATTCTTTTTAACTGCAGCAGTATATCAAGAGAAAATATACTGAATGAGATTCTGTGAGAACCTGGTACACATGCACTCAGGTTAGTTCTTTTGCCAAAGTTCAAATCAATATTTCAAGATCACACAACCTGCACACGTAATCATTCTTATTTATAATTAATTATATGTAAAAAGTGTATAAAGTTCTGCATTGAAAATCAAGAGAACAAAATGGGAGATACATGCAGTTAGCACATGCTCCATTGGAATGGTACATGCACCATTGCAATCGTACATGTACTAACTACATGCAACTATCACATCCTTTGTTCTCTTCACTTTCTCCAGCGTTTTAAGTAAAATTAAGTGTGGGTTTTCACTGTTGGATGTAAACTAAGAGTACACTTCTTAGAGTGCACCAAACAAACTATGAACTCTAACTGACCACAACCATAAGTTTCCCAAAGGGACAAAACTCATCACTGTGAATGTCAAAATTATGCATCTGCTGCGGAAGCTCTTGTGTATATGCAGCGGGAAAGGGTGGGTTGGGTTCACTGAATGTGCAGTTTTTTCATTCATAGTATATTCAAAGGGTTTTCAGAAAAAAATGAATCTTATTCTTAACCCTGAGGACCTCCAATCCGGTGACAAGCATTAATTTTGCAGTTCAACTCTCAAACTAAATGACTTCCATTCTACAGAAATTAAAATCATTTAGGTCTGGGAGTTTAAGATAATAATGTGCAGTTACTGTGCGACAGGATGAGAAAATGAGCAGAATGAATGGTGAAGAAGATGCCAATATGTCAAAAATATACACACATTGTGTCTACAGATTGTCACTTGTCAACAAATAAATGCACAATTTGTAACACTTCTCCTCAACAGGATGCCTGACTTCCAACAGACAAAAGAAAATGTTCAGATCAGACAGTTCGATCATTTCCATCTTGGTTTGTATACAATTCTGCCAGCGCTAGCCTCACCTATCTGGTTTGTGAGTCAGATCAGACAGACTTTATATCTATGCCACTCAACGAGCATTTTCATGGGTAATGAAACAATGTGAGATTACCAAACAACAAAATTTCTACTCTTAGAAACTTCTTAGCAACCATGACTTAAAAAAGTGGGCATGCAATACTAAAAGCAATAATGCATGACATCAATTTTGCTGTCTGCACCTTATTTTCTGTCATTCAGTGATTCACTATCTTGCACAAACACTGAGGTTCCCAAAAACCAAACCGTTCCCTAGTGCTTGAGAACTGATTAATACACTGATTAATCCATGAGCACTGCCTCGTTGCCAATTTGATTTACCAGCAACCTTTCAATGGACATGCTACTGAACAAGCCCACTAGATTGGTGGATTCAATGCGTGGGATGATAATCATGACACGCGAGCAGCAACAACTATCAGCCCATGTCTGACGATGTATTTGTGAAGTTAAAGTGACACAAATTTTCTTTGAAAATTATTTTTTAAAATCCATGCCGTTCTCCAAAGGCTGATCAGTGTGTAAACCTAGTGCAGGAGTCACTGCCACTAAAAAACCCACTACAGACAGCCAAAGGGTATACTCACAAGTTAAAAACATTTCTTATTAATTCACCTGACAAATGTTTTCCACACATCACCAAGCAGAAATTTCATCTTCACACACGTGATACAACGATCCCTTTGGGTAGCATTTACTGACACCAAAAGGGCTAGGAAATGTTATATGTTATACAAAATGTTGCGCTAATGGTGCACAAAACTGTTTTGCAAAAAGTCTGGTCAATCAAATTTACCAAAGGGCACATGCACAACTGAATGCATCATTTGATACACTTTCTATTCATGTCCCATGGGCAGTGTCACTGTCATGTTCTGTTCTGTTGCTGAAGAACGTGTCAAATTTTGATGTCACAAAGACACATCAAATCTGACATCACAGAACAAAGTATTACATCAAGATCTGTGCCTAGCCTTGATAGAATCTGTGTTCATGTCACGGTGTGCCAAAGCCAGCAGATTACTGCAAGCAAATAGCTGTGTAAGAAATAGATTCTTACAACTTGCTGTTCAGGTGAGACAGAATATTAATCTCGCTGTTTTAAAGACACTAGAGTGAAAGCCTCACCTAAACAACAACGCAATAATTTATAGAAACACCATGAGAGACAGTGCCAGCCTTTTCTGCACCAATGTCAAGTGAATGTAAAATCTTCCTAAATAAAATTACACAATAAAATTACACACAAGCACCATCTGAAATACCGCTATCAGCCTTTAAAAAACACAACATAATGTTTAAAATCTTGTGACAAAAAAATGTCATTTTGCAGTGACAGATTTAATACCACTACCACCAGTTATATTAACATAAGTATCAACAAGAGACCACATATCAAAGTTAAGGCACGTTTGGCCCTGCATAGATCCAGGGAATGACCCTGTCTTATTGAATGACAATTTTGTTCTTGAAAAATCTGTTCTGACAATTCCGATTTAGCATAGTCCATGCTTTCTGGTGTTACTTAGTTTTCATCGTCGGTCAATACAAGAACTGCTATATGACAATCAAACAGAGTGCAGTCACATAGTCTGTAAAAGATACCAAAGTTTCTTTGCAGATCATCTTGTTCACACAGTGTCGGGCACAATGTCTGCCCCACGTTTAAGACTGTCAGAATCCTCCTCCAGCTTTAAGTCATTTGTGCTGTCAATAATGTAATCCTCCGTTTCCAGTGACAAGTCACTGCTGGTGCTGTCATCTTCAACACCAGTGCCAAGCCCCGCAGGGCAGCGTAGACACTGTGGCTCACCAAGGCCGTAATCCAGGCAGGTGTTGCCAATACACTGACAGCAGCCATACTCGTGGAACCATCTGTACTTGGCCGCTCCCATGGACTTGCAGGACACCTTGCATTTGCCAATGGACATGCACTGGGAGAAGAAAGCCACTGTGCAGTTCTGCACCCCCATCAGGCCCCCATATTTCTCTAGTGTTTCCTGCGATAGCTCCAGCTTGTTTTCGGCCCCAGTCTTCTCTTCACCTGTATGAGGAATGTAAAATAAATGAACAACATTTCTAATGATACATTTTATGTTTGTCTTTAAAGCTTAGCTGTTACTTTAATGTGTTAAAAGGTTCAAAAACAAGATTTTGTTGAAGTTGTTCTAAATGAATCATCAATTCAGTCTTTACACTTTTACCCTAAACCTTTCAGCCTGCACTTGCAAGACACATTTTCATCAACTAAGTCTTCTTCAAACCCATATAAAGCATAGATTTACAAGACAACATCAGATACAAGAATGGCAAAGCCCTTATGGTTTGTGTGCATGACCGATACTCATAAAAACTAACCTTTGTGACCTTTCTAATAGTGTTAAACTATCTTAATTGTCAACATACCTTCACTTTTGTGCCAGTGAAATTAAGTTTTCTAAACATTTATGCATTTTCACATAGCTATTGACACCCACCCACCCTCCCCTGTTATCCTTGACCTTTGCAAGGGGTCAACTACATTAGCATAGGTAGGACTAATCATCAGCCCCTTTGAGCTAAAGTTTTGCAAAGTTTGACAAAATTTGCATTTTTCACAGTGGTAAAAGAGCAAGACCGGTCCCACCCAGGTATGCATCCTGTCACTCTGGTCCCAACGCCTCAAAATATCCGAGCAGAAGAACGTGAAACACTCGGGGGCGTTTCGATCGGTATTCGTAGTTAGTAACTACAGGCTCCGATTTACTCATCAGGGAACCGGCCTACAATTCTCAGTCCATTTCTTGGTGTCTTCCTCCCAGTGTGTCGCATTTAAATCCTTACATAAGGACATGTTATCCGTGTAGTCCATGCATGTAACTGTAGTCCTGACGCGGCATTATTGATGTCCAGTATGGTCGCTTTCAAACCCTTGCAGTATTCCTGACGCGGTGTTATAGATGTCTAGTATGAACGCTTTCAAATCCTTGCAGTATTCCTGATGCGGTGTTATTGATGTCAAGTATGATTGCTCCAAATCCTTGCAGGGTCCAGTCTTGTGTCGGGATCCGATTGTATCGCTGCGTCTTCTGTTCCCTAGGCGCTTGTGCCTGTCCGTTCCAAGGTCATTTCCTGCTGCTCAGCGGGGCTTAGCCGCGATAAGACACAAGGAACCGTTGGGCGGAGTTTGCGTGTATCGACGTGGGAGTCATATTCTTTGTTTATTAATCCGTCCGTTTTGACGGATCAATCCCAGACTGAGTGTCATTGTTGTTGTTGTTGATCCGTGTTTTCGTGTTTGTAGACGATGCCGGTTGTTTGTGTGGCTGTGTTGCCTTCCATACGACAGACTAGTGTTTCTAGTATTGTCCTCTGTGTAGGTGGTACGCAGTGTTGCCGTGGTGCATATCTCACAGTTGATGATTTAAAATCAGCTTATTGTTGTAACTGTCGTTTCGTTGATTGCTGTTGTTGCCGTTGGCTTGTTGGGCCGCCTGAATTGTATACCGTTTTGGTGGTAGGTGCCGGGTTTTGTCGTTGTAGAAGGGCCTTCAATTCTTCGAGTGCTTCACAGAATAGTTGGCCTCGCTTGTTGCAAGCGTTCCAGTCCTCCTTTCACTTTTGTGCGCTTTAGAACGAGTTCTTTGTGACCAGTGTTGCCTGGTGTTGTAGATTAAAGTTGGTGCTGCATAGTTTTGTGGTCGGTGTGAAGTAGACAATGTCCGTTTCCTCTATTCCTTAGTCCGTGTTGTAGACAAAGTGGCTTGCCTTTCTCGTTGGCGGGAGGTAAGTCTTTTAGCAAACAGTATGACGTCATAGCGTGTAGCGATTCATGACAGATGTCTCTTCAGTAGAGGGTTATGCCGTGGGGGGCTGCAGGGCCGATTGTTGGCCTCAGTTGAGTAGCTGGCTCACACGTGTCTTGTTAAAGCAGCAGAAAAATAGGATCGCAGTGTAGTTTGTCGCTTGTTCTAGCTTGTCGATTGGTGGGACAAAAAAAAAAAAATTGAATCCTGAAGCGAGGGTCTTGGGGCACTTTTTAAATGAAAATTTTTTTTTTTTAAATCCAGAAATCCGGCTGTAGCAGAAAAGTAGCACCCATGCATCAGGTATCTGTGTACCAAGTGTGGGTTTGAATTTGTGAATAGTATTTGAGAAAAAAAACATCTTTGTCAAAATATGGCTATTTTTCACCTATTTCCTGAGCTCTTGTGACCCTTGACCTTTCTGAGGGATCAACCAAATTAGTGTGCATAGAAAGTCTTCCCATCAGGTATCTCTGTAGCAAGTTTGGGTTTAAACTAGTTGTGAATAGTACTTGAGAAAAAAACATCTTTTGTCAAAACATGGCTATTTTTCACGTATTTCCTGAGCTCTTCATGACCCTTGACCTTTCCGAGAAGTAATCCAAATTAGTATGCATAGAAAGGTCTTACCATCAGGTATCTTTGTAGCAAGTTTGGGTTTGAAGTTGTGAATAGTATTTGAGAAAAAATAAATTATGTCAAAATAGCTATTTTTGACCTATTTCCTGATCCCCTGTGACCTTCAATCCAGAACTGTTGTTTTCCCTTGATGTCACTTCACTATATACTGTTATACCGCACAATGACGGCCTCAATGCACTTGCATACTTCCTCAACCAAAGAAGTCATAAACAACCTCCTACTCATACACTTCTACGTCTGGCTGAATTGGTTCTCTCTCTTAACAGTTTCACCTTTGATGGCGTCACCTTTGCTCAGTGCAGTGGCGTAGCGATGGGCACAAAAATGGGACCCAGCTATGCTTGCCTTTTCATGGGTTTCCTTGAGCAACAGATTCTTCAGCAATACACTGGGCCTGTCCCTGAGATGTATAAACGCTACATCGATGACGGTTTAGGAGCTACTCACATGACCCAAGCTGCACTTTTAGACTTCATTCACTTCGTGCAGGACTTCCACCCATCCATCAAGTTCACTTACACTATATCAGCTACTTCAGTCGACTTTCTGGACATGAACATCAGGATTGACTGCGGAATGTTGAAAACTTCAATACATTACAAACCTACCGACTCACATTCCTACCTCGACTACCGATCTTCTCACAACCCCAAAACTAAAAACAGCATCCCTTATTCCCAGTTTCTTCGGCTAAAAAGAATATGTTCCGAAGAATCAGATTTTGATGTTCAATCCAAAGAAATGGCTGGATTTTTCATCGACAGACACTACCCACATACTGTTGTTCAAGGATCTCTCCAAACGGTTCAAAAACTTAGTCGCGCGAGTACACTGCAGACTAAACCTACCGCTGATAGTGACAGACCTATCGTAACCATGATCTACCATCCCCACACCAATCCGGTGCGTAAAATCCTTCTTTCTAACTGGGGTCTTTTGTCATCCAGTCAAGAATCTGCTGCTATCTTTTCTGAACCTCCGTTGGTAGCTTTCAAGAGGGATATTAATTTGCGGGACATGCTTGTTCGCTCTACTCTCAAGCCTCGTCATACCACCAGAGCCTCCGGCTCCACTCCGTGCAATGTTCCTAATTGCAAGACGTGTCCTTTTATTTGCCCTTCCACCGTGGTCAATGGTCCACGTTACAAATTCAACATAGACAGATACTTCACGTGTCAAACCACCAACGTGATTTATGTCATCTCCTGTGTTAAATGCGGCCAACTCTATGTTGGAGAGACGGAAAGAACCATCAACGACCGTTTCAAAGAACATCTTCAGTCTGTCAAGTACCAATACAACAGACCGGTCGGACGACATTTCAATCAGGCCGACCACTCCGTCTCAGACATTCGAGTTAAAGGCCTCTGGCTTATGCAAGCCAGTAATGTCTGGGCCAGGAAAGACCGTGAAAAATTTCTGATTAATAAACTGGGCACTGTGGCGCCACTCGGGATGAATATGAAAGATTAACATTGTTTACCTTGCTTGTGTCTGCTACTTTACCTCACTGATTTACTACTCACTAATCAGTTACGTGCTGTTGGCGCTGGTTGATATGTACATTTCCCTTGGGGACTTTCTCAGCGCTGGCCGAACGTTTAGTTGGATCCCTTGCCCTTCCCTGTCGGGCACCGGGTCTCCGGCTCACGGTTTGATACGCGGTTTTGGGGCGGGGCGATCGTGTGCATCCCTTGGGGATGTATGTGGTCGTCTTGTTGCGTACCTGTGTGTTTTTCTGTGGGCTGGTGGGTGCCCGTTGGATGGGGTTGGTGGCTCTGGCTGATTGTCTTCCGCCCCCCCCCCCCTCCCTTTTTTTTTTTTTTTTCCCCTTCCTCCTTACTCCTTCCCCCCTTCCCCCCCCCCCCCCCCCCCCCCCCCCCCCCCCCCCCCCCCACCCCCCCCCCCCCCTCCCCCTCCCCATCTCCCTCTCTCTCTCTCTCTCTCTCTCTCTCTCTCTCTCTCTCTCTCCCCCTTATTTTTTGAGTTACCCTTGAAGACGGTTTCACAACTACCTACTCTCCCCTTATACCAATATTCTCTTACTGATTTTGATTCTTTGCTTTGTTTTCATGACTTATTACTTGTTGTGTACCGTGCTAAATGCTGGGGTTTTTTTCCCGGGGTCCTCCCGTTTTTCCCCGAGGTAGTCCTCAACTTGAAGGTGATATAAAGTTTGCCTTCGGGTTGGTGTTTAGCAGGCTTTGTGTATTAGACACTCAGCCTACTTCGTGCCCAAGGGTACTCCCCATTCGTTCTCTCTCTCTTTCTCTCTCTCCGTCTCGCTCTCTCTCTCTCTCTCTCTCTCTTTCTCTGGCCTCATCTACACGCCTTTTCTTTCGCTCGCTCCTGCACGTGCTTGCACACACTCTTGTCTCTCGTGTTCAGGTTCTTTCCGAGTCTCTCTCTTACGCGATTTTTCGTTGACGTCATTTTTACTTTTTTCGCACTTTTGTTCTTCCTTTTCTTTTCTTTTATTTTACGTCACCTCCTTCAGTTGCCACATTCCTTCTGCCATTGAAGATAAGTAGCGGCTAATCTCTATGTTTGTTTGTTTGTCTATTTTGACAAAGGGTATTTACCCGAAATATTAATAAATTGTGTTGTACCCGTCTTTTCTAAGCGTGTTTCTTTCTCCGTTGGGTACTTCCCTGTGACCTTGTCCTTTATGAGAGGTTTGAAAGGTATTACCACAAAGTATCCTTGGGCCAAGTTTGAAGAATCTGGCTTGAATAGTCTCTGAGAAAATGCCACCGTTAAAGTTTATCACGGACCCACGGTGGATGGACGACCACTGGCTCAAAACAAGACTCACTTTTGCTATACAGATGAGCAAAAAAAACACATACAATGACCATGGCAGACATCCATTTCCAGCCATGTAGTCATAACCCTCTGCCATATCAGTAGTGGTTTTAGTAAACCCGCCACCAATACACAAAGGGTTATTATTTCTGAGGTAACCTTGCCAGATCCAAGCCAACCACTTTTCCACAGTAGGTGATCCTCGACTTTATACAGGCTGTGACTATCACTTGTCTTGAAAAATTAATTTTTCTTTAAAATGAATTTTTCGAAAAATACTTACCGATGGTAATACTGATAGGAAACGTTACCTAGCTAGCCTAATTTTAGCCAAAATTTGGTTGTGTCTGTATAAGGGGGTGTTGGCAGGTGAGGGGCGCCATAGTCCAGGCAGTAACCAGAGTAGCCTCCCTTTCGCCCCATCCGGGTACGAGCTCACCCGATATTCCTCAGTTTAGTTTCTTAGCGAACTGGCGGCAAGCGGGGCAGGTGGGAGGGACCTTCGAGTAATACCATCGGTAAGTATTTTTCGAAAAAATTCATTTTAAAGAAAAATTCATTTGTTTTCTCAAAACACATTACCAATGGTATTACTGATAGGAAGAATCCCAAAGAGGAGGTGGGTGCCGCTATAGCGCCCCTAACACCAAAGCCACTGGCCCTCAGACCCGCCCTCCCGAAGCAAACTCCCGATAATTTTAGCTAAGATACCTACAGCGCCTATGGCGCCGGGAGGGAGTGTTGCGAAGCTGCGATGTCTCCCACCAGCGAAAGGTTCTGCCGCTGGGCGGAGAGGTCCCTCAGGTAGAAGCGGGCAAAGGTAGTCTCAGCTCGCCATCCCACAGCCGCCACAATGTCCTTGACAGTGCAGTGCAGTCGAATGCGAGACTTGCGGCCATGGCTCTGACCTCGTGCGCCCTGATGTTCATAAGTTTGGCTGCATCAGGGGCGAGGTCCCGGTAGGCAGAGCGAATCACCCATCGGAGCCAGGAGGAGATGGTCTGGGCTGAGATATCACGTCTACCTGGGGACAGAGGGAGAATCAGGCGGGGCGTCCTCTGCACAGAGGCTTGGTCCGGCGCAGGTACACACGTAAGGCTCTCACCGGGTCCTGTTGTCTGGCCTCCTGGGTGGAGCCTGTCACTCGTAAAGGGCGAATAGTCATCATCTGTGGGCAGCCAAAGGCGACCGCGACTTGGCCAGGTAAGTAGGTACAGGTAGCAGTTGCACGGAGCTGTCCGTCCGGAACTGCAAGCAAGCTGGCGTGTCGACAACGCGTGAAGTTCACTGACCCTAGAAGCCGTGGCTAGTGCCAAAAGGAAGCACGTCTTCCGAGTCACATCCGGCAAGCGCGCCAACTGAAGAGGTTCAAAATGGACTGAGTTGAGCCATGTAAGCACCCATCTCGGCAAAAGCGAACGCAGTGCCGGGCGTTGCAGACCGAAGTGGGCCATCGGATCGGCGAGGTCTTTGCAGCTACCAGGGTCGGGCAGGCCCAAGTGCCGGTAAGTGTCGGCGATCATGGCTAGGTAGCCCCGAATGGTAATTGGAGCCAGTCCCCTGGTCATTGAATAGCGAGAGGACGAACTCCGCCAGCTGGGGCACCGTCAAGTCAGTGGGGAAGAGGAGGTTGTCACCACACCAGTCACACAGCCCTCGCCATTTCCCCTCGTAAACTTGTCTGGTTGAGGGTCTGTGGGCGGCAGCGATAGCACCCACTGCCGCACTAGAGAAGCCTCTGCTGGTGAGGGCTTGCCGCCCACTCTCCAGGCGTGGAGGAGATGTTCTGGGCACATATGGTACAGCGGCTGTCGCGGTTGCTTGAGCATCATGCGTGGAGGGCACTTGGGGAAGAGATGACCATGACTGGTGAAGGGACGAGGCGCACCAAGCCTAGAGAATGCCCACCTACCTTCGTAGACATAAGGAGAGGTGCTCCTCGTGGCTGCAGACCTCGCTTCCACCATAGCCCCCGCAAGCCTCTAGCAGAGAGGGATTGCAGGGCAACCACGCGTATGACCTCAGAATTTCGATTCTCGATGGCAAGCAGGGTAGCTGGAAGATCTGGCTGTAGCGACGACTTCCAAGAACAACCGGCCTCGAAGAGCACTAGCACATCCCTTGTGTACGTCAATCTTCCCCAGAACCAGTCATAGCGCTTCCTCTCCAACCAGATGAAGTGTCTGCCTGGGGAAGACGATCCGCTGGTGCGCTAGCAGTCGTAACCGTCAACCCGAATGTAAGGCTCTGAGGGCCGCTCCTACTCCGCACTGCTCCCGTCCTACTGGAAGTCCTACTCGAACAGGACGGCCACAAATTCCATCCTCGCTGGAATCCGCGTGAAAGTACCACGTAGGACCTGCCCCGTAGATTAAGTAGCCTAGTCAACAAAGAATTGCGTGCAGGAACCTCTGCCGTCCGCCAAGTGCTTGCCAACTGGTTCCGAAATAGTCGGTCATCCCGCTGCAACAAGTCCTGGAGACGTACCGCTGCCCTCAGGGCTCTGTCTGTCTCCATTCTGCCGCGACGCCGAAAGAACTTGTTCCGGGCCAACAGGTCGAAGATCAGCCGCCATATCCGCCGGCTAGGGTACGAGCAAGAGTCGACTGTACTGCAGCGGAGTCGGAACGCAGGACCACCTCTAAGGTCTACGTAACGACTGTAAGGTCCTGCCACGCTGTCGTCACGTCTCATCTCTCGGTACTCGCGCCCCATGCTGCGTGCTACCACGGCGTCATCTGTCACGCCCAAGAACCCCATTCACACCAGCGAGACATGGAAACAGGAAGGCTCTTGTTTCATCCTCGTCGGACCCCTGGCTGCGCCCTGCCTGCACCAGCGCGCTCTCGTCCACCACCGGGCGTGTACCCATATAACAAGGCCAGTGGGAGTGAATCCATCTTCTCTGGTCAGGTGCCCAAGAAGAACACCAGTTCTCCAAGTTGTCTCCACGCAGAAGTGCGACCTCGGCTGAGGAGGAGACTTGTAGTGCTTGGCCGCCACGGAGCGAAGACCAAGCCAATGCGACGACGGGGGGCAGCACTCCGCCGGGAGAAGGATGTGAAGAGACGGGACGCCTCGTACAACCAGGTGCATAAGTCCGAACTGCATCCACTAACACGACGGAGAGTGATGTCGGCCCACGCAGTGACGTCGGTCGGACAACGTCCTCTCCCCGCGCTGACACCTAGTCCTACGAAGGTAGACTCCTACTTCCTAGCCATCTGCTGGGAAGTGGTTGCCACTGTCGCTCCACGGACCGCACCGTCAATGTCACAGAACTGTCTCCTCTGTCCATCGGCTGCCAGCCGACTAGATCCGGCGCAGAGGACGAACTGCGCCTCCGTGGAAGAGTGGTCCCTGCCAATCCAGCCCGATGATCTGCTGCGGCCTGCTGGCACGTCCTGCTTCAGTGTCCCTGGAAGGCTGCTGTGTCCAATGCTGTCAACCGCACGACGCCAGCGCTGGCCTCGAACTGTGTGTCCGTGGAAGAATGGTCCCTGCCAACCGGCCCGAAAGTCGGCTGTGGTCCGGCGACATGGCCTGTGCCCCTGGAAGGCGGCTCCATCCAACATGGTCCTGTTCCTGGTGACCCCCTTCTGCTGGACCAAGTCGTGGAGGAGGGTCTGGCGGTATGCAGGGCTCGACCCACGGCCCTTGGGCTGCCTGAAAGCGGGTCGGAGCGAGGCGGCTGGGCCACAAGTCCTAGTTAGCCTCCTTGACGGTCTGCCAGGTGGGGACGGAAAGGAGTTCTCCACCAAAAGGAGCCCGGCGTAGCTGATTCTTCAACTTGGTTGGCAGCAAGCAAGTGTGCAGGACAGTATCTCGGCGCAACAGATCGCAGTTTGCAGCCGCAGCCATGGCGATGACAGCAGTGTGGTAAGCGGCCCGGTTGCCGGAACTGCCAAGGCAAGGATGTCGGCCAAAGCAGTGAAATGGTAGGATTCCAGGCCTCCTCAATGCGACAGACGCTGGCCTGCGTCCCCAGGTCCCCACAGAGGCCAGGTAATTGCGGAAGAGGGAAGCAGTCTGTGAAAGTCCTGGAGTGGAATCACGTCATCGAAGAGAACCAGCACAGGACAGCGCCGGAGGAACCACCGCCGGGATTGGGCAGGCGAAGCTCTGCGAATGTCCCGCGTACCACCTCTGACGGAAGGCCTTAGACAGGTCTGCCGGTCACCTGGTGTCAGCAAAGAAGCCGGTGTCTTGCAAGGCGCCCTGAAGTAGGTGAGTGGAGAAGGCGTCGTGTAGGTCCTGGAACCGGGCAGTTGAGTAAGAGACTTGAAGCGCTTGGCCTGGCGCCCGGAGTCCAAAGAAGGGCAAGTCGTCCGCGGGAGGACACGACGCGGTGAGGCGAGCAGCTTCGTCCAAGGCCCGAAGAGTCTCCATCCTATGGCTCAGCGTAGCTGAGGGCGAGTCTATCTCATCTCGAGACTGTGAGTGTCGTGAAGGGGAGGCGCCGTCATCGCCAAAACGGAGTCCTCTGGAGCCAAGCTGATAGTCGTCCGTCAAGAGCGCGGGAGGAACAGGAGCGTCCAACTCCTCCGAACGACTGGCGATTGCAGGCTCCGCGGCGGCCCGACGAATAGCAGAAACAGCACTGGGAGGGGATCCTCTTCCGCTGTGGTGACACTGCGAGCGGAGAAGCGCCGGAGAATCCCGCAGCGTCCTGTATAAAGAGGCCGAACTGCTAGGGGCACACCGGCGGTCCCGAGGGGAGCAGCTGCGACGTGGAGAACGGGAAGGTCTCGAACGGGCGTCCCGGTGCGTACTGCGTCTTGTTGTTACAGCACGGGCCAAGGGGGTAGATCGTAACTTGTCTCCCGTCTTCTGTGACGAAGACTTAGGGTGATGGCTGCCCCGCGAAGTCCGGGAGGAAGAGCGCAGTCTCGGAGGCCGATCCCGCAAACTCGAACGGCGACGAAGAGCCGTAGGCGCGCCGGTCTTCCCATCACGTAGCGACCCAACGGCACGTCGTCACATTCTCCTCTCATATCTCTGGTCTCTGTGTAGTGAGCGAGCACTTCTGGAGACAGGCGAACTGTACGATCGTGGCCGAGGGTGGGGGTCGGGGTCCCGTTGTGGGGTCGTCTCTTGCCTCTCAGCACTGCGTCTGGAGCGGGCTCACGTCTCCACGATCGGGGCGCGTGGTCGTGGCACATCATCACTGACCTGGAATCATGACGTGGAACGTGTAGCAGTCTTGTGGTGCTCGCGGTCCCTGGATGCAGCAGGCTCGTGCCTGTCTATCCTGTGTCGGGAGCTGGCGCCAATGCGTTTTGGGAGCTTGTCTGGCTGTGGACGCTCATCACTGACCTGCTATCGAGAAGCCGAGCGTTCGTCTCTAGGGGCGGGATCCCGTTGCGAGTGCGCCTCTCTGCCCGAAACACCGAGCGTGACACCTTACTGTCAAGGCTGCGATCCGCCATCTGGCCCGGAGCTAAGATCGTCGTAAATTCGTGTGCCGACGTCTGCCCGGAAGTAGTAGGATTGGTCCGATTCATCACGGTCATGGGTAACTTAAGAGCCCCATCCGTGGTAATCTGCGCTGTGGTAGTTGTACTGGTCCAATTCGTCACGGTCATGGGTAACTTAATAGCCCCATCCGTGGTATTCTGCGCATTAGTCGTCCTACTGGCCCGATTCATCACGGTCATGGAAAATTTACTGGGTCTATCCGTGGTACTCTGAGCGGGAACTGATGGCCGCTCTCTGATAGGTGTCGGGCGTTCATGTCGGTAGAATCCCCACAGCTGAGACCATCTCTCTTCCAGCCAGGAGGCGCATACAGCACAGGGATGCGTTGACTCACAGCCAGAATAGATTGCATGCTCATCACAGGGCCACTGAAAATCGCCACCTTGCGTGCAGGTACTAACCTGGTAACTGCAACATAGAGGCCACAATGAAGAACGAGCGAGCATGGCCACCAAAGCCACGCACCAACAATTACACGCGCGAGGGTGAGAACGAACTCAATCAAGTACACAAAGCGTGCCTACGCCCAGCACTCTTCCCTTCCCTTGAGCGCCGGTCGAGGGC
Source organism: Semisulcospira habei (assembly GCA_036245525.1). Classification (NCBI taxonomy): domain Eukaryota; kingdom Metazoa; phylum Mollusca; class Gastropoda; family Semisulcospiridae; genus Semisulcospira; species Semisulcospira habei. The sequence goes on from BTPG01000002.1 coordinate 87,502,392, forward strand.
AGTCACCAAGATTTTACCTGGCCATGACGGTGCGAGACGCAAACTCACGCCGGTTGAAGCGACGTCCTGAGGCACCACGGGACTCACAGTCACCACCCCGGTCAAGACCGTCCACTGGCACGCTAAGTCCAAGTCACGCTGCACAATACAAGCTCGAAACAGCACAAGGCCAAGACCCCAAACGAAGCAAGAACAGTTCAAGAAAGTCACAAGCCGACCGGTCACATCCACACAGTAAGATCTGAAGAGCGATGTACGAACACAACCGTCTACAGGCTAGCTAAGAACTAAACTGAGGAATATCAGGTGAGCTTGTACCCAGATGGGGCGAAAGGGAGGCTACTTGGGTTACTGCATGGACTATGGCGCCCCTCACCTGCCAACACTCCCTTATACGGACACAAACAAATTTTGGCTAAAATTAGGCTAGATAGGTAACGTTGCCTATCAGTAATACCATCGGTAATGTGTTTTGAGGAAACAAAGTTACCAGTTAATCTCTATCACACCAGTACACTACAACAAAAGCCACAGGCATGCATTGGCATATTGTGAGAATATAAAAAGTCAAACTTTCAAGACCCTTCCAGCCATGTGATTAACAATCATTAACCTGTTATAACCTAGGCCAAATTTTTTTAAAATGTGTGTATTGTCCTCTGAAGGCTACATTAAAGCTTAGGAGACAGATCATCCATTTCAGTTCAAGGGTGGTGCCTGAATAGCTTGACGCCTCAGGCACCAAGCTTTTCTGGCGCCGCCCTTGAACTATCACAGTCAACTTATTTTAAGCAATAACATATAATCAGGATAAAAAGAGTTAAAGGCTAGCCACACCAATTTTCTCATGGCTAGCACTATAGCCAATCTCAAGCACCGAAATCTTCTCACCAGGAATTTCATATCACCACCAAGTTTGTTTTTGCAGGCAAGATATTCATTCGTGAGTGCCAGTGAATTTTGACCCTAAGGAAAGGTACCCTACCTTGGTCTGTAGTGATGGCATCAAACTCTGGAGTGTAGCCTGTGCCTGGTTTAAAGAGCAGGGAGTCCAGACTGTAAGAGTAGGAGTGGGTAGTCCAGCGTTGCAAGGTGTCTTCTTCCTCCGTCAGCACAGTAAACAGGTCAGGGATGGGGTCAGGCAGGTTCTCAATAGAGCTGGTTTTGTACAGACCATCCTCAGGGTCCGGAGCAGGACATAAGCCTTGTTGGAAAACAAAATGCAATGTTGTAGCAGTGGTGGTCATCATGGTGGTCATCGTGGTGCAAGTTAGATACTGTATTCACTCCACTATCGGTTAACCCATTTATCCCCAATACCCTGCAGCAGGAGATGGATTGATCATGATAATTCAAGAGTGGTGCCAGATGAGCTTGGCACCTGAAGGTGCCAAGCTCACCTGGCACTATCCTTAAATTATCATGATCAATCTATCTCCTACAATTGGTATGTACATAGTCATTAGACAGTGCCTCCAAAAATCTGGAAATGTGGCCATGGGGTTAAGACTTAAGATGGTTAACTGGGTTCGCTCATACTAGAGAGTATCGCAGACAGCTCAGCCAGTTCAATGAGGCTTTATTCAAATGGATGATGAAGATGATACGTAAAATGGTAGAATTTCAGTCGCATGACATCAGAACATCTTGTCAACCTTTAACAACTATGTTCAGGCGAAAGTGAAACGAGACACTATTCTCAGAGTGGAAAAGGTGTAAATGCATCAGTTACAACTGCCATGTTGTAAATACAGCAAATGCAGCAGAGATGTCTTTCCTGCTTGCCAGTCAGGCAGAAAGTGACTGAGCTAACAGGTCAGTGCACCAGCTTCAGGTGAACTAGGTCACGTTTCATAAGTATTACATGAAAAGCATAAAACTAGCTAAGCACTGGATTCCTGGAGCACTTGCTACGGGTACTTGCTGTCCAAACACCGAGTCAGGCAGTAATACTTATACATCTAGGCTAGAGCAGCCTAGGCACAATGTACATCTAGGCTTACATTGACTAAACTGTTCCAACTTACACAGTGAAATCTGTCTGGTAGTGGTATGCAATAAAAAATAGTCTATCCATACTACCTTATAAAAAAAGCGAACAGAATGTATTCGATTAAAAGGGAAACTATCTAAGAAGACAATACTATTATTACTAACTAGAAATTAACAACCTATTTGGCTTTAACCATTAATGAACATCTCTTTAAAGTACCATTACGCATAAATCTGAAAACATTTCAGCACCATTTGTGTTTATTATGCCTTTTCGACACACCCAATTAAATTTAACAGCAGTTTGGACACACAGGAAAGGCACACGCATAATCACACTTGTTTATTCTGTGCAGCTGTTAACTTACTTACTTACGCCTGTCAACCCTACCCGGGTATAGGCCGTCGACGAGAGACCTCCAGCAACTCCTGTCCTGTGCTTCTCCTTCGATTCTACTCCAGGTGGTTCCCAGTCTCTTGATGTCTGCTTGGAGGTCTTGACGCCAGGAGTTTCTCGGCCTACCTCTTTTCCTCTTTCCCTGGGGGTTCCATGACAATGCCTGCCTAGTGATACTGGAAGCTGGCTTTCTCAGACTGTGACCGATCCATCCCCATCTTCTTCGCCCAATTTCATTCTCTGCTGTTATCTGCTCTGTTCTCTCCCAGAGTCTGATGTTGCTTATCTTCTCTGGCCAGTGGATTTTCAAAATTCTTCTAAGGCAACTGTTCATGAAGGTCTGTACTCTGTTGACTGTGGTTTTTGTCAATCTCCAAGTCTCTGCTCCATAGGAGAACTGATTTTACATTGGAGTTGAAAATCCGGACTTTGGTGTGTTGTGACAGCTCTCTGGAACTCCACACTTTTTTCAACTGGAGAAAGGCTGCTCTGGCTTTACCGATTCGTGCTCTGACATCTGCATCAGTGCCGCCTTTTTTGTCTATGATGCTCCCGAGATAGGTGAAGGACTCCACCTCCTCCAACGGGGTGCCAGCAAGCAAGACTGGTTCTTCCCTGGTTGCGTTCAGCCTCATTGTCTTTGTTTTCTGTTTGTGAATGGTGAGGCCCACTTGGGACAAGATGTCAGCAAGCCTCGTGGTCTTGTCCTGCATTTGTTGATGAGTGTGGGACAGTAATGCCAAGTCGTCTGCAAAATCGAGGTCATCAAGCTGTGTCCACAGTGTCCACTGTATTCCACTTCGTCTGTGCTCTGTGGTCATCTTCATGACCCAGTCTATGGCCAGTAGGAAGAGGAACGGAGACAGCAGACACCCCTGCCTGACACCAGTTCTGACCTGGAGCTCCCTGGTGAACTGCCCTTCGTGGATCACGCGACATGTCATGCCATCGTAGCTGCTCTTGATCAGGCGGACGAGCTTTGTGGGTACACCGTAGTGTCGTAGGAGTTTCCACAGAGTCTCTCGGTCCCCGCTGTCAAATGCTTTCTCATAATCCACAAAGTTGACGTACAGCGGGGAGCTCCACTCCAGAGACTGTTCCACGATGATGCGGAGAGTGGCGATCTGGTCTGTACATGATCGGTTTTTCCTGAATCCTGCTTGCTGGTCTCTCAGCTGGGGGTCAACGGAGCTCTTCATTCTCTCCAGGATGATCCTGTTGAAGACCTTTCCTGGTACTGACAGCAAGGTGATTCCTCTGTAGTTGGAACACTTGCTGAGGTCGCCTTTCTTGGGAAGCTTGATTAGGTACCCCTCCTTCCAGTCAGCCGGCATCACCTCCTCTTCCCAGATCTTTCCAAACAGTGGGTACAGCATCTCCACTGTTGTCTCTAGGTCTGCTTTCAGAGACTCCGCTGGGATGCCATCTGGCCCTGCTGCTTTGCCGTTCTTCAAAAATGCCACTGCTCTTCTGATCTCTTCCCGACTGGGTCTGTCACATCTGATGGGTAGGTCGGTCTCTGCCGGCTGGATGTCTGGGGGGTCGGGTGGGCTAGGTCTGTTCAGTAGCTCTTCAAAATACTCGGCCCATCTGTCGAGTTGGTCTGCTCTGTCTGCAATAGGCTTGCCTTCTTTGTCTTTTACTGGTCTTTCTGTATGGCCATACTTGCCCGACAATCTTCTGGTAATGTCGTAGAGCTGTTTCATGTTGCCGCTGCCTGCTGCCTTTGCTGCTAGGCTGTCTGTGTAGGCCCTCTTGTCTGCCCTGATACTCCTCTTCACCTCGCGGTTGGCTTCCGAGTATTCCTCCTGTGCCCTTACTTTGGCTGCTCTCGTGCGACTGTTGTTGACAACTGCTTTCTTTTGCTTCCTCACTTCTATCTTCTTCAAGGTCTGTGCCGACAGCCAGTCCTTGTGATGGTGTTTCCTGAACCCTACAGTGTCTTTGCAGGTCGAGTTCAGCGCCTCCGTCACGACACGCCTTACGGAGTCAGGGCGCCGTGGACAATATGAGTGCTGACACTCGAGAAAACCCACCCACTCTAAATAAACCACACAACGCCAGTGATAAACAACAAACAAATCTTTTATTACCCACTCTTACTCTAACCCCCACCCCAACCCACTAACGCCCCACACCCTCACACATACCCACACATGCACTCATAACGTATTAACACATAAAAAAGATTAACAGATAAAAAATGACTAACAGGTGAAAATGACTAACAGGTGAAAATGACTAACAGACGAAAATGACTAACAGGTGAAAGTGACTAATAGGTGATAATGACTAATATGGCCAACGGCTATACAAGGCGGGTAACTTTGTCTCTGTACAGTGTCCTCTGTCCCACACTAGACAGGGTGGCTCGTAACGTAAGAGTACTACCCCTACACCACAGAGCACCGTAGCCGCGCTTGCCCACGCACGCCTGTGACCGACGCGCAGAACGTAGAATCAGCCTGCTGTAGCCCAACGTACTTGTCCAACAGGACCGGCTAGCGAAGGCGTTCCGACTCCCGATGATGCGTCACCGTTGGTCGTGGATGATGAAGAGATCGAAGGACGAAATCTTCGAAGCCAGTGCACTGGAAAAGGGCGCATTGTCAGTCAAAGTGCCAACACAGTTAATTCTGGCCTATTTGACACGCACCTACTCACAAACCACGTGAGTTGTGTCTCGTCTCACCCTAATACCCGCCTTGGCCATATTAAATATACAATCATGGATATGAAAGCTTCCTATGTACATTCAACATTCACCAGGTCTGCACTATTCCATTACACTAACATTAAGCTAGATCAGCGTGTACAGAGCTGTGGTCCTCACCACCCTGCTGTATGGTTCCGAGTCCTGGGCCCTCTACCGCAGCCAACTACGACTCCTCGAACGCTTCCACCAGCGCTGCCTGCGTACCATCCTGGGCATTCACTGGAGTGACTATGTCACCAATGTCGAGGTCCTTGAACAGGCTGAAACCGTGAGCATCGAGGCTTTGCTGCTGCGGACACAGCTCCGCTGGGCGGGGCATGTCTCCAGGATGGAGGATCATCGCCTACCAAAGATCACCCTGTTCGGCGAGCTTGCTACTGGACACCGTGACAGAGGGGCACCAAAGAAGAGATACAAAGACTGTCTCAAGAAGTCACTTAGTGCCTGCCAAATCGACCACCACCAGTGGTCTTCGCTTGCTGTGGACCATGACACCTGGCGCTCCACTATTTACAAGGCAGCTGTCTCCTTTGAGGACTCTCGCAGAGCTAGCCTTAAGGACAAGCGGCTCAGGAGAAAGAACAGAGATGCCGCAACTCAGAACTCTGGCCATACCTTCCCCTGCAGCCACTGCGGTCGAACCTGCCTGTCCCGGATTGGCCTCCGCAGCCACGAACAAGCCTGCAGACGTCGTGGGCAACTCCTATAAAATCTTCGTTCGCGAAGTCCAGCCAAGAGAGAGAGAGAGAGAAGCTAGCACAACCACTTTTGTATAATACAGGCATGGGAATTAGAAAAGTGAAAAAAGTCTGAAATTTCCAGTGTCAGGCATGGGAATTAGAACAGTGAAAAAAGTCTGAAATTTCCAGTGTGGTCCTTCATTCCAGCGGCCAAAAAATCAAACGACGGGGGGGGGGGGGGGGGGGGGGGTGGGGGGTAGCGTGAGTAGCGTGGTCCTTCATTTCAGGGGCCAAAAAATCAAACGACAGGGGGGGGGGGGGGGGGGGGGTTGCTTACCAGATCATGATCAGGTGCACACTAAACAGCACTCTGTCTTGAACGATATCCTTTCTCACCGCCATTTTCAATTTTCAACAACTCGTGATGCCGCCATTTTTCCCACACGTACAGTGCGCGAGACGGTAAGCTGAGCATGAAAACGGTGCGTTCAGTGTTGTATTGCCCGCTTGCACGGTAAAGTAACGACTGCGTTGAAGCCACAATAGGTGACGCCTAACTCTAGCGGGCGGCATATCACTTGAACCAATGCGGCCTCGCAGTGTATAATGACCGGTGCTCAGTTACTTTTTGCACCCCAATTTTTTTTTTCGGCGGACAACTTTTTTTTTTTGGCGGCTGAGCAAATCATTTCGGCGGAAATTTGCCTTTAGGCGGACAATTCCCATGCCTGATAATAACATTGCCACTGCTAAAACCAACATTATCAAAATATCCACATGTACATACAACGATATGAAATAATCACCAGCAACCACCCAACGTGACAATCTTATTACATTGCATCTAGGACTTAATACAGATATATTTGAAAGGATACCCACTTTAATTCATTTTACAACATGGCCCTTTAAATATACTCACTCGGCGACAGCCGACATAAACAACTAAATCCGACACCCACCACATTACAACCCAACCTAAAAAACATGGTTAAAGACTTGATTAAAACATCACTAAAAAACTAGACGGACATACCCTTCCGAACCTATGTACACATTCACACACCCGAGAGCACAGCAGCTAACTGAGGAAAATGGCATGACTCATTACCTGTCACTGGTGAGTCCTCCGGCAGGACGAGACAAACAAGACGAAGACGAACCGGAGGGGTCTTCTGTTGAGTAGCAGCCGTGGTCGCTATAGTCTCTTGGACACCCACACCCAGGAACACTGGCCGTGGTCTTGCAGGGAGGGTAAAACAACCCTCACACAGCTTGTCAAGGGCTCCAAACGAGGCCGCACCCTGACCCAGACTCTCACTTCGCTAGCTAACTCCACTGACTGACTGTAATATCCCTCTGCTACCTCGCAGTTTAACTTTACTCTGAACACTGTTCGGTTAAAGCTACTCGGCGAAAGCGTGCAACCGCTGTACTCGCTCACTGCTAAGCTTGCTGCACGGGCTTTACGATTACGCTCACACTACATTTATTAACTTCCCTAAACTAAGGCTATTTACAGAAGTCGGCGACCTACATTTATTAACAAGAAAACGACTTGGCGAAAAAATGAAACAACATGTCACATCCATTACGTGACAGCCTCTCTAACTGCCTTCCACTGCTGCTCTGTGGTGACCGCCTCCTCTTCATTTACTAGCTCCTGTAGCACTTGAAACCGGTTGGACAGCACCAGTTTGAACTCTTCTCTAACTCCAGTTTCTCTCAGGAGGCCTACATTACAGCGCTGTCTTCTTGTTGTCTCTGTGCGGCTTTTCTTTAGCTTGAGCTTCATTTTTAAGGTAAGCAGATGGTGGTCTGAGGCGACATCTGCTCCCCTCCTCACTCAAACATCTTGAAGGGATCTTCTAAATTTCTTGCTAATGCAGATATGGTCTATTTGGTTCTCTGTTGTATGGTCAGGTGAGACCCAAGTTGCTTTGTGTATTCTTCTGTGTGGGAAGATGCTGCCTCCAGACAAGTCGGTTAGAGCACAAAAGTCTACAAACCTCTCCCCGTTCTCACTTATCTCCGAGCCTAGTCCCTGTCTCCCCATCACCTCTTCGTATCCGGTGTTGTCCTCCCCTATTTTGGCATTAAAATCGCCCATGATGATGGTGATGTCTCGCTCCGCACATTTGTCCAAGGCACTCTGGAGTCGGTCGTAGAACTCTTGTTTCTCTTCCTCGTCACTGTCATTAGTGGGCGCATAACACTGGATGACGTTCAGCTTGATCTTTTTCTTGGTTCTAAAGGCTGCTGTGATAATTCTTGGCCCAAGAGGTTCCCAGCCCATCAGCGCTCTCTGAGCCACTGGTGACAGCATGAATGCTACTCCTTCTGTATGGGGGGCATTCTCCTGTTCATGACCTGAATACAGAATCATCTCCCCACTTAACAACCTTTTCTGGCCAGACTGTGTCCATCTGGCTTCACTGATACCTAGCAGGGAAAGGTTGTACTTTTGCATTTCCGCTGCTATCTGGGCGGCCTTGCCGCTCTTGTACATGGTCTTGACGTTCCATGTGCCCATGGTTGTGTCCCTGGATAGAGAGAGGCGGCTCGGTCCTGTGGCTTCCGAAGACTTCCGGCTTTCACCACAGGACGTCATAAGTCTTCTGGTAGAAGAGCCTTCCTCCTCCAGGAAAGGAATTACTGTTAGTCTTTTCGTCGGCGTTTTTGTAGCCATTTCCTTTTTTGCAGGGTGGGGAAACTACCCCCACGCCCAACCCCCTTACTAGGAGGACCAGGGGTTTTCTGTCAGGGTCACCTTCCCTTAGACCATGTTGGTTCACGGCACCTTATTTCATTCGGTGCACCCCTCTCACGAGGGACCCCCACCCAGGGACGCGCCTCAACGCCATATGGTCCCAGCGCGAAGGCAGCTGTTAACGGCTCAATCTATTTTTAGCTGTTTCTCACACCGACAGCGTTCTATATATAGAACGGAGTGGAGTCAGATTATTTGATATAAACACGGTGTGTGCTGAACTGGGTTCTCCTGTGTCTAAATGAACCATAACTAGACCTGTGTGTAGCGTTTCATAACCACCTGTTAAAGAAGTGTATCTTTGAACAGTAACGGCGGTAGTGGGCCTTCAACTTACAAAATTACAGATATATCAAAGATCACTCTACCACAACAATAGGGTTCGGGAAGTTCCCCGAGTTGCCTAGGAGCATCGACTAGCGTGATGACGTCAGCTTCCTGAGCCATACACACAGTAAAAGTAATAAAATTGGTATGCTAAGAAAGGTCATATAAAATGGAAATAATAAGCACTTGTAGCAAACTGAGAACAAGAACTACTAAGGTGAAAGAAGGACACACCCATATATTATATTATTTCATCATCAGCAACTTCAAAGGCCTAGAGCTGCAGTCACTATCTCAGTCTATAACTCCTCTTCAGCCTGAAATTGAATCGATTCCTCTTCAATCTGAGGCTGAAGAGGAATCAAAATCTGATGAACATCTTCATTCTCCTTTCGCTTCTTCGACAAACGTGCTTGTACCTTTTTGCCAGCCAAAAAATTACTGAAAAAGCAGGACGGGGTTGGGGGGAGGGTATAAAAACAGCTGGGTAAGTCTTTAAAAACACGTGAAAGGGCCCGATGCTATAGAAACTTATGGGTCAGTGACCCTTCAGCAAAAGTGTTATGGGTTACTTTGATAAATGATGTGCAGGGCGCATTTGGAAAATGAACACTTTAGACATACTAATATTGTAAAGAAGATACTGTTGGTAACTATTTACTGCATAGAGCAAGTTCCTTTCATTGTTTCAAACCCAACACAATTTTCTATAAAGATCTTGTGAACTCCCATACTCACCAACACAAGAACAGCATTCTGTGTACAGTTTGGCCAGGCAGACTTGACACGCCCGACAACATGTACAGTTTTTCTTGTCACTCATGTCACATTCACAGCACTTGATCAGCATACATAGGCTCACGCGTGGTGCACATGCTGCCTCATTGCATGCATCAACTGCATACAAGTATGCCAGCATGGCTGTTACAGCGGTCGCAATGCACACATACACCCTCATCCTGAAAACAGATGTCAATGTTTAAAACACCAATTTTAGTATGTAATACTACTAAATAAAAGTCTAATGTGACACCGACAACTACGGCACTGAAAAATATTCTGGTTTGCCGCAAACCTGACCAAACCTTGCTTCATGTAATTTCCATCCTCCACCCCTTTAAATTTGTTTCATGTAACACAAAAATAAATTAACAGGTTTTTAGTTAATGGAAAATTATATTTCAGTATTTGACAGAAATTCTGACAGGGACAGAAAAAAATGGAAGGGCTTTCATCCCCGGGACAGACTAATCTTGAAAAAAAAAAGAACTTATCCCTGCTGTGTTTCAAGTAAGTGATGGACTGAAGAGAACATGGTAAGATTTATGTCATGCTGTCTGTCCCCATGACAGACAATTTTTAATCCTATCGGAAAGCCTGAATGAGTGGTGATGATTTACGAGGCGAGACTTGCTTTTAACACTCAAGTTCTGGGTCTGAGGCTCTGCTAGGGAGCCAGAACTGTGTGTCATCCACTCTCTCGATTGATTGTATGCATAAAATATAAAAAAAACACAATGAACTTCACATGAAATGATCTAGCTGTTGCCAGAATAAAGTAATTTTGACAGAAGCCTAATTTGCACACCAACAAAATAAGTTCCATACTGGGTGTGCGAGTGCATAGTCACTTCCATATAAAACATCACAAACCCAGTTTACAACAGTTGTGAGGTGCTTCGGCACTTGACGTCCGTTTCTAGTCTTACTTTAACTCTTAGTTTAACTCTAAGAAATTATACTCCAACGTCCGTTTCTAGTCTTACTCTCTTAGTTAAACTCTAAGAAAATTATACTAATTTAACTCTTTAAAACTTTTTTTTTTTTTAAATCATTTATACATCGATGAACTGTTCTCCCGCATAATGAGATTCATTTTAGTACTAAAGCAAATGTCGCGACTGTTGGCCTAGTCATGAGACCTCTCGCCCAATACTTACAAAGTCACATTGGACAGCGTACACGGGGTACAATTCAACACAGTACGGTATACACCGTCCGAAAAAGTATACTGTAGTGACCACTTTAAGTTTTACTTTTACTAACTTAAGTGCTTTGACTTGGAGCAAGATCAACTGGTGGCAGCTTCTGAACTATGCCGTGCTTACAGATCACGTAATGTGAGCATCAATTCTACTCCCTACCAAAACATTCACACACCGACACATCTGACAAGTTCTTCGGCAGTACACAGTTGTCCGAGTCAGCAAACAAACCGAGTAGGCAAAATGACGATATCCATAAGGTCTTCTCTTGGCTGGACTTCGCGAACGAAGATTTTATAGGAGTTGCCCACGACGTCTGCAGGCTTGTTCGTGGCTGCGGAGGCCAATCCGGGACAGGCAGGTTCGACCGCAGTGGCTGCAGGGGAAGGTATGGCCAGAGTTCTGAGTTGCGGCATCTCTGTTCTTTCTCCTGAGCCGCTTGTCCTTAAGGCTAGCTCTGCGAGAGTCCTCAAAGGAGACAGCTGCCTTGTAAATAGTGGAGCGCCAGGTGTCACGGTCCACAGCAAGCGAAGACCACTGGTGGTGGTCGATTTGGCAGGCACTAAGTGACTTCTTGAGACAGTCTTTGTATCTCTTCTTTGGTGCCCCTCTGTCACGGTGTCCAGTAGCAAGCTCGCCGAACAGGGTGATCTTTGGTAGGCGATGATCCTCCATCCTGGAGACATGCCCCGCCCAGCGGAGCTGTGTCCGCAGCAGCAAAGCCTCGATGCTCACGGTTTCAGCCTGTTCAAGGACCTCGACATTGGTGACATAGTCACTCCAGTGAATGCCCAGGATGGTACGCAGGCAGCGCTGGTGGAAGCGTTCGAGGAGTCGTAGTTGGCTGCGGTAGAGGGCCCAGGACTCGGAACCATACAGCAGGGTGGTGAGGACCACAGCTCTGTACACGCTGATCTTGGTGCCTGTTTTCAGCTGTTGATTGTGCCACACCCGCTTGAAAAGTCGCCCGAAAGCGCTGTTCGCTTTTGCCAGCCTGCTGTCAAGCTCCTTGTCCAGCTTGGCGTCCGACGTGATAATGCAGCCAAGGTAAGTAAACTGGTGCACTGACTTTAGTTCAGACTCGCCGATGGTGATGTGAGGAGGGCGATACACTGTCTTGGGTGCCGGCTGATGGAGGACCTCTGTCTTTTTCAGACTGACCTCGAGTCCAAAGAGCTGGGCAGCGTCTGCGAAGCAGGACGTGATGCGCTGCAGGGCTCTCTCTGTGTGTGCAACGAGGGCAGCATCATCAGCAAAAAGCAGCTCACGGATCAGTTGGTCTAGGGTTTTCGTGTGGGCCTGCAGTCGTCTGAGGTTGAACAGGCTGCCATCGAGACGATACCTGATGTACACTGCATCGTCATCATCGAGGTCCACTGTGGCCTGCTTCAACATCATGCTAAAAAAGATGGTGAAGAGGGTCGGTGCCAGCACGCAGCCCTGCTTTACGCCGTTGAGAATGGGGAATGGTTCTGAGAGGTCATTGTTGAGTCTGACCTGACCTTGCTGGTCCTCGTGTAGCTGGACAATCATGTTGAGGAACTTTGGGGGACAGCCAAGTCGCTCCAGGATCTGCCACATGCCTTGCCTGCTCACAGTGTCGAACGCTTTTGTTAGGTCGACAAACGTTACGTACAGCCCTTTGTTCTGCTCGCGGCACTTCTCCTGTAGCTGTCTCAGCACAAAGACCATATCGGTGGTGCTCCTGTTTGCTCTGAAGCCACACTGGCCCTCTGGGAGTTGGTCTTCAGCGATGGCAGGTACCAGCCGATTCAGGAGCAGCCTTGCAAGGATTTTTCCAGCAATGGACAGCAGTGTAATTCCCCGGTAGTTGGAACAGTCAGACTTCTCACCTTTGTTCTTGTACAGGGTGATAACGACTGCATCACGGAGATCCTTTGGTAGTGTTCCTTCCTCCCAGCAGCAGAGAAAGAGGTCATGGAGCTTGTTGTGCAGTGCTGTGCCTCCATGTTTCCAGATCTCTGGCGGTATTCCATCAATGCCTGCTGCTTTGCCACTCTTGAGCTGGTGGATGGCTGTGAGGGTCTCTTCAGCGGTGGGCGGTTCGTCCAATTCAACTTTTACTGGGAGCTGTGGGATTTGTAGGACGACTGCTTCTTGAACAGTGCGCTCAGCGCTGAAGAGGCTCTGAAAGTATTCCGACCAGCGGTTCAAGATGGAGGTATTATCTGTGAGGAGTGCCTGGCCATTCGCGCTTCGCAGGGGACTTTGTACCAGGTGCCTGGGGCCATAC